>SJYE01003732.1:0-105427 GCA_006408755.1 Eudorcas thomsonii
CACAGGCCTTAACCCAAACCCTAAACCCTAACCCTAACACTAACCCTAACCATAACCATAACCATAACTCTAACCCTAACCCTACCCGTAACCCTAACCCTATCCCAAACCCTAACCCTAACCCTGACTCATCTAACCCTAACACTAAACCTACCCCTCCACCTAACACTATCTCTACCCCTACACCTAACCCAACTCTAACCCTAACCCTAACCCTAACTCGTCTAATCCTAACTCTAAATGTACACCTAAACCTAACCCTACCCCTAAGACTAACACTAACCCTAACCCTATCATTAACCCTAATCCCTAACCCTATCCCTAACCCTAAACACAAACCCTAACCATAACCATAACCCAAACCTAACCCTAACCCCTAACCCTAACCCTAACACTAACCAAAACCCCAACACATGCCACTACCTCTAACCCTAACCCCTAACACTAACCCAGACCCAAACACTAACCATAAAGCCTAACACTAACGCTAACCCTAAACCTTAAACCTTAACCCTAACCTTAACCCAATTCTAACCCTAAACCTAAACCTAACCCTCTCCCTAGCCCTAACACTAACCCTAAACCTATCCCTAAACCCTGAACCCTAACCGTAACCTTAACCCTAACTCATCTAACCCTAACCCTAACCCTAAACCCTAACCCTAACCCTAACCCAAACCTATCCCTAACACTAACAATGACCCTAACACCTAACCGTAACCCTAACTAACCCTAACCATAACCATACCCTAACCCTAGACCAAGACCTAGCACTAGCCCTAGCCCTACTTGTAGCCCTAGCCCTAACCCTAACTCTTACCCTATCCCTAAACACTAAACCCTAACCCTAACCCTAACCTAACCCTAACCCTATCTGAAAACTTATCCCTAAACCCTAAACCCTAACCCTAACCCTAACACAACCCTAACCCTAACCCTAACCCCAAGCCATAACCCTTCCCCTACCCCTAATCCTACCCCTACCTGTAACCCTAACCCCTAACCTTAACCATAACCCTAGCCCTAACACTATCCCTAGCCCTAACCCTAACCCAATTCTAACCCTATCCCTAACCCTAACCCTAACCCAACCCTATCCCTAAGCCTAAACCTAACCCTAACCGTAACCTAACCCTAACTGTAACCTAACCCTAGCCATAAATTCTAACCCTAACCATAACACTAATACCCTAAACCAAATCCTAACCCTATTCTAACCCTAACCCTAAACCTAAAACTCTTCTAACCCTAACCCTAACAGTAATGCTAACCCTAACCCTTATCCCAACCCCAACTCTAACCCTAACCCTAACCCTAACCCTAAACCTAATAGTAATGCTAACCCTAACCCTAACCCTAGCCCCAACCCTAACCCTAACGCTAAACCTAACCGAAACCCCTAACCCTAATACAAACCTTAACCCTAACAATAAATCCTAAACCTAACCCTAACGCTAAGCCTAACCCTAAACCCTAACCCTAACCCCTAAAACTTACGCTAACCCTAACCGTAACCCTCACCCAAACCCTAAACCTAACCCTAGCCATACCCCTAACCGTATCCATAACCCTAACCCTAACTCTACCCTTAACCCTAACACTAACTAGTCTAAACCAAACCCTACCCCTACCCCTACCCGTATCACTACTCCTACCCCTGACCCAACCCTAACCTTAAACCTAACCCTAACATTAACCATAACCGAAACCCCTATTCCTATCCCTAACCTAAAACTTACCCTAACCATAACCCTATCCCTAAACCCTAAACCCTAATACTAACCCTACACACTAACCTTAACCATAATCCTAACACAACCCTAACCCTAACACTAACACGAACCAAAACCCCTAATCCAAACCTTAACCCTAACCGTAAACACTAACCCTAACCATAAACCTAGCCTAAGCCTAAGCCCTAGCCCTAGCTCTAACCCTAACCCGAAACACTAAACCCTAACCCCAACCACATTCCTAAATCTAACCCAACCCTAACCCTAACCCTAACACTAACACTAACACATAACCCTAACCCTAACCCTAAACCTAAAACTAACCCTAACCCCAACCCGAACCCTTTCCCCTACCCCTAATCCTAACCCTAACCCTAACTTAACCCTAACCTTAACCCTAACCCTAACCCTAATCCTAACCCTAACCCAATTCTAACACTAACCCTACCCCTACCCCTACCCCTAACCCACACCCTAACCCTAACCTTAAACCGAACCTCTTTAAGCCTTACCCTAAGCGTTACGCTAAGCCTAACCCCTAACCCCTAACCCTAACCCAAGCCCTAACCCCTAACCCTAACCCTAAACCGTAACCCCAACCCTAATAACCTAACTTAACCCTAACTCTATTCTAATGCTAACCCTAACCGTAAACCTCTTCTAACTCTAAACCTAACAGTAACACTAACCCTAACCCTAACTGCAACCCCAACCCTAGACTTAACCCTACCCTAACACTAAACCATAACCCTAACCCTGAACCCTAACCTTACACTAACACTAGCCCTAGCCCTAGACATAACCCTAGCCCTAACCCTAAACTAACCCTAACCCAACCATAACACTAACCATAACCCAAACCCCAACACATACCCATACCCCTAACCCTACCCCTAACCCTAACCCTAAACCTTAAATCTCAACCCTAACCCTAACCCACCTCTAACCCTAATCCTAAACCGTAACCCTAACCCAACTCTAACCCTAATCGTAAACCCTAACCCGAACCCTATTCTAAACCTAACTCTAAAGCTTAACCTCTTCTACACAAACCCTAACAGTAACACTAACCCTAACCCTAACCCCTAACACTAATTCTAACACTAACCCTAACCCTAACCCTAATCCTAAACCCTACACCCTAACCCTAACCCTAACACAACCCTAACCATACCCTGAACCCTAACCACAACACTTTACCCTAACCCTAACCCTAACCCTAATCCTAAACCCTAATTCTAACCCTAACCTTAGCCATAGCCCTAGCCCTAGCCCTAGCCCTAGCAGTTGCACTTGTCCTAACCATAGCCCTAGCCCTAACCCTAACCCTAAACCCTAACCCTAACCCTAACACTAACCCAATACTAACCCTAACGCTAACTCCAACCCATAACCCTATTACTACCTCTAACACTAACCCTAACCCTAACCCCTAACACTAATTCTAACACTAACCCTAACCCTAACCCTAATCCTAAACCCTACACCCTAACCCTAACCCTAACACAACCCTAACCATACCCCTAACCCTAACCACAACACCTTACCCTAACCCTAACCCTAACCCTAATCCTAAACCCTAATTCTAACCCTATCTTTAGCCTTAGCCCTAGTCCTAGCCCTAGCCCTAGCACTTGCACTTGTCCTAACCCTAGCCCTAGCCCTAGCCCTAACCCTAACCCTAACCCTAAACCCTAAACCCTAACCCTAACCCTAACACCAACCCAACACTAACCCTAACGATAACTCCAACCCATACCCCTATTACTACCTCTAACACTAACACTAACCCTAACCCCTAAGCCTAACCCTAACCATAACCCCAACTGTAACCCCTAACTCTAAACTAACCCTAACCCTAAACTAAAACCCTAACCCAAACATACTTCTAACCCTAAATCCTAAACCCTAACCGTAACCCTAATACCCTAAACCTAACCCTAACGCTTTTCTAACCCTAACCTTAAACCTAAACCTCTTCTAACCCCAACCCTAACATTATCACTAAATCTAACCCTAACCCTAACCCCAACACCAACCATAACCGTAACCCTAACCCTACCCCTACCCCTACCCCTAACCCTAACCCCTAAGTCTACCCCTACCCCTAACCCTAACACTAAACCTAAGCCCTAACCCTAACCCTTCTCTAACCCTAACCCTAACCCAACCCTAACCCTAACCCTAACCACAACCCCTAACCCTATCCCTAACCATAACCCTAACCCTAACCGTAACCTTAACCATAACCCTAACCCTAAATCCTAAACCTAACCCTAACCTTAACCATAACCTTAAACCCTACACCCTAAACTTAACACTAAACCAAACCCTAAAACTAACCACAACCTCTTACCCTAGCCCTACCCCTAACCCTAACCATAACCAAAACATCTAACCCTACGCCTAATCCTAAACCTAACCCTAACCAAAACCCCTAACACAATCCCTAAGTGTAACCCTAACCATAAACCCTAAACCCTGACCCTAACCCAATCCTAACACTGTCCCTACACCTACCCTTGACCCTAACCCAAACCCTAACCCTCACCCTAAACCGAACCTCTGTTAGCCTTACCCTAAGCATAACGCTAACCGTAACCCTAACCCTAAACCCAAACCCAACCCTAACCCTAACCATACCCAACCCTAACCCTAACTTTAACCCTCTTCTAACCATAATCCTAAACCTAAACCTCTTGTAACCCTATTCCTAACAGTAATGTTAACCCTAATCCTATCCCTAACCCAAAACCGAATACTAAACTTAAACCTACCCTAACCCTAAATCTAACCCTAACCCGAAACCTAACCCAAACCCTAAACCTAACCATAACACTAACCCTAACCCTAACCCTAAAACCTAAACCTTAACCCTAAACCTAACCCTAACCCTAACAAACCCTAAGCATAACCCTAAACCTAACCACAACCCATACCCCTAATACTACCCCTATCCCTACCCCTAAACGTAACCCAACCCTAACACTAACCCTAACCAAAACACTAACACTAAGCCTAAACCTAACCCTAACCCTAACGCTAACCCTAACACCAACCCTAACACTAACTCTATCCCTAACCCTAACCCTAACCCTAAACTCCAACCCTGACCCTATCCCTAACCCTAACCCTAAACCTAAACCTAACCCTAAACCTAACCCTAAACCTTAACCCTAACCCCAAACCCTAACTGTAAACCTAACCACAACCACTAAACCTACCCCTAAACCCAACCTTACCCTAACACTATCCCTAACCCTAAACCTAACCTAAACCTAACCCTAACCCTAACCCTAAACCCTAAACCCTAACCCTAAACCTAACACTAACCCTACCCCTAACCCCTAACCCTAACACTGAGCCAAACACTAACCATAAGCCTTAACCCTAACCATAACCATAAACCTTAAACCTTAACCCTAAACCAAATCTAACCCTAAACCTAAACCCTAACCCTAACCCTAATCCCTAATCCCTAATCCTAACACTAACCCTAAACACTAACCCTAACCCTAACCATAACGCAAACCTAACTCTATACCTAACCCTAACTCTAACCTTAACCCCAACTGCAACCCTAACCCTAACCATATCCTAACTATAACTTAACCCTAACCCAAACCCTATTCTTACCCTAACCCTAAACCTAAACCTCTTCTAACCATAATCCTAACAGTAGCGCTAACCCTAATCCTATACCTAACCCAACCCCAACCCTAAACCTAAACCTATCCTAAGCCAAAACATAACCCTAACCATAAACCTAACAGCAACCCTAAAACTAACACTAAACCTAACCCTAACCCTAATTCTAAAAACTAACCTTAACCCTAACCCTAAACCCTAACCCTAACCCTAGTCTAGCCCAGGCCTACCCCTAGCACTCGCCATAGGCCTAACCCTATCTTTAGGTCTAACCCTACCCCTAACCTTAACACTAACTCTAACCCTATTCCTAAACTCTAACCCTAACCCTAACCCTAATCCTAACCATAAACACTAACTCTAACCCTAACCATAACCCAAACTAACCATAACCCTAGCCCCTAACCCTAACCCTAACCCCAACCCCAACACTAACCCTAACCATACCTTAACTCTAACCTAACCCTAACCCTGTTCTAGCCCTAACCCTAAACCTAAACCTCTTCTAACCCTAACCCTAACAGTAACGCTAACTCTAATACTATCCCTATCCCAAACCCAACCCTAAACCCTAACGCTAACCCTAACCCTAACCCTAAACCCTAACCCTAACTCTAACCCTAGCCCAAGCCTTAGCCCTATCCCTATCCCTAGCACTAGCACCAGCCCTGGGCCTAAACCTATCCTTAGGCCTAACCTTACCCCTACCCTTAATGCTAACCCTAAACCCTAACCATGAAACTAACCCTAATCCTAAAACTAACCCTAACCCTAAACCAACCCTAATCCTCACCCTAACCCTAACCCCAACCCAAACCCTTACTCTTACCCCTACCTCTACACCTAACCCTAACCAAACCCTAACCCTAAGCCTAACACTAACCCTAACACTAACCCTAACCCTAACCCTAACACCAACCCTAACACTAACCTTAACACTAACACTAACCCTAACACTAACATTAACCCTAACACTAACCCTAACCCTAAACACTAACCTTTACCCTAAACCCTAACCCTAACCCTAACCCTAACACTAAACCCTAACCCTAACCCTAAAGCCTAACCCTAACACTAACCCTAACCCTAACTCCAACACATACCCCTACCCCTATCCCCTAAACCTAACCCTAACCCTATCCCTAAACCCTATTCCCTAACCCTAACCCTAACCCTAAACACTAACCCTAACCCTAACCATAACCGAAACCTAATCATAACCCTAACCCTAACCCCTAACCCTAACCCTAATCCTATCCTTAAACCCTAATCCCTAACCCAACCCTAACCGTAAACCTAACCCTAACCGTAAACCTGAACCCTAACCCTTACAGTAACCCTAGCCCTAGCCCTAGCCTTAGCCTTAGCACTAGCCCTAGCCCTAAAGCTCTCCCTAGACCTAAACCTAACCCTAACCCTCTCCCTAAATCCTGAACCCTAACCCTAACGCTAACCCTAACACAACCCTAACCCTAACCCTAACACAAACCCCAACACATACCCCTACCTCTAACACTACCCGTAACACTAACTCCTAACCCTAACCCTGCCCCAAATCCTAACCTTAAACACTAACCCTAACCCTAAACCTTAAACCTTAACCCTAACCGTAACCCAACTCTAAACCTAACCCTATCCTAACCTAAAACTAACCATAACCCTAAACCTGAACCCTAACCCTAACACTAGCCCTAGCCCTAGCACTAGCACTAGATCTCACCCTCTCCCTATCCCTAACCCAAACCCTAACCCTAATCATAAACCTAAACATAACCCTAACCCTGAACCCTAACCCTAACCCTAACCCAACGCTAACCTTACCCTAACCCAAACCCCAACACATACCCCTACACTTACCCCAACCCCAACACTAACCCTAACCATACCCTAACTCTAACCTAACCCTAACCCTATTCTAACCCTAACTCTAAACCTAAACCTCTTCTAACCCTAACCCTAAGAGTAACGCTAACCCTAATCCTATCCCTAACCCCAACACCAACCTAAAACTAAACCTACTGTAACCCTAAACCTAACCCTAGCACTAACAGTAACCCTAACCCTAACCATAATTCTAAAACCTAACCTTAACCCTAACCCTAAACCCTAACCACTAACCATAACCCTAGCATTAGCCCTAGCCCTAGCTCTAGCCTTAGCACTAGCCCTAGGCCTAACTGTATCCTTAGTCCTAACCCTACGTCTACACTTAACCCTAACCCTAAACCCTAACCCTAAATCTAACCCTAACCCTAACCCAACCCTAGCCCTAACCGTAACCCCAACCCATACCCCTTCTCTTACCCCTGCCCCTACACCTAACCGTAACCAAACCCTAACCCTAACCCTAATACTAACCTTAACACTAACCCTAAACCTAATCCTAACCCCAACCCTAACCCCAACCCTAACATTAACCCTAACACTAACACTAACCCTATCCCTAACCCTAACCCTAACACTAACCCTAACCCAGCCCTAACTCTAAAACCTTACCCTAACCCTAACCCTCAACCGTAACCCTAACCCTAACCGTAGCCTAGCCCTAGCCTTAGCCCTAGCACTAGCCCTTGGCCTGACACTATCCTTAGGCCTAACCCTACCTGTACCCTTAACCTTAACCCTAAACCCTAAAGCCTAACCCTAAAAGTAACCCTAAACCTAACCCAAACCTAACCAATACCCCAACCCTAACCAAAACCCTTACCCTAACCCAACCCATACCCGTACCCTTATCCCTACTCATACCCCTAACCCTAAACAAACCGTAGCCATAACCCTAAATGCTAACCCTAACCCTAACACAAAACCTAATCCTAACCCTAACCCGAACCCTAACACTAACCCTAACACTAGCACTAACCCTATCCCTAACCCTAACCCTAAACCCTAACCGTTAACCTAACCCTAACCCTATCCTCACCCTAATCCTAACCCTAAACCCTAACCCTAAAACTAACCCTAAACCAGTCATAAACCTAAACCTAAGTCCAACCCATACACCTACCCCTACACCTATCCCCTAACCCTAACCCTAACCCATTTCCTAAACCGTATTCCATAACCCTAACCCTAACCCTAAACACTAACCTTAACCTTAACCATAACACAAAACTAACCATAACCCTAACCCCAACCCCTAACAGTAACCCTAACCCTATCCCTAAACCCTAATCCCTAACCCTACCCTAACCCTAAACTTAACCATAACCCTAACCCTAACCCTAACTCCAATCCATACCACTACCACTAACCTCTAACCCTAAACCTAAACCTATCCCTAAACCCTAATGCCTGACCCTAACCCTAAACCTAAACAGTAACCCTAACCCTAAATTTAACCCAAACATAACCCTAACCCTAAACCCTAACCCCTAACCCTAACCCTAACCCCATCCACAACCCTAAAGGTAACCGTATCCTAACACTAACCTAACCCTAACCCTAACCCTATTCTAACCTTAACCCTAAATCTAAACCTCTTCTAACCCTAACCCTAACAGTAACGCTAACCTTAATCCTATCCCTAAACCCAACCCCAACCCTAAACCTAAACATACCCTACCCTAAACCTAACCCTAACACTAACCCTAACCCTAACCCTAACCTTAGGCCTAGACCTAGCACTAGCCCTAGCCCTAGCACTAACCCTGGGCCTAACCCTATCCTTAGGCCTAACCCTACATCTACCTTGAATACTAACCCAATCCCTAAACCCTAACCCTAAATCTAACCCTAACTCTTACCAACACTAACCCTAACCCTAACACTAAACCCAACCCATACCCCTACCCTTACCCCTACCCCTACACCTAATCCTAACCAAACCCTAACCAAAAAACTAACGCTAACCCTAACCCCAACCCTAACCCCAACCCTAAAACTAACCCTAACACTAACACTAACCCTAACACTAACCCTAACCCTAAACCCTAACACTAACCCTTAACCCTAACCCTAACCCAGGCCCTAACCCTAACACTAAACCTAACCCTAACCCTAATCAATCCCTAACCCTAACCCTGAACCCTAACCCTAACACTAACCCTAACCCAATCCTAACCCTAACCCTAACTCCAACACATGCCCCTACCCCATCCCTTTCCCCTAACACTAACCCTAACCCTATTCCTAAACCCTAATCCCTAACCGTAACCCTAACCCAAAACACTAACCCTTACCCTAACCATAACCCAAACCCAACCATAACCCTAACCCTAACCCTAAACCTAACCCTAAACCTAACCCTCTTACCCATACCCCTACCCCTAACCCCATACACTAACCATAACCCTAACCCTAAACCCTTATCCCTAACCCTAACCCTAAACACTAACCCTAACCCTAAACATAACCCAAACCTAACACTAACCCCTAACCCTAACCCTAACCCCAACACCAACCCGAACCCGATCCATACCCTAATACTAACCTAACTTTAACCCTAACACTATTCTAACCCTAACCCTAAATCTAAACCTCTTCTAACCCTAACACTAACTGTAACACTAACCCTAATTCTATCCATAACCCCAACCCCAACCCTAAACCTAAACCTACCCTAACCCTTTAACCTAACCCTAACCCTAACACTAACCCTAACCATAACCCTAAACCCTAACCCTAACCCTAAACCTAACACTAACACTAACCCTAATCCTAACCCTAACCAAACCCTAACCCTAACCCTAACCCTAAACCCTAATCCTAACACTAACACTAACCCCATCCTAACCCTAATCCTAACTCAAACCCATACCCCTACCACTACCCCTAGCCCCTAACTCTAACCCTAACCCTATCCCTAAACTCTAATCCCTAACCCTAACCCTAACCCTAACCCTAAACGTAACCCAAACGTAAAAGTAACCCTAACCCTAACCCCTAATCCTAACACTAACCCAATGCCAAATCCCAACCCTAACCCTAAACCTACCATAAACCTAAAGGTAACCAAAACCCTAACACTGAACCCTAACCCTTACACTAACCCTAGCCCTAGCCCTACCCCTAGCCTTAGCCCTAACCCTCTCCCTAGCCCTAACCCTAACACTAACCCTATCCCTAAACCATGAACCCAAACCCTAACCCTAACCAAAACCCCAACACATACCCCTACCTCTAACCCTACCCCTACCCCTAACCATAACCATGACACAAACCCTAACCCTAAACACTAACCCTACCCCTACCCCTATCCCCTAACACTAACCCTAACCCTATTCCTGAACCCTATTCCCTAAACTTAACCCTAACCCAAACCACTAACTCTAAACCTAACCATAACCCAAATCTAACCCTAACCCTAACCCTAATCCCTAACCCTAACCCTAACCCAACTCTATCCCTAACCCTAACCCTAAACCTATCTCTTACGCTAACTCTATCACTAAACCCTAAACCCTAACACTAACCCTAACCCAAATCCTTACACCACCCTAAACCTAACTGTAACCCTAACCCCAACCCATTCCCCTACCCCTACCCCGAACCCTAACCATAACACCTAACCTAACCCTAAACCTAACCCCTAATTCTAACACAAGCCATAACTCTAAGACTAAACCCTAACCCTAACACTAACCCTAACACTAACCTTAACCCTAAATTTAACCCTCTCCATAACCCTAACACTAACCCTAACCCCAACCCTAACATTAACCTTAACACTAACACTAACCCTATCCCTAACCCTAACCCTAAACCCTAACCCTAACACTAACCCTAATCCTAACACTAAGCCTAACACTAACCCTAACTCTAAAACCTAACCCTGACCCTAACCCTAAACCCAAACCCTAACCCTAACACTAGCCTGACTCTAGCCATAGCCCTAGCACTAGCCCTAGGCCTAACCCTATCCTTAAGCCTCTTCCTACCCCTACAGTTAACCCTAACCCTGAACCCTAAACCCTAACCCTAAAACTAACCCTAACCCTAACCCAACCCTAACCAAACCATAACCCTAACCCCAACCCATACCCCTATCCTTACCCTTACCCCTAACCGTAACCAAACACTATCCCTAACACTAACGCTAACCCTAACACTAACCCTAACCCTAACACTAACCCTCAACCTAATCCTAACCCTAACCCCAACCCTAACACTAACCCTAACCCTAACACTAACCCTATCCCTAACCCTAACCCTAACCTAACAATAACCCTAACCTTAGTCTAGCGCTAGCCCTAACCCTAGCACTAGCCGTAGTCCTAACCCTATACTTAGGTCTAACCCGACCCCTACCCTTAACCCTAAACCTAAACCCTAAACTCTACCCATAAAACTAACCCTAACCCTACCCAAACCGAACCCAAAACCTAACCCTAACCGCTACCCATGCCCCTACACTTACCCCAACCCCTACCCCTAACCCTAACCCCAACCCTGACACTAACCATAACCCTAACCCTATTTTAACCTTAGCCTTAGACCTAAACCTACCCTACACCAAAACCTAACCCTAACCGCAACACATACACCTACCCTTACCCCTACCCCTACCCCTACCCCTAACCCTAACCAAACCCTAACCCTAACCCTAACGCTAAACCTAACACTAACCCAAACACTAACACTAACCCTAAACCTAATCCTAATCCTAACCCTAACCCTAACACCAAGCCTAACACTAACCCTAACACTAACCCTAGTGTTTAGGGTTAGGGTTAATAGTAGGGGTAGGGTTAGGCCTAAGGATAGGGTTAGGCCTAGGGCTAGTGTTAGGGCTATGGCTAAGGCTAGGCTAGGGTTAGGGTTAGGGTTAGTGTTTAGGGTTAGGGTTAGGGTTACAATTTAGTTTTAGGGTTAGGGTTAGAATTAGTGTTAGGGTTAGGGTTACGGTTTAGGGTTAGGGTTAGGATTTAGGGTTAGGGATAGGGTTAATGTTAGCGTTAGGGTTAGGGTTAGGGTTAAGTTTAGGGTTATTTTTAGTGTTAATGTTAGTGTTTGGGTTAGCGTAAGAGTTAGGGTTTGGTTAGGGTTAGGGGTAGGAATAGTGGTAAGGGTAGAGGTATGGGTTGTGGTTAGGTTTGGGTTTTGGGTTAGGGTTGAGTTAGGGTTAGGGTTAGTTTTAGGGTTAGAGTTTAGGGTTTAGGGTTAGGGTTGAGAGTAGCGGTAGGGTTAGACTTAAGGATAGGGTTAGGCCTAGGGCTAATGATAGGTGTAGGGCCAGGGCTAGACTAGGGTTAGTGTTAGGGTTAGGGTTCAGGGTTAGGGTTAGGTTTTAGAGTTAGGGTTAGGGTTATGTTTAGTGTTAGTGTTAGGGTTGGGGTTAGGTTTACGGTTAGGGTTAGGTTTAGGTTAGTGTAGGGTTAGGTTTAGGGTTGGGGTTGTGTTTAGGGATAGGATTAGGGTTAGCGTAACTGTTAGGGTTAGGGTTAGAAGAGGTTTAGATTTAGGGTTAGGGATAGAAAAGGGTTAGGGTTAGGATTAGTTTAGTGTTAGGGTTAAGTGTTAGTGTTTTGGGGGAGGGATTGGTTAAGGTCTTAAGGTTAGGGTTATGGGTAGGGTTTTCGGGTCGGGTTAGGGTTAGGGTTTAGGGTTAGAGTTAGGGTTAGGGTTAGCGTTACTTTTAGGATTAGTGTTAGAAGTTTAGGTTTAGGGTAAGTATTAGAATAGGGTTAGTGTTTGATTTAGGGTATTAGGGTTAGGGTGAGGTTAGGATTAGGGAAAGGGTTAGTGTTTGTGTTAGGGTTAGTGTTAGGGTTGGGGTTGGGGTTAGGCTTAGGCTTAGGCTTAGGGTTAGGGCTAGGGTTATGGTTAGTGTTAGGTTTAGCCCTAGGGTTACGGTTAGGGTTTAGTTAGGGTTAGGGGTAGGGGTAGGGGTAAGGGTAGGTGTATGGGTTGGGGTTAGGGTTAGGGTTAGGGTTTGGTTGGGATTAGGGTTAGTTTTAGGCTTATGGTTTATCATTTAGGGTTAGGGTTAAGGGTATTGGTAGGGTTTAGGGTTAGGTTAGGTTTAGGTTTTAGATTTAGCGTTAGGGTTAGGGTTAGGTTTTAGAGTTAGGGTTATGGTTAGGGTTTGGGTTGTGGTTAGGTTTACGGTTAGGGTTAGGTTTAGGTTTAAGGTAGGTTTAGGTTTAGGGTTGGGGTTGGGGTTAGGGATAGGTTTAGGGTTAGCGTTACTGGTTGGGTTAACGTTGGAAGAGGTTTAGGTTTAGGGTTATGTTTAGAATAGGGTTAGGGTTAGAGTTAGGTTTCAGTTAGGGTATGGTTAGGGTTAGGGTTAGGGTTAGTGTTAGGGATAGGGTTAGGGTTAGGTTAGGGTTAGGGGTAGGGGTAAGTTTGCGGTTAGGGTTAGAGTTGGGTTGAGGTTAGGGTTAGGGTTAGTTTTAGGGTTAGGGTTTAGGGTTTAGGGTTAGGGTTAAAGGTAGGGGTAGAGTTAGGCCTAAGGATAGGGTTAGGCCTAGGGCTAGTGCTAGGGCTATGGCTAGGACAAGGCTACGGTTAGAGTTAGGATTAGGGTTTAGGGTTTAGGGTTCGGGTTAGGGTTAGGTTTTAGAGTTAGGGTTAGTGTTAGGGTTAGGATTTAGGGTTACGGTTAGGAATAGGATTTGTGTTAGTGTTAGGGTTAATGTTAGGGTTGGGGTTAAGGTTAGGATTAGGATTAGGTTTAGGGTTAGTGTTATGGTTAGGGTTAGTGTTAGGGTTAGCGTTAGGGTTAGAGTTAGGGTTTTGTTAGAGTTAGGGTTAGTGGTAGGGGTAAGGGTAGGTGTATGGGTTGCAGTTAGGGTTAGGTTTTGGGTTAGGGTTGGGTTAGGGTTAGGGTTAGTTTTAGGGTTAGAGTTTAGGGTTGAGGGTTAGGGTTAAGGGTAGGGGTAGGGTTAGACCTAAGGATAGGGTTAGGCCAAGGGCTAGTGCTAGGGATAGGGCTAGGGCTAGACAAGGTTTAGTGTTAGGGTTAGGGTTTAGATTTAGGGTTAGGGTTAGTTTTTAGAGTTAGGGTTAGGGTAAGGGTTAGTGTTAGGGTTGGGGTTAGGTTTACGGCTAGGTTTAGGTTTAGTCTTAGTGTAGGTTTAGGTTTAGGGTTGGAGCTGGGGTTAGAAATAGGATTAGGATTAGCATTACTGCTAGGATTAGGGTTAGAAGAGGTTTAGGTTTAGGGTTAGGATTAGAAGAGGCTTAGGGTTAGGGTTAGGTTAGAGTTAGGGTATGGTTAGGATTAGGGTTGGGGTTGGGGTTAGGGTTAGGGTTAACGTTAGGGGTTAGGGTTAGGTTTAGGGCTAGGTTTGGGTTATAGTTAAGGTTAGGGTTAGTGTTTAGGTTTAGGGTCAGGGTTAGGTATTAGGGTTTAGTGTTAGGGTTAGGGTTAGCGTTAGTGTTAGGATTAGGGGTAGGTTTAGGGTTAGGCGTAGGTTTAGGGTTAGGGTTAGACGATTTAGGGTTAGGGTTAGGTTAGGGTTGGGTTAGGGTTAGGGGTAGGGATAGGTTTAGGGGTAGGGGTAGGTTTAGGTTTAGGGTTAGATGAGTTAGGGTTAGGGTTAGTTTTAGGGATAGGGTTAGGATTATGGTTAGTGTTAGGGTTAGAGTTATGTTTAGGGTTAGGGTCAGGGTTAGGGATTAGCGTTTAGGGATAGGGTTAGTGTTAGGGTTAGTGGTTAGGGGTTAGGGGTTGGGGTAGGTGTATGGGTTGGAGTTAGATTTAGGGTTAGGATTGGGTTAGGGTTAGTGTTAGGATTAGTGTAAGGGTTAGGGTTTAAGGTTAGGGTTACGGTTAGGGTTAGGGTTTAGTGTTAGGGTTAGGGTCATATTTAGTGTTAGTGTTAGGGTTAGGGTTAGGGTTGACATTAGGTTTATGTTTAGGGTAGGTTTAGGTTTAGGGTTGGGGTTGGAGTTAGGGATAGGATTAGGGTTAGCATTACTGTTATGGTTAGGATTCGAAGAGGTTTAGGTTTAGGGTTAGGGTTAAGATTAGAGGTAGGGTTAGGTGTTGTGGCTAGGGTTAGGGTTAGGGTTAGGGGTAGGGATAGGGTTAGCAGTAGGGGTAGGTTTAGGGTTAGGTTTAGACGAATTAGTGTTAGGGTTAGGGTTAGGGATAGTATTAGGGTTACGGTTAGGTTTAGGGTTAGAGTTAGGGTTAGGTTTAGGGTTAAGGTTAGGGTTAGGGGTTAGGGTTAGGGTTAGGGTTAGGGGTTAGGGTTAGGGTTAGGGTTAGCGTTAGGGTTTAGGGTTAGGGTTAGGGTTAGGGTTAGTTTTAGGGTTAGTTTTAGGGTTAGGGTTAGGTTTAGGTTTAGGGTTAGTTTTAGGGTTAGGGTTTGGGTTGGGTTACGGTTAGGGGTAGGGGTAGGGGTAAGGGTACAGGCATGGGTTGTGTTTAGGTTTAGGGTTAGGGTTAGGGTTGGTTAGGGTTAGGGTTGGTTAGGGTTAGGGTTGGTTAGTGTTAGGGTTAGGTTTAGGCTTAGGGTTTAGGGTTAGTGTTAGGGTTAGGATTGTGGTTAGGTTTAGGTTTAGGATTAGGTTTACGTTTAGGTTGGGGTTGGGTTAGGGATAGGATTAGGGTTAGCGTTACTGTTAGGGGTAGTGTTAGAAAAGGTTTAGGTTTAGGGTTACGGTTAGAATAGGGTTAGCGTTAGGGTTAGGGTTAAAGTACGGTTAGGGTTAGGGTTAAATTACGGTTAGGGTTAGGGTTGGGGTTGGAGTTAGGGTTAGGCTTAGCGTAACGCTTAGGGTAAGGCTTAAAGAGGTTCGGTTTAAGGTTAGAGTTAGGGTGTGGGTTAGGGTTAGGGGTAGGGGTAGAGGTAGGGTTAGTGTTAGGATTGGGTTAGGGTTAGGATTAGGGTTATGGTTAGGGTTATGGTTAGGGTTAAGTTAGGGTTAGGATTAGGGGTAGGGGAAAGGGTTCAGGTTGGGGTTAGGGTTAGTTTTAGGTTTAGGTTTAGGGTTAGGGTTAGGTGTTAGTGTTAGGATTAGGGTTAGGGTTAGGGTTGGTTAGATTTAGGACTGCGGTTGGGGTTAGGGTTTAGTGTTTCGGGTTAGGGTTAGGGTTAGTGCTAGGGCTAGGGCTTAGGCTTAGGCTAGGTTTACAGTTAGGGTTAGTGCTTAGGGTTAGGGTTAAGGTTTGGCTTAGGGGTTTTGGTTCGGGTTAGGGTTAGGGTTAGGGTAAGGGTTGTGTTAGGATTATGGTTAAGGTTAGTGTGTAGGGTTAGCATTAGGGTTTAGGGTTTAGGGATAGGGTTATGGTTAAGGGTAAGTTTCAGGTTAGGGGTAGGATTAGGGGTTTCGGTTATGGTTAGTGTTAGGGTTAGGTTTAAGGTTAGGGTTGGTTCAGCGGTAGGGGTAGTGATACGGGTAGGGGTAGGGGTAGGGTTTGGTTTAGACTAGTTAGTGTTAGGGTTAAGGGTAGAGTTAGGGTTAGGGTTATGGATACGGTTAGGGGTATGGCTAGGGTTAGGTTTAGGGTTTGGGTGAGGGTTACGGTTAGGGTTAGCATAAGTTTTAGGGGTTTGTGTTAGGGTTAGGGTTAGGGTTTAGGGTTAGGCTTAGGGTTAGGGTTAGGTTTAGGATTTATTTATCCTAAATTTATCCTAAATTTATTTATTTATTTATTGTTAGGGTTAAGGTTTGTATTATGGTTAGGGGTTTTGGTTAGGTTTAGGGTTAGGGTTAAGGTTGGGGCTAGGGTTAGGGCTAGGGTTAGCATTACTGTTAGGTTTAGGGTTAGGGTTAGGGTTAGAGTTGGAGTTGGAGTTGGGATTAGGGTTAGGGTTAGTGTTACTGTTAGGGTTAGGGTTAGAAGAGTTTTAGGTTTAGGGTTAGGGATAGACTAGGGTTAGGGTTTGGTTTAGGGTATTAGTGTTACGGTTAGGGTTAGAATTTATGGCTAGGGTTAGGTTATGGTTAGGGTTACGTTACGGTTAGGGTTAGGTTTAGGCTTAGGGATAGGGTTGGGTTAGGGTTAGGGTTAGGGATAGGGTTAGAATTGGGTTAGGGTTAGCGCTAGGGATAGGGTTAGGGCTAGAGTTTTGGTTAAGATTAGGGGTCAGGGTTACAGGTAGGGGTAGGATTAGGGGTAGGGGAAGGGTTATGGCTTGGGGTTAGGGTTAGGGTTAGGGTTGTGTTAGGGTTAGGGTTAGGGTTAGGGTTTAGGGTTTAGGGTTACGGTTAGGATAAGGGTTAGGTTTAGGGCTAGGGATAGGGTTAGTGCTAGGGCTAGTGCTACCTCTAGGGTTAGGTTAAGGGTTAGGGTATTGCTAGGGTTAGGATTGGGGTTGGGGTTAGGTTTATGGTTAGGGTTAGGGTTAGGGTTAAGGCTTGTGGTTAGGGTTAGCGTTAGGGTTAGGTTTGGATTTGGGTTAGGGTTAGGTTTAGTTTTTAGGGTTTAGTGTTAGGTTTAGGGTTAGTGTTAGGGTTAAGGTTTAGTGTTAGGGTTAGCATGAGGGGTTGAGGTAAGGGTTAAGGTTAGGGTTAGAGTTTAAGGTTAGGGTTAGGGTAAGTGTTAGTGTTAGTGTTAGGGTTAGGGTTAGTGTTTGGTTAGGGTTAGGGTAGTGGTAGGAATATGGGTAGGGGTATGTATGGGTTGCGGTTAGGATTAGGGTTTGTGTTAGGGTTGGGTTAGGGTTAGGGTCTGTTTTAGGGTTAGCGTTTAGGGTTTAGGGTTAAGGTTAAATGCAGGATTGGGTTAGGCCTAAGGATAGGGTTAGGGCTAGGTCTAGTGCTAGGGGTAGGGCTAGGGCTAGGTCAGGGTTAGTGTTAGGGTTAGGGTTTAGGGTTACGGTTAGTGTTAGATTTTAGAGTTAGGGTTAGGGTTAGGGTTTGTGTTAGTGTTAAGGTTGGGCTTAGATTTACGGTTAGGGATATGTTGAGGCTTAGGGTAGGTTTAGGTTTAGGGTTGGGGTTGGGGTTAGGGATAGGATTAGGGTTAGCGTTACTGTTAGAGTTAGGGTTAGAAGAGATTTAGGTTTAGGGTTAGGGTTAGAATAGGGTTAGGGTTCGGATTAGGTTAGAGTTAGGGTATGTTAAGGGTTAGGGTTGTGGTTGGGGTTAGGGTAGGGTTGGGGTAATGTTTAGGGTTGGTTAGGGTTAGGGATATGGATAGGGTTAGGGGTAGGGGTAGGTTTAGGGTTAGGGTTAGATGAGTGAGGGTTTGGGATAGGGTTAGGGATAGGGTTAGGTTTACAGTTAGGGTTAGGTTTAGAGTTATGGTTAGGGATAGGGTTAGGGTTAGGGTTAAGGTTAGGGTTAGTTTTAGGGTTATGTTTTAGGGTTAGGGTTAAGGCTTGTGTTAGCGTTAGGGGTTAGGGTTAGGGTTAGGTTAGGGGTTACAGTCATGGTTCGAGATAGGGGTAGGGGAATGGGTTGGGGTTAGGGTTACGGTTAGGTTTAGGGTTTGGAAGGATTTGAGTTAGGTTTAGTGTTTAGCGTTAGGGTTAGCATTAGGGTTTAGAGTTTAGTGATAGAGTTAGGTAAGGGATAGGGTTATGGTTAGAGTTGGGATTGCATTAGGTTTAAGGTTTAGAGTTATGGTTATGGTTAGGGTTAGGGTTCAGGGTTAGTGTTATGGTTAAGTTTATGGTTAGGGTTAGGGTTTGGGTTAGGGCTAAGGAGAGGGTTAGGTCTAGGGCTAGTGGTAGGGCTAGGGCTAGGGCTAGGGTTAGTGTTAGGGTTACGGTTCAGGTTTAGGGTTATGGTTAGTTTTAGCGTTAAGATAGGGTTAAGTTTAGAGTTGGGTTACGGTTAGGGTTAACGTTTAAGGTTTAAGGTTAGGGTTACAGTTTAGGGTTAGGATTTGGGTCAGGGTTAGGGTTAGGGGTTAGTGTTATGGGTAGTGTTAGAGGTAGGGGAATGTGTTGGAGTTTGTGTTACGGTTAGGGTTAGGGTTGGGTTAGGGTTAGGGTTAGGGTTTAGGGTTTAGGGTTTAGGGCTAGGGTTAGGCTTTAGGGTTAGGGTTAGCTTTATTGGTTAGGGTTAGGGTTAGGGTTAATGTTAGGTATAGGGTTAAGTTTAGTGTTACGGTAGGGTTAGGGTTAGTGTTAGAGGTTAGGGTTATGGTTAGGATTAAGGTTAGTGTTAGATTTAGGGTTAGGGTTAGGGTTAGGCTTAGTGTTAGTGTTAGGGTTACGGTTGGGGTTAGTGTTATGGTTAGGGTTAGGTTTAGGGTTAGGGTATGTTTAGGGTTAGGGTTGAGGTTGGGGTTGGGGTTAGGCTTAAGGTTAGGGTTGGGGTTGGGATTAGGTTTAGGGTTAGTGTACTGTTAGGGTTAGGGTAAGAAGAGGTTTAGGTTTAGGGTTAGGTCTAGCATTAGGGGTTAGGGTTAGGGTTAGGGTTAGAGGTTAGGTTTACGGGTAGTGGTAGGGGTAGGGATAGGGGAAGGGGTATGGGTTTGGGTTAGGTTTAGCGTTAGCGTTAGGGTTGGGTTAGGGATAGGTTAAGGGTTAGTGTTTAGGGTTTAGGGTTTAGGGTTAGGGTTAGTGTTAGGGTTAATGTTAGGTTAGGATTAGGATTAGGGTTTAGGATTCGGGTTAGGATTGCAGTTGGGGTTAGGGTTAGGGTTAGGGTTAAGGTTAGCTTTAACATTACTATTACTGTTAGGTTTAGGGTTAGAAGAGGTTTAGGTTAGGGTTAGGGTTAGGGTTTGGGTTAGGGTTAGGGTTAAGGTTAGCTTTAACATTACTATTACTGTTAGGTTTAGGGTTAGAAGAGGTTTAGGTTAGGGTTAGGGTTAGGGTTTGGGTTAGGGTTAGGGTTAGGGTATTAAGGTTAAGGTTAGGGTTTAGGACATAGGGTTAGGGTTAGGGTTGGGTTAGCGTTACTGTTAGGTTTAGGGTTTGAAGAGGTTTGGGTTTAGTGTTAGGGATAGAATAGGGTTAGGGTTAGGGTTAGGTTATTAAGGTTACAGTTAGGGTTTATGATTTAGGGTTAGGGTTAAGTTTGGGTTAGGTTTAGGGATTAGGGTTAGGATTAGGGTTAGTGTTAGGGTTAGGGGTTTCGGTTAGGGTTACGTTAAGGGTTAGGCTTTGGGACTAGGGTGAGGGTTAGTGTTAGAGGTGGGAGTGTGGGAATGGGTTAGAGTTAGGGATAGGTTAGGGTTAGGGTTAGGGTTAGGGTTAGTGTTAAGTTTAGTGTTAGGGTAGGGTTAGGGTTAGGGTTGGGGTTGGGTTTAGGTTAAGGGTTAGGTTTAGGGTTAGGTTTAGGGTTAGGGTTAAATTTAGAGGTAGGGTAGGGTTAGGGTTAGGGTTGGGGTTGGGGTTAGGGTTAGAGTTAGGTTTAGTTTTACGGTTAGGGTTAGGGATAGTGGTAGGTTTAGGGCTTGATTTTAGGGTTAGGTTTAGATTAGGGTTAGGGTTACGTTTAGGGTGTAGGGTTTAGGGTTTGGTTTAGGGTTAGGGTTAAGATTCGTTTTTAGGGTTAGGGTTAGTGTTAGGTGTTAGGGTTATGTTTAGGGTTAAGGTTAGGTTTAGGGTTGTGGTTTGCATTAGGGTTAGGTTTAGGGTTAGGGTTGGGGTTGGGGTTATGGTTAGGGTTAGTGTTAGAGTTGGGGTTGGGTTTAGGGTTAGGGTTAGGATTAGGGTTAGGGTTAGGGTTAGGTTTAGGTTTTGGGTTGGTGTTGTGGTTAGGGTTAAGTTTAGGGATCGTGGTTAGGGTTAGGGCTAGGGTTAGTTTAGGGTTAGGGTTAGGGTTAGATTTAGGGTTAGGGTGTAGAGTTTAGGGTTAGGGATATGTTTAGGGTTTAGGTTTAGGGTTAGCATTAGGGGTTAGGGTGAACGTTAGGTTTAGGGTTAGAGTTTAGGGTTAGGGTTAGGTTTATTTAGTGTTAGTGTTAAGGGTACGGTTAGGGTTGGGGTTAGGTTTAGGATTAGGTTTAGGGTTAGGGTAGGGTTATGGTTGTGGTGGGGTTGGGGTTAGGGTTAGGGTTAGGGTTAACGTTACTCTTCGGTTAGGATTAGGAGAGGTTTAGTTTTAGGGTTAGGGTTAGAATAGGGTTAGGGTTAGGTTTATGGTATTAGGTTATGGTTAGGGTTTAGGATTTAGGGTTAATGTTAGTTTAGGGTTAGGATTAGGGTTTAGGGTTCAGGTTAGGGTTGCAGTTGGGGTTTGGGTTAGGTTTATCATTACTATTAGGGTTAGAAGAAGTTTCGCTTAGGGTAGGGTTTGGGGTTAGGGTCAGGGTTAGGGTTAGTTTTAGGGTATTAAGGATAGGGTTCGGGTTTAGGATATAGGGTTAGGGTTGGGTTAGGTTTAGGGTTAGGGTTAGGGTTTAGTGTTTAAGATTACTGTTAGGGCTTGGGCTAGGGTTAGTGCTAAGGCTAGGGCTAGGGCTAGGGTTATAGTTAGGGTTAGGGTTTAGGGTTAGGGTTAAGTGTTGTGGTTAGTGTTAGGGTGGGTTAGGGTTAGGTTTGTGTTAGCATTAGGGTTAAGATTAGTGTTTAGGGTTAGGGTTAGGGTTGGGATAAGTGTTTAGGGTTAGGGTTAGGTTTTAGAGTTAGGGTTAGGGTTAGGGTTAGAGTTTAGGTTTAGGGTTACTGTTAGGGTTAGTGGTAGGGTTATGGTTAGGGGTTTGGGGTTAGTGTTAGGGTTAGAGTTAGGTTTAGGATTTAGGGTTAAGGTTAGTGATTTGTTGATAGAGTTCGGCTTAGGTTTAGGGTTAGGGTTTAGTGTTAGGGTCAGGGTTAGGGTTTAGGTGTTATGTTAGGGTTTCGGTTAGGAATTAGGGTGAGGGTTAGGCTTAGGGTTTAGTGGTTAGTGTTAGTTTTACAGTTAGGTTTACGATTAGTGTTTAGGGTTAGGGTTAATGTTAGGGTTTAGGGTAAGGTTTACAGTTAGGGTTTAGGACTAGGGTTTAGGTGGTAGTGTAAGGTTTAGGCTTAGGGTTATGGTTAATGTTTAGTGATTAGGGTTAGAGATAGGGTTAGGGATAAGATATAGGTATAGGATTTAGGGGTTAGGGTTACGGTTAGGTTTAGGATTTAGGGTTAGGTTTAGGGTTAGGTTTAGTGTTAAGGTTATGGTTAGGTTTTTGGTTTAGGGTTTACGGTTAGTGTTTTGGAGTAGGGTTTGGGTAAGGGTTTAAAGTTGGGTTAGGGGTAGAGTTTTGGGGTCGGGTTAGGGCTAGGGTTAAGGTTTAGGGTTGGGGTTAGGGTTAGGGTTAGCGTTACTGTTAGGTTTAGTCTTAGAAGAGGTTTAGGTTTAGGGTTAGCATTAGAATAGGGTTAGGGTTTGGTTTAGGGTATTAGGTTTAGGGTTAGGTTAGGTTCAGGGTTAGGGTTTAGGGTTAGGTTTAGGGATAGGTTTAGTGTTAGTGTTAGGGTTAGTGTTAGGGTTGGGGTTAGGGTTAGGGTTAGTGTTAGGGTTAGCGATAGAGTTATGGTTATGGTTTGGTTAGGATTAGGGGTATGGGTAGGGGTAATGGAAGGGTTATGGGTTGGGGTTAGGGTTAGGGTTAGGGTTGGGTTAGGTTTAGGGTTAGTTTAGGGTTAGGGTTTAGCATTTAGGGTTAGTGTTAAGGGTAGGGGTAGGGTTTAGGGTTTAGGGTTAGGGTTAGGATATAGAGTTAGGGTTAGGTTAGGGTTAGTGTTAGTGTTAGAGCTGTGGTTAGGTTTACGGTTAGGGTTAGGTATAGGGTTACGGTAGGTTTAGATTTAGGTTTGGGGTTCGTTTAGGGATAGGTTTAGGGTTAGCATTACTGTTATGGTTAGGGTTAGAAGAAGTTTAGGTTTAGGGTTAGGGTTAGAATAGGGTTAGGGTTAGAGTTAGTTTACAGTTAGGGTACGGTTAGGTTTAGGGTTATGGTTGGGGTTAGGTTTAGTGTTAGGGTTATGGGTTAGGGTTAGCTTTGGGTTATGGTTAAGGTTAGGGTTAGTGTTTACGTTTAGGGTTAGGGTTAGGGTTAGGGATTAGGGTTTAGGGATACGGTTAGGGTTAGGGTTAGTGTTAGGATTAGGAGTAGGGTTAGGGTTAGGGATAGGTTTAGGGTTAGTGTTAGATGAGTTAGGGTTAGGGTTAGGGTTATGGTTAGGGTTGTGTTAGGGTTAGGGGTAAGGATAGGGTTAGGGGTAGGGGTAGGTTTATTGTTAGGGTTAGACGAGTTAGGGTTACGGTTAAGGTTAAGATAAGGGATAGGGTTAGGGCTAGGGTTCAGGGTTTTGTTAGGGTTAGAGTAAGGGTTAGGGCTAAGAAGAGGGTTAGGTCTAGGGCTACGGCTAGGGCTAGGGCTAGGGCTAGGGTTAGGATTCAGGGTTAGTGTTATGGTTATGGGTAGTTTTAGTGTTACTGTTAGGGTTAGTGTTATGTTTGGGGTTAGGGTTATGGTTAGGATAAATGTTAGGGTTAGTGTTAGGGTTAGTGTGAGGTTTAGGGTTAGGGTTTGGTTAGGGGTAGGGGTAGGGGTAAGGGTGGTGGTATGGGTTGGGGTTACAGTTAGGATTTGGGTTAGGGTTGGGTTAGGGTTAGTTTCAGGGTTAGAGTTTAGGGTTTAGGGTTAGGGTTAAGGGTAGGGGTAGGGTTAGGCCTAAGTATAGGGTTTGGCCTAGGGCTAGTGCTAGGGCTATGGCTAGGGCTAGGCTAGGTTAGGGTTAGGGATAGGGTTTAGGGTTAGGGTTAGGGTTAGGTTTCAGAGTTAGGTTAGAGTTAGAGTTAGTTTAGAGTTATGGTTAGGGTTATGGCTAGGGTTTAGGGTTAGGGTTAGGGATAGGGTTAGTGTTAGAGTTAGGGTTAGTGTTAGGGTTGGGGTTAGGGTTAGGGTTAGGATTTGGGTCAGGGTTAGGGTTAGGGGTTAGTGTTACGGGTAGTGTTAGAGGTAGGGGTATGTGTTGGAGTTTGTGTTAGTGTTAAGGTTAGGGTTGGGTTAGGGTTAGGGTTAGGGTTTATGGTTTAGGGCTAGGGTTAGGCTTTAGGGTTAGGGTTAGCTTTATTGGTTAGGGTTAGGGTTAGGATTAATGTTAGGTATAGGGTTAAGTTTAGTGTTACGGTAGGGTTAGGGTTAGGGTTAAGGTGTAGAGTTTAGGGTTAGGGTTAGTATTAGGGTTAGGCTTTAGGGTTAGGGTTAGCGTTAGAGGTTAGGGTTATGGTTAGGATTAAGGTTAGTGTTAGACTTAGGGTTAGGGTTAGGGTTAGGCTTAGTGTTAGTGTTAGGGTTACGGTTGGGGTTAGTGTTACGGTTAGGGTTAGGTTTAGGGTTAGGGTATGTTTAGGGTTAGGGTTAGGGTTAGGGTTAGGGTTTAGGGATATGGTAAGGGTTAGGGTTAGGGTTAAGGGTAGGAATAGGGTTAGGGGTTGTGTTTAGGGTTACGGTTAGCGATAGGGTTGTGTTAGGTTTAGGGTTAGGGATAGAGTTAGGGTTAGGATAAGGGTTAGGAATTAGGGTTAGGGTCATGTTTAGGGTTTGGGGTTAGGGTAAGGGTTAGGAAAAAGTTTTAAGTTTAGAATAGGTGTTAGGGCTATAGTCAGGGTTAGGGTTAGAGTTAGGCCTAGGGCTAGGTTTAGGGTTAGGATTAGGGTAGACTTAGGGTTAGAGTTAGTGTTTAGTGTTAGTGTTAAGGTTAGGGTTAGGGTTTAGGGATTAGAAATAGGATTAGGTTTAGGGTTAGGTTTAGGTTTAGGGCTAGGTATATTTTAAGGGCTAGGGCTAGTGCTATGGCTAGGGATAGGGCTCAGGCTATGGTTAGGGTTAGGAATAGGGTTTTAGGTTAGGTTTAGGGTTATGGTTTAGGGTTAGGGTTAGGGTTAGGATTAGGGTCTGGTTAGGGTAGGGTTGGCATTGGGTTTAAGTTTAGGGTTAGGTTTAGCGTTACTATTAAGTTTAGGGTTAGAAGAAGGTTAGGTTTAGGGTTAGGGTTAGAATAGGGTTAGGGCTAGGTTAGGGGTAGGTTTAGGGGTTGTGGTTAGTGTTATGGTTAGGGTTAGTGTTAGGGTCGGGTTAGGGTTAAGGTAAGGGTTAGTGTTTAGTGTTAGAGTTAGGGTTAGGGTTAGGGTTAGGGTTAGGGTTAGGGTTAGGGTTAGGGTTAGGGTTAGGGTTTAGGCATAGGGTTAGTGGTAGGGGTAGAGGTAGGGTTAGGGGTTGTGGTTAGGTTTAGGGTTAGGGTTAGAGTTAGGGTTAGGGTTAGAGGTAGGGATAGAGTTAGGGGTACGGGTAGGTTTAGACGAGTTAGTGTTAGGGTTAGGGTAAGGGATAGTGTTAGGTTTATGGTTATGTTTAGTGTTAGAGTTAGGGTTAGGGTTAGGGTTAGGGTTTGAGTTATGGGTTAGGGTTAGGTTTAGGTTTAGGTAGGGTTTAGGGTTAGTATTAGGTTTAGTGTTAAGGTTAGGGTTAGTGTTAGGTTAGGGGTTACGGTTATGGTTAGGGTTCTGGGTAGGGGAATGGGTTGGAGTTAGGGTTACAGTTAGTTTTATTGTTGTGTAATAATTAGGGTTAGTGTTAGTGTTCAGGGTTAGGGTTAGTGTTAGGTTTTAGGGTTTAGTGATAGAGTGAGGGTTAGGGATAGGGTTAGGGTTAGGGTTAGATTTGGGTTAGGGTTAGGGTTAGGGTTATGGTTTAAGGTTTAGGGTTAGGGTTAGGGTTTATGGTTAGGGTATGGGTCAGGTTTAGGGTTAGGGTTTAGGGGTAGGGGTAGGGGTATTGGTATGTGTTGGGGTTTAGGTTAGGGTTAGGGTTGGGTTAGGGTTAGGGTTAGAATTAGGGTTTAGGGTTTAGGGTTAGGGTTAAGAATAGGGTTAGTGTTAGGCCGAGGGATAGGGTAGGCCTAGTGCTAGTGCTAGTGCTAAGGCTAGGGTTAGGGTTAGGGTTAGGGTTAGGGTACGGTTAGGGATAGGTTTGGGATTGGGGTTAGGGATAGGATTAGGGTTAAGTTTAGGGTTAGGGTTAAGGTACGGTTAGGGTTAGTTTCAGAAGAGGTTTCGGTTTAGAGTTAGGGTTAGAATAGTGTCAGGGTTAAGGTTAGGGTTAGGGTTAAGTTACAGTTAGGGTTAGGGTTAAGTTACAATTAGGGGTAGTGTTGGGGTTGGGGTTAGGGTTAGGTTTAGGTTTTAGGGTTAGGGTTTGGTTCAGGGTTAGGGTTAGGGGTTAGGATGAGTGTTAGGGGTTAGTGTTAGGTTTAGGGTTAGAGTTTAGGGTTATGGTCAGGGTTGGGTTAGGATTAAGGGTTAGGGTTAAGGTTAGGGTTTAGGGTTAGCATTAGGGTTTGGGTTGGGTTAGTGTTTGGGTTAGGGTTAGCTTTTATGGTTACTGTTAGGGTTAGGGTTATTGATTAAAATTAGGGTTAGGGTTAGTGGTTAGGGATAGGGGTAAGGGTAGGGGTAGGGTTAGAGCTAGGGCAAGGCTAGGGTTAAGACTAGGGCTACGTTTAGGTTTAGGACTAGATTTAGTGTTAGGATTAGGGTTAGGGTTGGGTTAGTTTTAGGGTTAAGGTTTAGTGCTAGGGTTTGGTTTATGGTTAGGGTTTAGGGTTAGGGTTAGGGATTAGGGTTAGTGTTAGGGTTAAGGTTAGGTGTAGGTGTAGGGGAAGGGGTATAGGTTGGGGTGAGTGTTAGGGTTAGGGTTAAGTTTACTGTTGGATTAGGGTTATGGTTAGTGTTTTGGGTTAGGATTAAGATTAGGGGTAGAATGAGGGGTTGTGGTTAGGGTTTGGGTTAGAGTTAGGGTTAGTGTTTATGTTGGGTTAGCTTTTGTGTTGGGGTTAGAGTTTATGGTTAGTGTTAGGTTTAGGTTTAGGGTTTAGTGTTTTGGTTAGGATTAGAGTTAGGGTTTGTGTTAGCGTTGAGATAGGGTTAGGGTTAGGGCTAGGGCTATGATTAGTGCTAGGGCTAGGGATATTTCTAGGGATAGGCTAGGGCTAGGGCTAGGGTTAGAGTTAGGGGAAGAGGTAGAGGTAGGATTAGGGGTTGTAGTTAGTGTAAGGGTTATGGTTATGGTTAGGGTTTGGTTAGGGGTAGGGTTAGAGTTAGTGTTTAGTGTTAGGGTTAGGGTTTATGGTTTAGTGATATGGTTAGGGTTAGGGTAGGGTTAAGGGGAGGAATAAGGTTAGGGGTTGTGTTTAGGGTTATGGTTAGGGTTAGTGTTGGGTTAGGGTTACGGTTATTGTTACAGTTTAGGGTTAAATGTTAGAGTTAGTGTTAGGGTTAAGGTATAGAGTAGGGTTGGAGTTATGATTTTGGGTTAGGGTGAGGGTTAGGTTTAGGGATTAGGGATTAGGTTTAGTGTTAGGGTTATGGTTAGGGCTAGGGATAGGGTTTGGACTAGGGCTATTTCTCGGGCTAAGGCTAGAGCAAGGGAAAGGGTTAGGGTTAGTGTTTAGTGTTATGGTTAGGGTTAGAGTTAAGGCTAGGGATAGTGTTAGGGGTTAGGGTTAGGTTTAGGGTTAGGGATAGAGTTAGTGTTAGGGTTAGGGTTAGGATTTAGGGTTAGGGTCAGGGTTAGGGTTTGGGGTTAGGGTTAGGGTTAGGAAAAAGTTTTAGGCTTAGAATAGGTGTTAAAGTTAAAGTTAGGGTTAGGGTTAGAGTTAGGCCTAGAGCTAGGGTTAGGGTTAGGGTTATGGTTAGGGTAGACTTAGGGTTAGGGTTAGTGTTTATTGTTAGGGTTAAGGTTAAGGTTAGGGTTTAGGGTTTAGGAATAGGATTAGGGTTAGGGTTAGGTTTAGGTTTATGGCTAGGTTAAGGCTAGGTTAGATTTAGGGTAATGATTAGTTAGGATTAGGGTTTGGATTAGGGTTGGATTAGGGTAAGGGGTAGGGGTATGGGTAAGGGTAGGTGTTAGGGTTAGGGTTAGGTTTATGGTTAGGGTAGGTATAGGTTTAGGGTTGGGGTTGGGGTTAGGGATAGGATTAGGTTTAGGGTTAGGTTTAGGGTTAGGGTTAGAGTGCGGTTAGGATAAGGGTTCGAAGAGGTTTCGGTTAAGGGTTAGGGTTAGAATAGGGTTAGGGATAGGGTTAGGGATAGAGTACGGATAGGGTTTAGGGTTGGGATTCGGGTTGGGGTTAGGGTTAGCATTACTCTTAGGTTTAGGGTTAGAAGAGGTTTTGGTTTAGGGTATGATTTAGGGTTAGGGTTAGAGGTTAGGCTTTGGGTTAGGGTTAGGGTTAGGTTTAGGGTTTAGGGTTAGTGGTTGGGGTAGTTGTATGTGTTGGGGTTTGGGTTAGGTTTAGTATTAGGGTTGGGTTAGGGTTATGGTTAGGGTTTACCATTAGGGTTAGGGTTAGGGTTTAGGTTTACTGTTAGGGTTAGTGTTAAGGAAGGGGTTAGTTGCTAAGATTAAGGTTAGGTTTAGTGTTAGTGTTAGGATTAAGGGTAGGGTTATGAGTTGAGTTTAGGTTTAGGGTTAGTGTTAAGTTGGGTTAGGGTTAGGGCTAGGTTTAGGAATAAGGCTAGGGCTAGTCTTACGTCTAGGGCTAGGGCTCAAGCTAGGGTTAGTGTAAGGGTTAGGCTTTAGGGTTAGGGTTAGGGTTAGGGTTTAGGTTTAGGGTTAGAGTTAGGGTGGGGTTTGGGGTTAGGGTTAGGTTTAGGTTTAGCATTACTGTTAGGTTGAGTGTAGAAGAGGTTTAGGTTTAGGGTTAGCATTAGAATAAAGTTAGGGTTAGGTTTAGTTTAGTAGGATTAGGGTTAGGCTAAGGATAGTGTTAAGATTTGGGTTAGGATTAAGGTTAGACTCAGGATTAGGGGCTAGGGTTAGTGTTAGGGTTAGGGGTTAGGGGAAAGGGTAGGGTAGGGTTATGGGTTAGGGTTAGTGTTAGTGTGAGGGTTAGTGTTAGTGTTAGGGTTGGGGTTAGGGTTAGGGTTAGGGTTATGGTTAGGATTAGGGTTAGTGTTAGGGTTAGCGTTAGGGATAGGGTTAGGATTTGGGTTTAGGGTTACTGTACGGTTAGGGTTAATATTGGGATTGGGGTTAGGGTTAGGGTTAGGGTTTAGGGTTTAGGGTTAGGGATAAGAATAGTGTTAGGGTTAGGACGAGAGATAGGGTTAGGCCTAGGCCTAGTGCTAGTGCTAAGGCTAGGGTTATGGTTAGTGTTAGGGTACGGTTAGGGGTAGGGTTGGGGTTGGGGTTAGGGATAGGATTAGAGTTAGGGTTAGGTTTAGGGTTAGGGTACGGTTAGGGTTAGGGTTAGGGTATGGTTAGGGTTAGGGTCAGAAGAGGTTTCGGTTTAGGGTTAGGGTTAGAATAGGGTTAGGGTTAAGGTTAGGGTTAGGGTACGGTTAGGGGTAGGGTAGGGGTTGGGGTTAGCGTTAGGTTTAGGGTTTAGGGTTAGGGTTTGGTTCAGGGTTAGGTTTAGGGGTTAGGTTTAGGGGTAGGGTATGGGTAAGGGTAGGTGTTAGGGTTAGTGTTATGGTTAGGTTTATGGTTAGGGTAGGTATAGTTTTAGGGTTGGGGTTGGGGTTAGGGATTGGATTAGTGTTAGGGTTAGGTTTAGGGTTAGGTTTAGAGTTAGGTTTAGAGAACGGTTAGGATTAGGGTTCGAAGTGGTTTTGGTTATGGGTTAGGGTTAGAATAGGGTTAGGGATAGGGTTAGGGTTAGGGGTTAGGGTTAGGGTTAGGGGTTAGGGTAAGGTTTACGGATAGGTTTAGTGTTGGGATTAGGGTTGAGGTTGGGGTTAGGGTTGGTATTAGGGTTGGGTTAGGGTTGGGATTGTGGTTGAGTTTGGGGCTGGGGTTGGGGTTAGGGTTAGGGTTGGGGTTAGGGTTAGGGTTAGGGCTAGGTTTAGGGTTGGGATTAGGGTTAGGGTTAGGTTTAGGTTTAGGGTTAGGGTTAGGGTTAGCATTAGGGTTATGGTTCGGGCTAGGGATAGGTTTAGGACTAGGGCTAGTGCTAGGGTTAGGGAGAGGGCTAGGGCTAGGGCTAGGGTTAGGGTTACTGTTTAGTGTTATGGTTAGAGTTAGAGTTAAGGGTAGGGATAGGGTTAGGGGTTAGGGTTAGGGTTAGCGATAGTGTTAGGCTTAAGGTTAGGGTTAGGGATTAGGGTTATGGATAGGGTTAGTGTTTACGGTTAGGGTTAGGAAAGAGTTTAGGCTTAGGATATGTGTTAGGGTTAGGGTTAGAGTTAGGCCTAGGGCTAGTGTTAGGGTTAGTGTAGGGTTAGGGTAGGGTTGGCGTTGGGGTTAGGTTTAGGGTTAAGGTTAGCGTTATTATTAGGTTTATTGTTAGGGTTAGGGTTAAGGTTTAGGGTTACGGTGAGGGTTAGGGATTAGGATTAGGGTTAGGGTTAGCGTTGGGGTAGGTGTTAGGGTTAGGGTTGGGGTTAGGGTTAGGGTTAGTGCTAGGTTTAGGGTTAGGGTTAATTTTAGGGATAGGTTAGGGTTAGGGGTTTTGGTGAGGGTTAGGTTTAGGGTTAGGGTTTGGTTTAGGGTTAGGGTTAGGGTTAGGATTAGGGTTATGGTTGGGGTTAGGTATAGGTTTAGGACTAGGGCTAGTGCTAGGGCTAAGGATAGGGATAGGGATAGGATAAGGGTTAGTGTTTACTGTTATGGTTAGGGTTAGTGTTAAGGGTAGGGATAGGGTTAGGGGTTAGGGAGAGTGTTACAGTTAAGGTTAGGGTTAGGGATTAGGGTTAGGGTTAGGGTTAGGGTTTAGGGGTAGGTTTAGGGAAAGAAGTTAGGCTTAGGATATGTGTTTCGGTTACAGTTAGGGTTAGAGTTAGGTCTAGGGCTAGGGTTAGGGTTATTGTAGGGTTAGGGTAGTGTTGGCATTGGTGTTAGGTTTAGGGTTAAGGTTAGCGTTACTATTAGGTTTATTGTTAGGCTTAGGGATAGGGTTAGGGTTTAGGGTTAGGGTTAGGGTTAGGGGTGAGGATTAGGTTTAGGGTTAGTGTTGGGGTCAGGGTTAGGGTTATGGTTGGGGTTAGGGTTAGGGTTGGGGTAGGGTTAGGTTTGTGGTTGGGGTTAGTGTTAGGGTTGGGGTTAGTGTTAGGGTTGGGGTTAGGGTCAGGGTTAGGGTTGGTGTTAAGGTTAGGGTTAGGGTTATGGTTAGGATTAGGGTTAGTGTTAGGGTTAGCATTAGGGATAGGGTTAGGATTTGGGTTTAGGGTTAGTGTACGGTTAGGGTTAATATTGGGATTGGGGTTAGGGTCAGGGTTAGGGTTAGGGTTTGGGTTTAGGGTTTAGGGTGAGGGATAAGAATAGTGTTAGGGTTAGGACGAGAGATAGGGTTAGGCCTAGGCCTAGTGCTAGTGCTAAGGCTAGGGTTATGGTTAGTGTTAGGGTACGGTTAGGGGTAGTGTTGGGGTTGGGGTTAGGGATAGGATTAGGGTTAGGGTTAGGTTTAGGGTTAGGGTACGGTTAGGGTTAGGGTTAGGGTTAGGGTTAGGATTAGGGTTAGGGTACGGTTAGGGGTTAGGGTTAGGGTTAGGGTTAGGGGTTAGGGTTAGGGTTAGGTTACGGTTAGGGGTAGGGTAGGGGTTGGGTTCAGCGTTAGGTTTAGGGTTTAGGGTTAGGGTTTGGTTCAGGGTTAGGTTTAGGGGTTAGGTTAGGGTTAGGGGTATGGGTAAGGGTAGGTGTTAGGGTTAGTGTTATGGTTAGGTTTATGGTTATGGTAGGTATAGGTTTAGGGTTGGGGTTGGGGTTAGGGATTGGATTACTGTTAGGGTTAGGTTTAGAGTTAGGTTTAGAGAACGGTTAGGATTAGGGTTCGAAGCGGTTTCGGTTATGTGTTAGTGTTAGAATAGGGTTAGGGTTAGGGGTTAGGGTTAGGGTTAGGGGTTAGGGTAAGGTTTACGGTTAGGGTTAGGGTTGGGATTAGGGTTGAGGTTGGGGTTAGGGTTGGTATTAGGGTTGGGTTAGGGTTGGGATTGTGGTTGAGTTTAGGGCTGGGGTTGGGGTTAGGGTTAGGGTTGGGGTTAGGGTTAGGGTTAGGGCTAGGTTTAGGGTTGGGGTTAGGGTTAGGTTTAGGGTTAGGGTTAGGGTTAGCGTTAGGGTTATGGTTCAGGCTAGGGATAGGTTTAGGACTAGGGCTAGTGCTAGGGCTAGTGATAGGGCTATTGCTAGGGCTAGGGTTAGGGTTAGTGTTTAGTGTTATGGTTAGGGTTAGAGTTAACGGTAGGGATAGGGTTAGGGGTTAGGGTTAGGGTTAGCGATAGTGTTAGGCTTAAGGTTAGGGTTAGGGATTAGGGTTACAGATAGGGTTAGTGTTTACGGTTAGGGTTAGGGAAAGAGTTTAGGCTTAGATATGTGTTAGGGTTAGGGTTAGAGTTAGGCCTAGGGCTAGGGTTAGGGTTAGTGTAGGGTTAGGGTAGGGTTGGCGTTGGGGTTAGGTTTAGGGTTAAGGTTAGCATTATTATTAGGTTTATTGTTATGGTATAGGTTAAGGTTTAGGGTTAGGGTTAGGGTTAGGGTTAGGGATTAGGATTAGGTTTAGGGCTAGCATTGGGGTAGGTGTTAGGGTTAGGGTTGGGGTTATTGTTAGGGTTAGTGTTAGGTTTAGGGTTAGGGTTAATTTTAGCGATAGGTTAGGGTTAGGGATTTTGGTTAGGGTTAGGTTTAGAGTTAGGGTTAGGGTTAGGATTAGGGTTATGGTTCGGGTTAGGTATAGGTTTAGGACTAGGGCTAGTGCTAGGGCTAAGGATAGGGATAGGGATAGGATAAGGGTTAGTGTTTAGTGTTATGGTTAGGGTTAGTGTTAAGGGTAGGGATAGGGTTAGGGGTTAGGGATAGTGTTACGGTTAAGGTTAGGGTTAGTGATTAGGGTTAGGGTTAGGGTTAGGGTTTAGGGGTAGGTTTAGGGAAAGAGCTTAGGCTTAGGATATGTGTTTCGGTTACAGTTAGGGTTAGAGTTAGGTCTAGGGCTAGGGTTAGGGTTATTGTAGGGTTAGGGTAGTGTTTGCATTGGGGTTAGGTTTAGGGTAAAGGTTAGCGTTAATATTAGGTTTAATGTTAGGCTTAGGGATAGGGTTAGGGTTTAGGGTTAGGGTTAGGGGTGAGGATTAGGTTTAGGGTTAGGTTTGGGGTCAGGGTTAGGGTTAGGTTTGGGGTTAGAGTTAGGGTTGGGGTAGGGTAAGGTTTGGGGTTGGGTTAGGTTTGGGGTTGGGTTAGTGTTAGTGTTGGGGTTAGGGTCAGGGTTAGGTTTGTTTTTAAGGTTAGGGTTAGTGTTATGGTTAGGATTAGGGGTTATGTTTAGGGTTAGTATTAGGGTTAGGGTTAGGGTTAGGTTTAGGTTAGGGTGAGGATTAGCGTTAGGGTTAGGTGTTAGGGTTAGTGTTAAGGTTAGCGTTACTCTTGGGTTTAGGGTTAGGGTTAGGGTTTAGGGTTTAGGGATAGGGTTAAGTTTTATGTTAGGGTTAGTGTTAGGAGTAGGGGTAGGGATAGGGGTGGTGGTTAAGGTTAGGATTAATGTTAAGGTTAGGGTTGTGTTAGGGTTAGGGGTAAGGGTAGGTAGATGGGTAGTAGTAGGTTAGGGTTACGGTTAGAAGAGTTAGGGTTAAGATTAGGGTTAGGGTTCATGTTAGCGTTAGGGTTCGGGTTATGAGTAAGGTTTTGGGTTAGGGTTAAGGTTAATGTTAGGGTTTAAGTTTAGGCTTAGCGTTTGACTTAGTGTTAGGTGTTAGGTTTATGATTAGGTGTTAGGGTTAGGGAAAGGGGTAGAGGTAGGGGTAGGGTCAATTGTTGGAGTTAGGGATAGGGATAGGGTTGTGTTAGGGTTAGGGTTTAGAGTTTAGGGTTAGGGTTAGTGCTAGGGTTAGTGTTAGAGCTAGGGATAGGATTAGGGCTAGGGTTAGGGTTATGGTTAGGGTTTTGGGTTAAGGTTAGGGTTAGGATTAGGGTTAGGGTTAGGGTTTAGGGTTAGTGTCAGGGGTAGGAGTTAGGGTTAGGTTCAGGTTTGGGTTAGAGTTAGGGTTAGGGTTAGGGTTTAGACTATAGGGGTAGGGGTATAGTTAGGGTTAGTACTAGGGTTAGTTCTAGGGCTAGGGCTAGGGTTAGGGCTGGGCTAGGGCTAGGGTTAGAGTTAGGGTTGCGTGAGTTTTAGGGTTAGCTTTATGGTTATGGGTAGGGTTGGGTTAGGGTTAAGGTTAGGGTTAGGGGTAGGGGTAGGGTTGGGTTAGGTTTAAGGTTTGGTGTAGGGGTAGGTGTAGGGTTAAAGGTATGTGTGGGTTAGGGTTTGGGTTCGGGTTAGGGTTGGGTTAGGGTTAGGGTTAGGGGTTAGGGTTAGGGTTAGGGTTTAGTTTAGGGTTAGGGTTAGGGTTAGGGTTTTAGTTAGGATTAGCGTTACTCTTAGGTTTAGGGTTAGAAGTGGTTTAAGGTTAGTGTTTGGGTTAGGGTTAGGGGTTTTGTTTAGGGTTAGGTTTAGGGTTTGGGTTAGGTTTAGGGTTAGGGTTTGGTTTAGGGTTAGGGTTAGGGTTAGGATTAGGATTATGGTTCGGGCTAGGGATAGGTTTAGGACTAGCCCTAGTGCTAGGGCTAAGGATAGAGATAGGGATAGGGTAAGGGTTAGTGTTTAGTGTTATGGTTAGGGTTAGTGTTAAGGGTAGGGATAGGGTTAGGGGTTAGGGATAGTGTTACGGTTAAGGTTAGGGTTAGGGATTAGGGTTAGGGTTAGGGTTAGGGTTTAGGGTTAGGTTTAGGAAAAGAGTTTAGGCTTAGGATGTGTGTTAGGGATACAGTTAGTGTTAGGGTTAGAGTTAGGTCTAGGGGTACGGTTAGGGTTATTGTAGGTTTAGGGTAGTGTCGGCATTGGGGTTAGGTTTAGGGTTAAGGTTAGAGTTATTATTTGGTTTATTGTTAGGGTTAGGGTTAGGGTTTAGGACTAGGGTTAAGGTTAGGGGTGAGGATTAGGGTTAGCGTTAGGGTTGGGGTTGCGGTTAGGGTTAGGGTTGGGGTTAGGGTTAGGGTTGGGGTTGGGGTTAGGGTTAGGGTTGGGGTTAGGGTCAGGTTTAGGGTTGGTGTTAAGTTTAGGGTTAGGGTTATGGTTAGGTTTAGGGGTTAGGGTTAGTGTTAGTGTTAGGGTTAGGTTTGGGGTTGGGGTTAGGGTTAGCGTTAGGGTTAGGTGTTAGGGTTAGGTTTAGCGTTACTCTTGGGTTTAGGGTTAGGGTTTGGGTTAGGGTTTAGGGTTTAGGGATAGGGTTAAGTTTTATGTTAGGGTTAGTGTTAGGAGTAGGGGTAGGGATAGGGTTGGTGGTTAAGGTTAGGATTAGTGGTAAGGTTAGGATTGTGTTAGGGTTAAGGGTAAGGGTAGGTAGATTGGAAGTAGTAGGTTAGGGTTAGGGTTAGAAGAGTTAGGGTTAAGATTAGGATTAGGGTTCATGTTAACTTTAGGGTTCGGGTTATGAGTAAGGTTTTGGGTTAGGGTTAAGTTTAGGGTTAGGGTTTAAGTTTAGGCTTAGCGTTTGACGTAGTGTTAGGTGTTAGGTTTATGATTAGGTGTTAGGGTTAGGGAAAGGGGTAGAGGTAGGGGTAGGGTCACTTGTTGGGGTTAGGGATAGGGATAGGGTTGTGTTAGGGTTAGTGTTTAGAGTTTAGGGTTAGGGTTAGTGCTAGGGTTAGTGTTAGAGCTAGGGATAGGATTAGGGCTAGGGCTAGGGTTAGGGTTATGGTTAGGGTTTTGGGTTAAGGTTAGGGTTTGGATTAGGGTTAGGGTTAGGATTTAGGGATAGTGTTAGATGTCGGGGTTAGGGTTAGGTTCAGGTTTGGGTTAGAGTTAGGGTTAGGGTTAGGGTTTAGACTATAGGGGTCGGGGTATAGTTAGGGTTAGTGCTAGGGTTAGGTCTAGGGTTAGGGCTAGGGTTAGGGCTGGGCTAGGGCAAGGGTTAGAGTAAGGGTTGTTTGAGTTTTAGGGTTAGCTTTATGGTTAGGGGTAGGGTTGGGTTAGGGTTAAGGTTAGGGTTAGGGTTAGGGGTAGGGTTGGGTTAGGTTTAAGGTTTGGTGTAGGGGTAGGGTTAGGGTTAAAGGTATGTGTGGGTTAGTGTTAGGGTTCGGGTTAGGTTTAGGGTTAGGGTAAGGGTTAGGGGTGAGGATTAGGGTTAGGGTTAGGGTTGGGATCGGGGTTAGGGTTAGGGTTGTTGTTAGGGTTAGGTTTGGGTTTGGGGTTAGTGTTAGTGTTGGGGTTAGGGTCAGGGTTAGGTTTGGTGTTAAGGTTAGGGTTAGGGTTATGGTTAGGTTTAGGGGTTAGGTTTGGTGTTAGGGTTAGTGTTAGGCTTAGGTTTAGGTTAGGGTGAGGGTTAGCGTTAGGGTTAGGTGTTAGGTTTAGGGTTGGTTTAGCGTTACTCTTGGATTTAGGGTTAGGGTTAGGGTTTAGGGTTTAGGGATAGGGTTAAGTTTTATGTTAGGGTTAGTGTTAGGAGTAGGGGTAGGGATAGGGTTGGTGGTTAGGGTTAGGATTAGTGTTAAGGTTAGGGTTGTGTTAGGGATAGGGGTAAGGGTAGGTAGATGGTTAGGGTTAGGGTTAGAAGAGTTAGCGTTAAGATTAGGGTTAGGGTTCATGTTAGCGTTAGGGTTCGGGTTATGAGTAAGGTTTTGGGTTAGGGTTAAGGTTAGTGTTAGGGTTTAAGTTTAGGCTTAGCGTTTGACTTAGGGTTAGGTGTTAGGTTTATGATTAGGTGTTAGGTTTAGGGAAAGGGGTAGAGGTAGGGGTAGGGTCATTTGTTGGGGTTAGGGATAGGGATAGGGTTGTGTTAGGGTTAGGGTTTAAAGTTTAGGGTTAGGGTTAGTGCTAGGGTTAGTGTTAGAGCTAGGGATAGGATTAGGGCTAGGGCTAGGGCTAGGGTTAAGGTTAGGGTTAGGATTAGGGTTAGGGTTAGGTTTAGGGTTAGTGTTAGGGGTAGGGGTTAGTGTTAGGTTCCGGTTTGGGTTAGAGTTAGGGTTAGGGTTAGGGTTTAGACTATAGGGGTAGGGTTATGGTTAGAGTTAGTGCTAGGGTTATGTCTAGGGCTAGGGCTAGGGTTAGGGCTGGGCTAGGGCTAGGGTCATAGTTAGGGTTGTGTGAGTTTTAGGATTAGCGTTATGGTTAGGGGTAGGGTTGTGTTAGGGATTAGGGTTAGGGTTAGGGTTAGGGTTTAGGGTTAGGTTTAGGAAAAGAGCTTAGGCTTAGGATGTGTGTTAGGGTTACAGTTAGTGTTAGGGTTAGAGTTAGGTCTAGGGGTAGGGTTAGGGTTATTGTAGGGTTAGGGTAGTGTTGGCATTGGGGTTAGGATTAGGGTTAAGGTTAGGGTTAGGGTTAGGGGTAGGGTTGGGTTAGGTTTAAGGTTCAGTGTAGGGTTAGGGTTAGGGTTAAAGGTATGTGTGGGTTAGCGTTAGGGTTCAGGATAGGGTTAGGGTTAGGCTTAGAGTTAGGGGTTAGGGTTAGGGTTAGGGTTCGAGTTAGGGTTAGCGTTACTGTTAGGTATAGGTTTAGAAGAGGTTTAAGGTTAGGGTTTGGGTTAGGGTTAGGGGTTTTGGTTAGGGTTATGTTTAGTGTTAGGGTTAGGATTAGGGTTAAGTTTAGGGGTTGGGGTTAGGGTTAGGGTCAGGTTTGGGTTAGGGTTACGGTTAGGGTTAGGGGTTAGGTTTAGGGTTAGGGTTTAGACTTTAGTGGTAGGGTTATGGTTAGGGTTAGTGCTAGGGTTAGTTCTAGGGCTAGGGCTAGGTTTAGGGCTGGGCTAGGGCTAGGGTTTGAGTTAGGGTTGTGTGAGTTTTAGGGTTAGTGTTATGGTTAAGGTTAGGGTTGGGTTAGGGTTCAGTTTAGGGTAAGGGTTAGGGGTAGGGTTGGGTTAGGTTTAAGGTTTGGTGTAGGGGTAGGGGTAGGGTTGAAGGTATGTGTGGGTTAGGGTTAGGGTTCGGGTTCAGGTTCGGGTTAGGGTTGGGTTAGGGTTAGTGTTTGGTTTAGGGTTAGGGTTAGGGTTAGTGTTAGGTTTTGAGTTAGGATTAGCGTTACTCTTAGGTTTAGGGTTAAAAGAGTTTTAAGGTTAGAGTTTGGGTTAGGGTTAGGGTTAGGGGTTTTGGTTAGGGTTAGTTTTAGTGTTTGGGTTAGGTTTAGGGTTAGGGTTTTGTTTAGGGTTAGGGTTAGGGTTAGGTTAGGATTATGGTTCGGGCTAGGGATAGGTTTAAGACTAGCCCTAGTACTAGGGCTAAGGATAGGGATAGGGATAGGGTAAGGGTTAGTGTTTAGTGTTATGGTTAGGGTTAGTGTTAAGGGTAGGGATAGGGTTAGGGGTTAGGGATAGTGTTACGGTTAAGGTTAGGGTTAGGGATTAGGGTTAGGGTTAGGGTTAGGGTTAGGGTTTAGGGTTAGGTTTAGGAAAAGAGCTTAGGCTTAGGATGTGTGTTAGGGTTACAGTTAGTGTTAGGGTTAGAGTTAGCTCTAGGGGTAGGGTTAGGGTTATTGTAGGGTTAGGGTAGTGTTGACATTGGGGTTAGGTTTAGGGTTAAGGTTAGTGTTACTCTTAGGTTTATTGTTAGGGTTAGGGTTAGAGTTAGAGTTTAGGGTTAGGGTTAGGGTTAGGGGTGAGGATTAGGGTTAGGGTTAGGGTTGGGGTCGGGGTTAGGGTTAGGGTTGCTGTTAGGGTTAGGGTTGGGGTTATGGTTAGGTTTGGGTTTGGCGTTAGGTTTAGGGTTGGTGTTAGGGTCAGGGTTAGAGTTGGTGTTAAGGTTAGGGTTAGGGTTATGGTTAGGTTTAGGGGTTAGGTTAGGGTTAGTGTTAGGGTTAGGGTTAGGGTTAGGTTTAGTTTAGGTTGAGGGTTAGCGTTAGGGTTAGGTGTTAGGGTTAGGGTTAGTGTTAGCGTTAATCTTGGGTTTAGGGTTAATGTTAGGGTTAGGGTTTAGGGTGTAGGGATAAGGTTAAGTTTTATGTTAGGGTTAGTGTTGGGAGTAGGGGTAGGGATAGGGGTGGTGGCTAAGGTTAGGATTAGTGTTAAGGATAGGGTGGTGTTAGTGTTACGGGTAAGGGTAGGTAGATGGGTAGTAGTAGGTTAGGGTTAGGGTTAGAAGTGTAGGGTTAAGATTAGGTTTAGGGTTCATGTTATCATTAGGGTTCGGGTTATGAGTAAGGTTTTGGGTTAGGGTTAAAGTTAGTGTTAGGGTTTAAGTTTAGGCTTAACGTTTGACTTATGGTTGGGTGTTAGGTTTCTGATTAGGTGTTAGGGTTAGGGAAAGGGTTAGAGGTACGGGTTGGGGCATATTTTGGGGTTAAGGATAGGGTTGTGTTAGGGTTAGGGTTTAGAGTTTAGGGTTAGGATTAGTGCTAGGGTTAGTGTTAGAGCTAGGAATAGGATTAGGGCTAAGGCTAGGGTTAGGATTATTGTTAGGGTTTTGGGTTAAGTTTAGGGTTAGGATTAGGGTTAGGGTTAGGTTTAGGGTTAGTGTTAGGGTTAGGGGTTAGGGTTAGGTTCAGGTTTGGGTTAGAGTTAGGGTTAGGGTTAGGGTTAGGGTTTAGACTATAGGGGTAGGGTTATGGTTAGGGTTAGTGCTAAGGTTAGGTCTAGGGCTAGGGCTAGGGTTAGGGCTGGGCTAGGGCTAGGGTTAGAGTTCGGGTTGCGTGAGTTTTAGGGTTAGCATTATGGTTAGGGGTAGGGTTGGGTTAGGGTTAAGGTTAGGGTTAGGGTTAAGGGTAGGGTTGTGCTAGGTTTAATGTTCGGTTTAGGGGTAGGTATAGGGTTAAAGGTATGTGTGGGTTAGGGTTAGGGTTCGGGTTCGGGTTCAGATTAGGGTTGGGTTAGGGTTAGGTTTAGGGGTTAGGGTTAGGGTTAGGGTTTGGTTTAGGGTTAGGGTTAGGGTTAGGGTTTTAGTTAGGATTAGCGTTACTCTTAGGTTTAGGGTTAGAAGAGGTTTAAGGTTAGTGTTTGGGTTAGGGTTAGGGTTAGGGGTTTTGTTTAGGGTTAGGTTTAGGGTTTGGGTTAGGTTTAGGGTTAGGGTTTGTTTTAGGGTTAGGGTTAGAGTTAGGATTAGGATTATGGTTCGGGCTAGGGATAGGTTTAGGACTAGCCCTAGTGCTAGGGCTAAGGATAGAGATAGGGATAGGGTAAGGGTTAGTGTTTAGTGTTATGGTTAGGGTTAGTGTTAAGGGTAGGGATAGGGTTAGGGGTTAGGGATAGTGTTACGGTTAAGGTTAGGGTTAGGGATTAGGGTTAGGGTTAGGGTTAGGGTTTAGGGTTAGGTTTAGGAAAAGAGTTTAGGCTTAGGATGTGTGTTAGGGATACAGTTAGTGTTAGGGTTAGAGTTAGGTCTAGGGGTACGGTTAGGGTTATTGTAGGTTTAGGGTAGTGTCGGCATTGGGGTTAGGTTTAGNGTTTAAGGTTTGGTGTAGGGGTAGGGGTAGGGTTGAAGGTATGTGTGGGTTAGGGTTAGGGTTCGGGTTCAGGTTCGGGTTAGGGTTGGGTTAGGGTTAGGGTTAGGGGTTAGGGTTAGGGTTAGGGGTTAGGGTTAGGGTTAGTGTTTGGTTTAGGGTTAGGGTTAGGGTTAGTGTTAGGTTTTGAGTTAGGATTAGCGTTACTCTTAGGTTTAGGGTTAAAAGAGTTTTAAGGTTAGAGTTTGGGTTAGGGTTAGGGTTAGGGGTTTTGGTTAGGGTTAGGTTTAGGGTTTGGGTTAGGTTTAGGGTTAGGGTTTTGTTTAGGGTTAGGGTTAGGATTAGGATTATGGTTCGGGCTAGGGATAGGTTTAGGACTAGCCCTAGTACTAGGGCTAAGGATAGGGATAGGGATAGGGTAAGGGTTAGTGTTTAGTGTTATGTTTAGGGTTAGTGTTAAGGGCAGGGATAGGGTTAGGGGTTAGGAATAGTGTTACGGTTAGGGTTAGGGTTAGGGATTAGCGTTAGGGTTAGGGTTAGGGTTTAGGGTTAGGTTTAGGAAAAGAGCTTAGGCTTAGGATGTGTGTTAGGGTTACAGTTAGTGTTAGGGTTAGAGTTGGTCCTAGGGGTAGGGTTAGGGTTATTGTAGGGTTAGGGTAGTGTTGACATTGGGGTTAGGTTTAGGGTTAAGGTTAGCGTTACTATTAGGTTTATTGTTAGGGTTAGGGTTAGAGTTAGAGTTTAGGGTTAGGGTTAGGGTTAGGGGTGAGGATAAGGGTTAGGGTTAGTGTTGGGGTCGGGGTTAGGGTTAGGGTTGCTCTTAGGGTTAGGGTTGGGGTTATGGTCAGGTTTGGGTTTGGCGTTAGGTTTAGGGTTGGGGTTAGGGTCAGGGTTAGAGTTGGTGTTAAGGTTAGGGTTAGGGTTATGTTTAGGTTTAGGGGTTAGGTTAGGGTTAGTGTTAGGGTTAGGGTTAGGGTTAGGTTTAGTTTAGGTTGAGGGTTAGCGTTAGGGTTAGGTGTTAGGGTTAGGGTTAGGGTTAGCGTTAATCTTGGGTTTAGGGTTAGTGTTAGGGTTAGGGTTTAGGGTGTAGGGATAGGGTTAAGTTTTATGTTAGGGTTAGTGTTGGGAGTAGGGGTAGGGATAGGGGTGGTGGCTAAGGTTAGGATTAGTGTTAAGGATAGGGTGGTGTTAGTGTTATGGGCAAGGGTAGGTAGATGGGTAGTAGTAGGTTAGGGTTAGGGTTAGAAGTGTAGGGTTAAGATTAGGTTTAGGGTTCATGTTATCATTAGGGTTCGGGTTATGAGTAAGGTTTTGGGTTAGGGTTAAAGTTAGTGTTAGGGTTTAAGTTTAGGCTTAGCGTTTGACTTATGGTTGGGTGTTAGGTTTCTGATTAGGTGTTAGGGTTAAGGAAAGGGTTAGAGGTACGGGTTGGGGCATTTTTTGGGGTTAGGGATAGGGTTGTGTTAGGGTTAGGGTTTAGAGTTTAGGGTTAGGATTAGTGCTAGGGTTAGTGTTAGAGCTAGGAATAGGATTAGGGCTAAGGCTAGGGTTAGGATTATTGTTAGGGTTTTGGGTTAAGTTTAGGGTTAGGATTAGGGTTAGGGTTAGGTTTAGGATTAGTGTTAGGGATAGGGGTTAGGGTTAGGTTCAGGTTTGGGTTAGAGTTAGGGTTAGGGTTAGGGTTTAGACTATAGGGGTAGGGTTATGGTTAGGGTTAGTGCTAAGGTTAGGTCTAGGGCTAGGGCTAGGGTTAGGGCTGGGCTAGGGCTAGGGTTAGGCTGGGCTAGGGCTAGGGTTAGAGTTAGGGTTGCGTGAGTTTTAGGGTTAGCATTATGGTTAGGGGTAGGGTTGGTTTAGGGTTAAGGTTAGGGTTAGGGTTAGGGGTAGGGTTGTGCTAGGTTTAATGTTCGGTTTAGGGGTAGGTGTAGGGTTAAAGGTATGTGTGGGTTAGGGTTAGGATTCGGGTTCCGGTTCAGATTAGGGTTGGGTTAGGGTTAGGGTTAGGGGTTAGGGTTAGGGTTAGGGTTAGTGTTTGATTTAGGGTTAGGGTTAGGGTTAAGGTTCGAGTTAGGCTTAGCGTTACTCTTAAGTTTAAGTTTAGAAGAGTTTTAAGGTTAGGGTTTGGGTTAGGGTTAGGGTTAGGGGTTTTGGTTAGGTTTAGGTTAAGTGTTAGGTTCAGTTTTAGAGTTAGGTTGTGGTTTAGGGTTAGTGTTAGGGTTAGGATTAGGATTATGTTTGGGCTAGGGATAGGTTTAGGACTAGCCCTAGTGCTAAGGCTAAGGATAGGGATAGGGATAGTGTAAGGGTTAGTGTTTAGTGTTATGGTTAGTGTTAGTGTTAAGGGTAGGGATAGGGTTAGGTGTTAGGTATAGTGTTACGGTTAAGGTTAGGGTTAGGGATTAGGGTTAGGGTTAGGGTTAAGGTTTAGGTTTAGGTTTAGGGAAAGAGCTTAGGCTGAGGATGTGTGTTAGGGTTAGAGTTAGTGTGAGGGTTAGAGTTAGGTCTAGGGCTAGGGTTAGTGTAATTGTAGGGTTAGGGTAGTGTTGGCATTGGTGTTAGGTTTAGGGTTAAGTTTAGCGTTACTATTAAGTTTATTGTTCGGGTTAGGGTTAGGGTTTAGGGTTAGGGTTAGGGTTAGGGGTGAGGATTAGGGTTAGGGTTAGGGTTGGTTTCAGGTTAGGTTTGGGTTAGGGTTAGGGTTAGGGTTAGGGTTCGGGTTAGGGTTAAGTTTATTCTTAGGTTTAGGGTTAGAAGAGGTTTAAGGTTAGGGTTTGGGTTATGGTTAATGTTAGGGGTTTTGGTTAGCTTTCGGTTTAAGGTTAGGGTTAGCTTTAGGGTTAGGATTTGGTTTAGTGTTAGGGTTAGGGTTAGAGTTATTGTTACTCTTAGGTTTTGGGTGAAAAGACATTTAGGGTTAGGGATAGGGTTAGGGGTTAAGGTTAGGGTTATAGTTAGGCTTAAGCTTAGGGATAGGGTTTGTTTTAGGGTTAGGGTTACGGTTTGGTTTAGGGTTAGGTTTAGTGTTAGGGTTAGCATTACTCTTAGGTTTAGGATTAGAAGAGGTTTAGGGTTAAGGTTAGTGTTAGTTGTTAGGGTTAGGGTTAGGTTTAGGGTTAGGGTTTGGTTTAGGGTTAGGGTTAGGGTTCGGGTTATGTTTAGCGTTACTCTTAGGTTTAGGGTTAGGAGAGGTTTAAGGTTAGGGTTTGGGTTAGGGTTAGGTTTAGGGGTTTTGGTTAGGGTTAGGTTTAGGGTTAGGGTTGGGTTTAGTGTTAGGGTTAGGGTTAGAGTTAGCGTTACTCTTATGTTTTTGGTTAAAAGACATTTAGGGTTAGGGTTAGGGTTAGGGTTTAGGGTTAGGCTTAGGGATAGGGTTTGTTTTAGGGTTAGGGTTAGGGTTTGGTTTAGGATTAGGTTTAGGGTTAGGGTTAGCATTACTCTTAGATATAGGGTTAGAAGAGTTTTAGGGTTAGGGTTAGGTGTTAGGGTTAGGTTTAGGGTTAGGTTTAGGGTTAGGGCTTGGTTTAGGGTTAGGTTTAGGGTTACGGTTAGTGTTCGGCCTAGGGCTGTTTTTAGGGTTAGGGTTAGTGTTAGAATTGGGGTTAAGGTTAGGGTTTGGTTTAGGGTTATGGTTAGGGTTAGGTTTAGGGGTTTTGGTTAGAGTTAGGATTAAGTTTAGTGGTTAGGGTTAGGTTAGGGTTAGGGTTAGGGTTAGGGTTAGGGGTTAGGGTTAGGTTTAGAGTTTAGGGTTAGGGTTAGATTTAGGGTTAGGGTTAGGGTTTAGGGTTAGCGTCAGGGTTAGTGTTAGGGTTAGGGTTATGGTTATCATCAGGGTCAGGGTCAGGGTTTAGGGTTAGTGTTAACGTTAGGGTTAGCATTAGCGTTAGGGTTAGGGTTAGGGTTAGGGGTTAGGGTTAGGGGTTAGGGTTAGGGTTATCATTAGGGGTTAGGGTTAGGGTTAGGTTTACAGTTAGCTTTGGGGTTGGGGTTAGGGTTGAGGTTGGGGTTAGGGCTGGATTGGGGTTGGGGTTAGGGTTGGGATTTTGGTTGGGTTTTGGTTTGGGGTTAGGATTAAAGTTAGGTTTAGGGTTAGGGTTAGGTTTAGGTTTGGGGTTAAGTTTAGAGTTGGCATTAGGGTTAGTGTGTGGGTTGGTGTTAGGGTTAGGTTTAGGGTTATTGTTAGGGTTAGGGTTAGGTTTAGGGTTATGGTTTGGGATAGAAATACGTTTTGGACTAGGGCTAGTGCTAGGGCTAGGGCTAGGTTTAGTGTTAGTGTTTAGTGTTATGGTTAGGGTTAGAGTTAAGGGTAGGGATAGGTTTAGGTGTTAGGGTTAGCGTTAGTGTTAGGTTTAAGGTTAGGGTTGGGGATTAGGATTAGGGTTAGGGTTAGGGTTAGTGTTTAGGGTTAGGGTTAGAGAAAGTGCTTTGGCTTAGGAAATGTGTTAGGGTTAAAGTTAGGGTTAGGGTTAGATTTAGGCCTAGGGCTAGGGTTAGGTTTAGGGTAGGGTTAAGGGAGGGTTGGCGTTGAGGTTAGGTTCAGGTTTAAGGTTTGGGTTGGGGTAGGGATTATTGTTAGGGTTGGGGAAAGGGTTAGGGTTAGGGTACGGGGTTAGTATTAGGATTAGGGTTAGGGTTGGGGTAGAGTTTAGGGTTAGGGTTGGGGTTAGGGTTAGGGTTGGCGTTAGTGCTAGGGTTAGGGTAGGTGTTAGGGTTAGGGTTATGGTTATGGTTAAGGTTAGGGTTTACGGTTAGGGTTAGGTGAGGGTTAGGGTTATGTTAGGTTTAGGGTTTGTGTGAGGGTTAGGGTTATGTTAGTGTTAGGGTTAAGGTTAGGGTTTAGGGTTAGTGTTAGTTTTAGGGTTAGCGTTACTCTTAGGTTTAGAGTTAGAAGAGGTTTAGGGTTAGGGTTAGGGTTAGGTTTAGTGTTACTCTTAGGTTTAGGGTTAAAAGAGTTTTTCGGTTAACTTTAGGGCTATGGTTAGGGTTAGGCGTTTTGGTTAGGGTTAGGTTTAGGGTCAGGGTTAGGGCTGGGTTAGCGTTACTCTTAGGTTTAGGGTTAGAAGAGGTTTAGTATTAGGGTTAGGGTTAGGGTTAGGGGTTTTGGTTAGGGTTAGGGTTTGCTTTAGGTTTGGGGTTAACTTTGAGTTAGGGTTATAGTTCGGCCTAAAGATAGGTTTAGGACTAGGGCTAGTGCTGTGGCTAGGGCTAGGGCTAGGGCTAGGGATAGGGCTAGGGATAGTGTTTACTGTTATGTTTACGGTTAGAGTTAAGTGTAGGGATAGGGTTAGGGGTTAGGGATAGAGTTAGGGAGAGTGTTAGGGTTAAGCTTAGGGTTAGGGATTAGGGTAGGTTTAGAGTTAGGTTTTAGGGTTAGGATTAGGGAAAGAGCTTAGGCTTAGGATATGTGTTAGGGTTAAAGTTAGTGTTAGGATTAGAGTTAGGCCTAGGGCTAGGGTTAGGATTATGGTAGGGTTAGGGTAGGGTTGGTGTTGGGGTTAGGTTTAGGGTTAAGGTTAGCATTATTATTAGGTTTATTGTAAGGGTTAGGGTTAGGGTTAGGGTTAGGGTAAGGGTCTAGGGTTAGGGTTAGGGTTAGGGGTTATGGTTAGGGTTAGGGTTAGGGTTAGGTTTAGGATTAGGGTTGGTTTAGGGTTAGGGTAAGGGTAAGGGTTAAGGGTTTTGGTTAGAGTTACAGTTAGGGTTAGGTTTAGGGTTAGGGGTAGGGTTAGGGTTAGGTTTAGAGTTTGGTTTAGGGTTAGGGTTATGGTTAGGGGTTATGGTTAAGGTTACGGTTAGGTTTAGGGTTAGGGTTGGTTTAGGGTTAGGGTTAGGGTAAGGGTTAGGGGTTTTGGTTAGAGTTAGGTTTATGGTTAGGAGTTAGGGTGAGGGTTAGATTTAGGGTTAGGGTTAGGGTTAGTTTTAGGATTAGGGTTTGGTTTAGGGTTAGGGTTAGGGTTCGGGGTAGGGTTAGGGTTTGGTTTAGGGTTAGGGTTAGGGTTAGCATTACTCTTAGGTTTAGGGTTAGAAGAGGTTTAGGGTTAGGATTAGGGTTAGGGATTAGGTTTAGGGTTAGGGTTAGGTTTAGGATTAGGGGTTAGGGTTAGGGTTAGGATTAGGGGTTAGGGTTAGGGTTCGGGTTTGGTTTAGAGTTAGGGTTAGGGCTAGGGTTCGGGTTAGTGTTAGGGGTTTTGGTTAGGGTTACGGTTATGGTTAGGGTTAGGGTTTAGGGTTAGGGTTAGGTTTACGGTTAGGATCAGGGTTAGGTGTTAGGGTTAGGGTTAGGGTTAGTGGTTATGGTTAGGTTTAGGGTTAGAAGAAGTTTAGGGATAGAGTTAGGGTTAGGGTTAGGGGTTTTGGTTAAGGTTAGGTTTAAGGTTAGGTTTAGGGTTAGCGTTACTCTTAGGTTTAGGGTTAGAAGAGGTTTAGGGTTAGGGGTAGGGGTAGGGTTAAGTTAGGGGTTAGCGTTAGAGTTAGGATTATGGTTAGAAATTAGGGTTAGGGTTAGGGTAAGGGTTGTGTTTGGGGTTAGGGTTGAGGTTGAGATTAGGTTTGGGTTTGTGGTTGGAGATAGGGTTGGGAAGTTGGTTGGTTTTAGTGTTGGTGTTGGGGTTAGGGTTAGGGTTTTGTTTAGGGTTGTGGTTGGGGTTAGTGTTAGGGTTAGGGTTGGGGTTAGGGGTAGGTATACGGTTGGTGTTAGGGTTAGGGTTAGGGTTAGGGTTAAGTTTAGGGTTACGGGTCGGGTTAGGGTTAGGGTTATGGTTCGGGCTAGGAATAGGTTTAGGACTATGACTAGGGCTAGGGATAGGGCTAGGGCTAGGGCTATGGTTAGGGTTAGGGTTAGGGTTAGGGTTTGGTTTAGAGTTAGGGTTAGGGGTAGGTTTAGCGTTACTCTTAGGTTTAGGGTTAGAAGAGGTTTAGTGTTAGGGTTAGGGTTAGGGGTTATGGTTAGGGTTAGGGTTAGGTTTACGGTTAGGGTTGGTTTAGGGTTAGGGTAAGGGTAAGGGCTAAGGGTTTTGGTTAAAGTTACAGTTAGGTTTAGGTTTAGGGTTAGGTTTAGGTTTAGGGGTAGGGTTAGGGTTAGGTTTATGGTTCAGGCTAGGAATAGGTTTAGGACTAGGGCTAGTGCTAGGGCTAAGGATAGTGCTAGGGATAGGGCTAGGGTTAGGGTTAGGTTTAGGGTTTGGTTTAGGGTTAGGGTTATGGTTAGGGGTTATGGTTAGGGTTACGGTTAGGTTTAGGGTTAGGGTTGGTTTAGAGTTAGGGTTAGGGTAAGGGTTAGGGGTTTTGGTTAGAGTTAGGGTTATGGTTAGGAGTTAGGGTGAGGGTTAGATTTAGGGTTAGGGTTAGGGTTAGTTTTAGGGTTAGGGTTTGGTTTAGGGTTAGGGTTAGGGTTCGGGGTAGGGTTAGGGTTTGGTTTAGGGTTAGGGTTAGCATTACTCTTAGGTTTAGGGTTAGAAGAGGTTTAGGGTTAGGATTAGGGTTAGGGATTAGGTTTAGGGTTAGGGTTAGGTTTAGGATTAGGGGTTAGGGTTAGGGTTAGGGCTAGGGTTCGGGTTAGTGTTAGGGGTTTTGGTTAGGGTTAGGGTTTAGGGTTAGTGTTAGGTTTAGTGTTAAGGATAGGGTTTAGGGTTAGCATTAGGGTTAGGGTTAGTTTTAGGGTAAGGGTTAGAGTTAGGGTCAGGGTCAGGGTCAGGTTTTGAGGGTTTGGTTAGCGTTAGGCTTAGCCTTAGCATTAGGGATAGCATTAGGTGTAGGGTTAGTGGTAGGGTTAGGGGTTAGTGTTAGTGTTAGGGTTAAGGTTAGGGGTTAGATTTAGAGTTAGGGTTAGGTTTATTGTTTAGCGTAAGGGTCAGGGTTAGGTTTAGTGGTTAGTGTTAGGGTTAGTGTTAGGATTAGGGCTTAGGTTTAATGTTGGGGTAGGTTTAGGGGCTGTGGTTAGCGCTAGGGTTAATGTTAGTGTTGGTGTTCTTTTAGGGTTAGGTTTAATGTTTAGGGTTAGGTTTAGGTTTAGGGTTAAGGTTTTTGGGATAGGGTTAGGGTTGGGTTAGGGTTAGAGTTATAGCTTACGTTTACGGTTAGTGTTAGAGTTCAGGGTTTAGGTTTAGGATTAGGGTTAAAGTAAGGGGTAGGTTTAGGGTTGGGTTAGCGTTAGGTTTAGGGTTAGGGCTACGGCTAGGGATATGGTTAGGTCTAGGACTAGGGCTTGGGCTAGGGCTAGGGTTACGGTTAAGATGAGGGATAGCGTTAGGGTAAGGCTTAGGGTTGGATTAGGTTTAGGGTTAGTGTTTAGGTTTAGTGTTAGGGTTAGTGTTACGATTTAGGTTTAGGTTCAGGGTTAGGGTTAGAGGTAAGGTTAGGGGTTGTGTTTAGTGTTAGGTTTAGGGATAGGGTTAGGTTTGGTTTAGTGTTAGGGTTAGGGTTAGTGTTTAGTGTTATAGTTAGGGTTAGGGTTAGTGTTTATGGTTTAAGGATAGGGTTAAGTTTAATGTTAGGGTTAGTGTTAGGAGTAGGGGTAGGGATAGGGGTGGTGGTTAAGGTTAGGATAAGTATTAAGGTTTGGGTTGTGTTAGGGTTAGGGGAAAGGGTAGGTAGATGGGTAGTAGGAGGTTTAGAGTTAGGGTTAGACGAGTTAGGGTTAAGATTAGGGTTAGGGTTACGGTGAGAGTTAGGGTTAGGTTTATGGGTAAGGTTTTTTGTTAGGGTTAAGGTTAGTGTTTGGGTTTAAGATTAGGGTTAGCGTTTGAGTTAGGGTCAGGTGTTAGGTTTATGGTTAGGTGTTAGGGTTAGGGATAGGGGTAGAGGTAGGGGTAGGGGCATTGGTTGGGGTTAGGGATAGGGTTAGGGTTGTGTTAGGGTTACAGTTTAGGGTTTAGGGTTAGGGTTAGTGTTAGGGTCAGTTTTAGGGCTAGGGATAGTTTTAGGGCTAGTGCTAGGGCTAGGGTTAGGGTTATGGTTAGGCTTCAGGGTTAAGGTTAATGTTACGATTAGGGTTAGTGTTTAGGGTTAGTGTTAGGGGTTTGGGTTAGAGTTAGGGTCAGGTTTGGGATAAGGTTATGGTTAGGGTTAGGGTTAGGGTTTAGAGTTTAGGGGTAGGGTTATGGTTAGGGTTAGTGCTAGGGTTAGGTCTAGGGCTAGGGCTAGGGTTAGGGCTGGGGTAGGGCTAGGGTTAGGGTTATGGTTAGGGTTTAAGGTTAAGGTTAGGGTTAGTATTAGGGCTAGGGTTTAGGGTTAGTGTTAGGGATTTGGGTTAATGATAGGGTCAGGTTTGGGATAAGGTTACAGTTAGGGTTAGGGTTTAGAGTATAGGGGTAGGGTTATGATTATGGTTAGTGCTAGGGTTAGGTCTAGGGCTAGGGAGAGGTTTGGGGTTAGGGTTGGGTGAGTTTTAGGGTTAGCATTAGGGGTAGGGGTAGGGTTAGGTTAGGTTTAGGGTTAGGGGTATGGTAGGGGTAGGGTTAAAGGTATGTGTGGGTTAGGGTTAGGGTTCCGGTTTGGCTTAGGGTTAGGGTTGGGTTAGGGTTTGGGTTAGGGGTTAGGGTTAGCGTTAGGGGTTAGGGTTAGGGTTAGGGTTTGGTATAGGGTTAGGGTTAGGGTTAGGGTTAGCGTTAATCTTAGGTTTAGGGTTAGAAGAGGTTTAGGGTTAGGGTTAGGGTTAGGGGTTTTGGTTAGGGTTAGGGTTAGGGATAGGTTTAGGGTTAGGTTTGGTTTAGGGTTAAGGTTAGGGTTAAGGTTAGGTTTAGGGATAGGTTTATGGTTAGGGTTAGTGTTGGTGCTACTCTTAGGTTTAGCGTTAAAAGACATTTAGGGTTAGGTTTTGCTTTAGGGTTAGTGTTAGGGTTTGGTTTAGGGTTAGGGTTAGGGATCGGGTTAGGGTTAGCGTTACTCTTAGGTTTAGGGTTAGAAGAGGTTTAGGGTTAGGGTTTGGGTTAGGGTTAGGGTTAAGGGTTTTGGTTAGGCTTAGGTTTAGGGTTAGGGTTAGGTTTTTGTGTTAGGGTTTGGTTTAGGGTTAAGGTTAGGGTTAGAGTTAGGTTTAGGGTTTGGTTTAGGGTTAGGGTTAATGTTAGTGTTACTCTTAGGTTTAGGGTTAAAAGACATTTAGGGTTAGGGTTAGGATTGAGGGTAAGGGTTAGGTTTAGGCTTAGGGAAAGGGTTTGTTTTAGGGTTAGAGTTAGGATTAGGGTTTGGTTTAGGGTTACGTTTAAGGTTAGGGTTAGCATTACTCTTAAGTTTAGGGTTAGAAGTCGTTTAGGGTTGGGGTTAGGGTTAGCGTTAAGGCTAGGATTAGGGTTAGGTAAAGTGTTTGTGTTAGGGCTAGGGTTAGGGTTAGTGTTTATTATATGGTTAGGGTTAGAGTTAAGGGTAGAGATAGGGTAGGAGTTAGGTTTAGGTTTAGGGATTGTGTTAGGGTTAATGTTAGGCTTAGGGATTAGGGTTAAGGTTAGGGTAAGGGTTTATGGATAGAGTAAGGGAAAGAGTTTAGGCTTAGCCTATGTTTTACGGTTAAAGTTAAGGTTAGGGTTAGAGTTAGGCCTAGGGCTGGGGTTAGGGTTATGGTAGGGTTAGGGTAGGGTTGGATTTGGGGTTAGGTTTAGGGTTAAGGTTAGCATTACAACTAGGTTTATTGTTAGGGTTAGGGTTAGGCTTAGGCTTAGGGGTTAGGATTAGGGTTTAGGGTTACAGTTGAGGAAGTTGTTACGGTTATGGTTGGGGTTAGCGTTAGGGTTAGGGTTGGAGTTAGGGTTAGTGTTGGGGTTGGGGTTAGGGTTAGGGTTGGGGTTAGTGTTAGATTTATGGTTGGTGTTAGGGTTAGGTTTAGGGTTAAAGTTAGGGTTTAAGGTTAGGGTTAATATTAGGGTTAGGGTTATGTTAGGGTTGGGTTAGGGTTAAGGTTAGGGTTTAGGGTTAAGGTTAAGGTTAGTGTTACTCCTAGGTTTAGGGTTAAAAGAGGTTTAGAGTTAGGGTTAGGGTTAGGTTTTTTGGTTAGGGTTAGGGTTAGGGTTAGCGTTACTCTTAGGTTTAGGGTTGGAAGAGGTTTAGGGTTAGGGTTAGAATTAGGGTTAGGGATTAGGGTTAGGGTTAGGGTTGTGGTTGGGGTTAGGGTTGACGTTGGGTTATGGTTGGGATTGGGGTTGGAGTTAGGGTTGGGAATGTGGTTGTGTTTAGTGTTGGGTTTTGGGTTAGGGTTAGGGTTGGGGTTAGGGTTAGGTTTAGGGTTGGGTTTAGGGTTAGGTTTAGGGTTAGGGTTGGGGTTAGGGTTAGAGTTAGCATTGGGGTTAGGTTAGGTTTAGTGTTAGGGTTAGGGTTAGGGTTAGGTTTAGGGTTAGGGTTAAGGTTAGGGTTAGTGTTAGGGTTAGGGCTAAGGATAGGTTTAGGACTAGGGTTAGGGTTAGGGTTAGGGGTTAGGGTTAGGGATAGATTTAGGTTTAGGGTTAGGGGATTTTGTTAGGGTTAGGGTTAGTGTTAGTGTTAGGTTTAGGGTTAGGGTTTGGTTTATGGTTAGGGTTAGGTTTAGGGTTTGGTTTAGGGTTAGGGTTAGGGGTAGTGTTTGGGTTAGCATTACTCTTAGGTTTAGGGTTAGAAGAGGTTTAGGTTTAGGGGTTAGTGTTAGGGTTAGGGTTAGGTTTAGGTTTACTGGTACGGTTTGGTTTAGGGTTAGGGTTAGTGTTCAGGGTAGGGTTATGGTTTGGTTTAGGTTTAGGGTTAGGGTTATGGTTCGGTCTAAGGATAGGTTTAGGACTAGAACTAATGCTAGGGCTAGGGCTAGGGCTAGGGCTAGGGCTAGGGTTAGGGTTAGGGTTAGGGGTTAGGTTTAGGGTAAGGGTTAGGGTTTGTTTTAGCATTAGGGTTAGGGTTAGCATTACTCTTAGGTTTCGGGTTAGAAGAGTTTTAGGGTGAGGGTTAGGGTTATGGGTTAGGGTTAGGGTTAGGGTTAGGTTTATTGTTACGGTTAGGGTTAGGGTTAGGGTTAGCATTACTCTTAGGTTTAGGGTTAGAAGAGTTTTAGTGTTAGGGTTAGGGTTAGGGTTTGGTTTATGGTTAGGGTTAGGTTTAAGGTTTGGTTTAGGGTTAGGGTTAGTGTTAGGGTTAGGGTTAGTGTTAGGGTTAGCTTTACTCTTAGGGTTAGGGTTAGAAGAGGTTTAGGGTTAGAGGCTAGTGTTAGGGTTAGGGTTAGGTTTAGGGATAGGGTTTTGTTTAGGGTTAGGGTAAGTGTTCGGGGTAGGTTTAGGGTTTGGTTTAGGGTTAGAGTTAGGCTTAGGGTTAGCGTTCCTCCTAGGTTTAGGGTAAGAAGAGGTTTAGGGCTAGGGTTAGGGTTAGGGATTAGGATTAGGGTTAGGGTTAGGATTAGGGATAGGGTTTAGGGTTAGGGTTAGGGTTAGGGTTAGGGATATGGTTTAGGGTTAGCATTAGAGCTAGGTTTAGGATTAGGAGTTAGGGTTATGGTTAGGGTTAGGGGTTAGGGTTAGGGTTAGGGTTAGGGTATGGTTTAGGGTTAGGGTTAGGGTTAGGGTTCGGTTTAGGGTTAGGGGCTTTGGTTAGGGCTAGTGTTAGGGGTTAGGGTTAGGGTTAGAGTTTAGGGTTACAGTTACTGTTATGGTAGGGTTAGGGTTAGGATTTAGGGTTAGGGTTAGGGTTAGGTTTAGCGTTACTCTTAGGTTTAGGGTTAGAAGAGATTTAGGGTTAGGGTTAGGGTTATGGGTTAGTGTTAGGGTTATATTTAGGTTTAGTGTTAGGGTTTGGTTTAGGGTTAGGGTTAGGGTTATGGGTAAGGTTTTGGGTTAGGGTTAGGGTTAGGTTTAGGGTTTAGGGTTAGGGTTAGGGTTAGTGTCAGGTTTGGGATAAGGTTAGGGTTAGGGATTAGAGTTTAGGGGTATGGTTATGGTTAGGGTTAGTGCTATGGTTAGGTCTAGGGCTAGGGCTAGGGTTAGGACTGGGCTAGGGCTAAGGTTAGGGTAGTGGTGAGTGAGTTTTAGGGTTAGTGTTAGGGGCAAGGTTAGGGTTGGGTTAGGGTTAAGTTTAGGGTTAGGGGTAGGGGTAAGGTTGGGTTAGGTTTAGGTTTAGGGTTAGGGTCAGGGTCAGGGTCAGGTTTTAGGGTTAGGGTTAGCATTAGGGATAGCATTCGCATTAGGGTTAGTGTTAGGTTTAGGGTTAGGTTTAGGGGTTAGGATTAGTGTAAGCATTAGGGTTAGGTTTAGGGTTAGGGTTAGGTTTAGGGTTAGGGTTATGGGTTAGGGTTTGGGTTAGGGTTAGTGTTGGGGTTGGGTTTAGGGTTGAGGTGAGGTTAGTGTTGGGATTGGGGTTAGGTTTAGGTTTAGGTTTGGGGTTAGGGCTAGGTTTCGGGTTGGGGTTAGGGTTAGTGTTGGGGTTAGGGTTAGGGTTAGGGGTTGGAGTTAGGGTTAGAGTTTAGGGTTATTTTTACGGTTTCGGTAAGGGTTAGAGTTAGTGTAAGGGCTAGTGCTAGGGCTAGGGTTAGGGTTAGTGTTAAGTGTTATGGTTAGGCTTAGAGTTAAGGGTAGGGATAGTGTTAGGGGTTTGGGTTAGTTTAGGGATAGTGTTAGGGATAAGGTTAGGGTTAGGGATTAGTGTTAGGGTTAAGGTTAAGATTTATGGATACGGATAGGGAAAGAGTTTAGGCTCAGGATATGTGTTAGGGTTAAAGTTCGGGTTAGGGTTAGAGTTAGGCCTAGGACTGGGTTTAGGGTTAATGTAGGGTTAGGGTAGGGTTGGCGTTGGGGTTGGGCTTAGGGTTAAGGTTAGCGTTACTATTAGGTTTATTGTTAGGGTTAGGGTTAGGGGTTAGGATTAGGGTTAAGGTTAGTTGTTAGGATTAGGGTTAAGGTTAGGGTTAGGGAAGGGGTTAGAGTTAGTGTTGGGGTTAGGGTTAGGGTTAGGGTTGGTGTTAGGTTTGGAGTTGGGTTTAGGTTTAGGGCTGGGGTTAGCATTAGGGTTGGTGTTAGGGTTAGGGTTAGGTTTAGGGTAAAAGTTAGGGTTTAAAAGGGTTAGGGTTAGGGTTAGGGTAATGTTAGGGTTAGGGTTATGTTAGGGTTAGGGTTAGGGATAAGGTTAGGGTTTAGGTTTAGGGTTAGGGTTAGGGTTAGTGTTACTCTTAGGTTTAGGGTTAGAAGCGGTTTAGGGTTAGGTTTAGTGTTAGGGTTAGGGTTAGGGTTTTTGGTTAGGGTTAAGGTTAGGGTTAGCGTTAGCGTTACTCTTAGGTTTAGGGTTAGGAGAGATTTAGTGTTAGGGATAGGGTTAGGGTTAGGGGTTTTGATTAGGGTTAGGGTTACGGTTAGGGTTAGGGTTAGGGTTTAGCTTTAGGTTCAGGGTTAGGGTTAGGTTTAGGGGTTTTGGTTAGGGTTAGGGTAAGGGCTAGGTTTAGGGTTATGGTTTTGTTTAGGTTAAGGTTAGGGTTAGGGTTAGGGTTTTTGGTATAGGATTAGCATTAGGGTTACAGTTAGGTTAGGGTTAGGGTTACGGTTAGGGTTAGGGTTGGGTTTGGGGTTAGGGTTGGGGTTGGGGTTAGGGTTTGGATTGGGGTTGCGGTTAGGGTTGGGATTGTGGTTGGGTTTAGGGTTGGGGTTTGGGTTAGTTTTAGTGTTGGGGTTAGTGTTAGGGTTAGGGTTAGGTTTGGGGTTATGGTTAGGATTGGTGTTGGGGTTAGGGTTAGTGTTGGGGTTATGGTTACGGTTAGGGTTGGTGTTAGGGTTAGGTTTAGGGTGAGGGTTTAGGGTTAGGGTTTAGGGTTCGGGTTAGGGTTATGGTTAGGGTTAGAGTTAGTGTTAAGGCTAGGGCAAGGGCTAGGGTTAGGGTTAATGTTTAGTGTTATGGTTAGGGTTAAAGTTAAGGGTAAGGATAGGGTTAGGTGTTAAGGTTAGGTTTAGAGACAGTGTTAGGGTTAAGGTTAGGGTTAGGGATTAGGGTTAGGGTTAAGGTTAGTGTTTATGGATAGGGTTAGGGAAAGAGTTAGGGTTAGGGTTAGGGTTAGGGTTAGGGTTAGGCCTAGGGCTGGCGTTAGTGTTAGGGTAGGGTTAGGGTAGGGTTGGCTTTGGGGTTAAATTTAGGGTTAAAGTTAGCATTATTATTAGGTTTATTTTTAGGTTTATGGTTAGGGTTAGGGTTTCGGGTTAGGGTTAGGGTTTAGGATTAGGGTTAGGTTTAGGGTTGGGGAAGGGGTTAGGGTTAGGGTTGGGGTTGGTGTTAGGGTTAGGGTTGTTAGGGTTAGGGTTGGGGTTAGGGTTAGGATTGGTGTTAGGGTTAGGGTTAGGGTTAGTTTTAGGGTTAAGGTGAGGGTTTACAGTAAGGGTTAGGGGTATTTTAGGGTTAGGGTTAGGGTTAGGGTTAAGGTTAGGGTTTAGGGTTAGGGTTAGGATTAGGGTTAGGCTTAGGGTTAGGTTTATAGTTACTCTTAGGTTTAGGTTTAGAAGAGTTTTAGGGTTAGGCTTAGGGTTAGGGGTTTTGATTAGGGTTAGGGTTTCGGTTTGGGTTAGGGTTAGGGTTAGGGCTAGGTTTAGGTTTAGGGTTTGGTTTTGGGTTAGGATTAGGGTTAGGGTCAGGTTTAGGTTTAGGGTTTGGTTTAGGGTTAGGGTTTGGTTGAGGTTCGGGTTAGGTTTCGGGTTAGGGTTAGTGTTTTGTTTAGGGTTAGGGTTAAGGTTTGGTTTAGGGTTAGGTTTAGGGTTAGCGTTACTCTTAGGTTTAGTGTTAGAAGAGGTTTAGGGTAAGGGTTAGGGTTTTTCGTTAGGGTTAGTGTTATGTTTAGGGTTATGTTTAGGGTTGGGGTTTGATTTAAGGTTAAGATTAGGGTTAGGGTTAGGTTGAGGGTTTGGTTTAGTGTTAGGGTTAGGGTTATGGTTAGCATTACTCTTAGGTATAGGGTTAAAAGACATTTAGGGTTAGGGTTAGGGGTTAAGGTTAGGGTTAGGTTCAGGCTTAGGGTTAGGGTTTGTTTTAGGGTAAGGTTTAGGGTTTAGGGTTAGTGTTATGGTTAGGGTTAGTTTTAGGTTTAGGTTTAGGGTTAGTGTCAGTGTCAGGGTCAGGTTTTAGGGTTAGAGTTAGGGTTAGGTTTAGGGGTTAGGGTTAGTGTTATGGTTAGGTGCAGGGATTAGGGTTATTATTAGGGTTAGGGTTAGGGGTTAGGGTTAGTGTTAGGGTTGGGATTGGGGTTGTGTTAGGGTTGGGATTGTGGTTGGGTTTAAGGTTGGGGTTGGGGTTAGGGTTAGGGTTGGGGTTAGGGTTAGGGTTAAGGTTAGGTTTGGGGTTAGGGTTAGGGTTGGGGTTGGGGTTAGTGTTAGGGTTGGGGTTAGGGTTAGGGTTAGGGCTGTTGTTAGGGGGAGGTTTAGGGTTAGGGTTAGGGTTAGGGGTTAGGGTTAGGGTTTAGGGTTAGTGTTACGGTTACGGTTAAGGTTAGAGTTAGTGTTAGGGCTAGGGCTAGGGCTAGGGCTAGGGTTAGGGTTAGAGTTTAGTGTTATGGTTAGGGTTAGAGTTAAGGTTAGGAATAGGGTTAGGGGTTAGGGTTAGGGTTAGGGATAGTATTATGGTTAAGGTTAGGGTTAGGGATTAGGGTTATGGTTAGGGTTAGTTTTTATGAATAGGGTTAGAAAGAGTTTAGGCTTCGGATATGTGTTAGGGTTAAAGTTAGGGTTAGGGTTATAGTTAGGCCTAGGGCAGGGTTGTGTTATTGTAGGGTTAGGGTAGGGTCGGCGTTGGGGTTAGGTTTAGGGTTAAGGTTAGTGTTACTCTTAGGTTTAGTGTTAGAGTTAGGGTTAGGTTTAGGGTTTAGGGTTAGGGTTAGGGGTTAGGATTAGGGTTAGGGTTGGGGAAGGGTTTAGGGTTAGGGTTGGGGTTAGTGTTAGGGTTGGGGTTGGTGTTAGGATTAGGGTTGGGGTTAGGGTTGAGGTTGGTGTTAGGGTTAGGGTTAGGTTTAGGTTTAAGTTTAGGGTTTAGGGTTAGGGTTAGGGTTAGGGTTTTGTGAGGGTGAGGGTTAGGGTTAGGGTTAAGGTTAGGGTTTAGGGTTAGGGTTAGGGTTAGGCTTAGGGTTAGAGTTAGCGTTACTCTAAGATTTAGGGTTAGAAGAGGTTTAGGGTTAGGGTTAGTGATAGGGTTAGGGTTAGGGTTAGGCTTAGGGTTAGAGTTAGCGTTACTCTAAGATTAGGGTTAGAAGAGGTTTAGGGTTAGGGTTAGTGATAGGATTAGGGTTAGGGTGTTTGGTTATGGTTATGGTTAGGGTTAGGGTTAGTATTACTCTTAGGTTTAGCGTTAGAAGTGTTTTCGGGTTAGGGTTAGGGTTACGGGTAGGGGTTTTGATTAGGGTTAGGGTTACGGTTAGGGTTAGGGTTAGGGTTAGGGGTTCGGTTTAGGGTTAGGGTTAGGGCATAGTGTTAGGGTTAGGGGTTTTGTTAGGGTTAGGGTTAGGGCTAGGTTTAGGGTTAGAGTTTGGTTTTGGGTTAGGGTTAGAATTATGTTTAGGGTTTGGTTTAGGGTTAGGGTTAGAGTTATGGTTAGGTTTAGGGTTAGGGTTTGGTTTAGGGTTAGGGTTAGGTTTCGGGTTAGGGTTAGGTTATGGTTTATGGTAAGGGTTAGGGTTTGGTTTAGGGTTAGGGTTAGCGTTACTCTTAGGTTTAGTGTTAGAAGAGGTTTATGGTTATGGTTATGGTTAGGGTTAGGGTTAGGGGTTTTGGTTAGGGTTAGGGTTAAGGTTAGGGTTAGGTTTAGGGTTACGGTTTGGTTTAGGTTTATTAGGGTTACGGTTAGGTTTAGGGTTTGCTTTAGTGTTAGGGTTAGGGTTAGGGTTAGGCTTAGGGTTAGGGTTAGGCTTAGGGTTAGGGTTAGTTTTAGGGTTAGGGTTAGGGTTTGGTTTAGGGTTAGATCTAGGGTTAGTGTTAGGATTAGGGTTTAGGGTTAGGGTTAGAATTAGGGTTAGGTTTACGATTAGGGTTGGGTTGGGGTTAGGGTTGGGGTTGGGGTTAGGGTTGGGATTGGGGTTCGGTTTAGGTTTGGGATTTTGGTTGGGTTTAGGGTTGGGTTTGGGGTTAGGGTTAGGGTTAGTGTTAGGGTTAGGTTTAGCGTTGGGGTTGGGGTTAGGGTTAGGATTAGTGTTAAGGAAAGAGCTTAGGCTTAGGATATGTGTTAGGGTTGAATTTAGGGTTAGGCCTAGATTTAGGGTTAGGGTTCGGTTTTGCTTAGCGTAGGGTTGGCGTTGTGGTTAGGTTTAGGGTTAAGGTTAGTGTTGGCGTAGCGGTTAGGGTTAGAGTTGTGGTTAGGGTTAAGTTTAGGTTTAGGGGTTAGCATTAGGGAAAGGGTTAGGGTTGGGGTAGAAGTTAGGTTTACGGTTGGGGTTAGGGTTAGCATTAGGGTTGGTATTAGGGTTAGGGTTAGGGTTAGGGCTAGAGGTTAGTGTTACGGCTAGAGATAGGGTTATGGCTAGGGCTATTGCTAGGGCTATGACTAGGGCTTAGACTAGGGTTAGGGTTAGGGTTAGAGTTTTGGGTTAGGGTATGGGTTTGGGTTATGGTTAGTGTTAGGGGTTAGGGTTAGTTTTAGGGTTAGAGTTATTGGTTAGGTGTAGGGGTACTGGTAGGGCCATTGGGTTGAAGTTAGGGTTAGGATTAGGGTTAGGGTTTAGAGCTTTGGGGTAGGGTTATTGTTATGGTTAGTGCTAGGGTTAATTCTAGGTCTAGGGCTAGGTTTAGGGCTGGGCTAGGGCTAGGTTTAGGGCTGGGCTAGGGCTAGAGTTAGGGTTAGGTTTGGTGAGCTTTAGGGTTAGCGTTGGGGGTAGGGGTAGGGTTGGGTTAGGGTTAAGGTTAGGGTTAGGTGTAGGGGTAAAGTTGGGTTAGGGTTAGGGGTAGGGTTAGGGGTAGGTGTAGGGTTAAAGGTATGTGTGGGTTAGGGTTTCGGTTAGGGTTAGGGATAGGGTTAGGGTTAGTGTTAGGAGTTTTAGTTAGGGTTAGTGTTCGGGTTAGGGGTTAGGGTTAGGGTTAGGTTTAGGGGTTAGGGTTAGGGTTAGGGGTTAGGGTTAGGTTTAGGGATAGGGTTAGGGTTAAGGTTAGGGTTACAGTTAGTGTTAGGATTAGGGTTTAGGGTTAGGGTTAGGGCTAGGGTTAGTGTTAGTGTTTAGGGTCAGATTGATGGTTAGGGTTCAGGGTTTTGGGAAATGGTTAGGGTTAGGGTTAAGGGAAGGGTTCGGGATTGAGGTTAGGATAGGGTTTTGGTTAGGGTTGGGTTAAAGTTAAGGTTAGGGTTAGGGTTAGGGGTAAGATTAGGGGTTTTGGTGAGTGTTAGGTTTAGGTTTAGGTTTAGGGTTAGGGTTGGATTAGGGTTAGGTTTATGGTTAGGATTAGGGTTAGGGTTAGGTTAAGGGTTCGGTTTAGGATTAGGGTTAGGTTTAGTGTATAGTGTTAGGGTTAGGGTTAAGGTTAGGGTTAGTGTTAGGGTTAGGGTTGGGTTTGGGTTAGGGTTTAGGGTTAGGGTTAGGGTTAGGTTTTAGGGTTAGCATTAGGGTTAGGGTTAGGGTTAATGTTAGGTTAAGGGCTAGGGCTAGCTATTGTCTAGGGCTATGGCTATGGCTAGGTTTAGGTTTACGGTTAGGATTTAGGGTTAAGGTTAGGGATAGGATTAGGGTTAGGGTTGTCGGTTTAAGGTTAATCTTAGGGGTTAGGTTTAGGGTTAGGTTTGGGTTATGTTTATGGTTAGAGTTAGTGTTTAGGGTTAGGGTCAGCGTTAGGGATTAGGGTTTACTTATAGGGTTAGGGTTATGGTTAGTGTTAGGATTAGGGGTAGGGTTAGGGTAAGGGATATGTTTAGGGTTAGGGTTAGACGAGTTAGGGTTAGCGTTAGGGTTGGGTTAGGGTTAGGGTTAGTGTTTATGTTTAGGGTTAGGGTTAGGGATTAGGGTTTAGGGATTGGGTTCGGGTTACGGTTAGGGGTTAGGGGTAGTTGAATTTCATGGGTTGGAGTTAGGGTTGGGTTTAGGATTGGGTTAGGGTTAGTGTTAGGGTTAGGGTTTAGGGTTAGGGTTATTGTTAAGTTAGGGGTAGGGTTAGGGTTTAGGGTTAGGGTTAGGGATAGGGTTAGTGTTAGTTCTAGGGTTAGTGTTAGGGTTGGGGTTAAGTTTAGGTTTAGGTTTAGGCTTAGGGTTAGTGCTAGTGTTAGTGTTAGCATTAAGGTTAGGGTTAGGGTTTGGTTAGGTTTAGGGGTAGGGGTAAGGGTAGGTGTATGGGTTGGGGTAAGGGTTAGGATTTGTGTTAGGGTTGGGTTAGGGTTAGCGTTAGTTTTAGGGTTTAGGGTTTAGGGTTAGAGTTAAGGGTAGAGGTAGGGTTAGACCTAAGGATAGGTTTAGGCTTAGGGCTAATGCTAGGGCTATGGCTAGGGCTAGGCTACGGTTAGGGTTAGGGTTAGAGATTAGTGTTAGGGCTAGAGTTAGGGTTGTGTTAAGGTTAGGGGTAGGGGTAGGAGTTGGGGTTGGGGTGTGGGTTAGCGTTAGGGTTATGGTTTGGTTAGGGTTACGGTTAGAGTTATGGTATCGTTTTTAGGGTTTATGGTTAGGTTTAGTGTTAGGGTTTAGGGTTAGGGTTTGGCTTAGGTTTAGTGGTTAGGGATAGGGTTAGGATTAGGGTTAGGCTTAGGGTTAGGGTTTGGGGTTAGTGTTAGGGTTAGGGTTAGGGTTTAGGGTTATCGTCAGGGTTGGGTTAGGATTAGGGGATAGGGGTAAGGTTAGGGTTTAGGGTTAGCGTTACGGTTTGTGTTGGGTTAGGGTTTGGGTTATGGTTAGCTTTTATGGTTATGGTTAGGGTTAGGGTTATTGATTAGGATTAGGGTTCGGGTTAGTGGTTAGGGTAGGGGTAAGGGTAGGCGTAGGGTTAGAGCTAGGCAAGGGCTAGGGTTAAGACTAAATCTACAGTTAGGTCTAGGACTATGTTTAGTGTTAGGGTTAGGTTTAGGGTTGGGTTAGGTTTAGTGTTAAGGTTTAGTGTTAGGGTTTGGGTTATGGTTAGGGGTTAGGGTTAGGGTTAGGGATTAGGGTTAGTGTTAGGGTTAGTGTTAGGTGTAGGGGTAGGGGTGGGGGTTTGGGTTGGGGTTAGTATTAGTGTTAGGGTTAAGGTTACTGTTGGATTAGGGTTATAGTTAGTGTTTTGGGCTAGGGTTAAGGATAGGGGTAGGGTTAGGGGTTGTGATTAGGGTTTGGGTTAGGGTTAGGGTTAGTGTTTGGGTTGGGTTAGCATTTATGTTAAGGTTAGAGTTTATGGTTAGTGTTAGGTTTATGATTCAGGGTTTAGTGTTATGGTTAGGTTAGAGTTAGGGTTTGGGTTAGCATTGGGATAGGGTTAGGGTTAGGGCTAAGGCTATGTTTAGTGGTTGGGCTAGGGATATTTTTAGGTGTAGGCTAGGGCTAGGGCTAGGGTTAGGGTTAGGGGTAGAGGTAGAGGTAGGGTTAGGGGTTGTAGTTAGTTTAAGGTTTATGTTTAGGGTTAGGGTTTGGTTAGGGGTAGGGTTAGAGTTAGTGTTTAGTGTTAGGGTTAGGGTTTACGGTTTAGGGATATGGTTAGGGTTAGGTTTAGGGTTAGGGTTAAGGGGAGGATTAGGGTTAAGGGTTGTGTTTTGGGTTACGGTTAGGGTTAGACTTGGGTTAAGATTAGGGTTATTGTTACGGTTTAGGGTTTAAGGTTAGAGTTAGGGTTAGGGTTAAGGTATAGGGTAGGGTTAGATTATGATTTTGGGTTAGGGTGAGGGTTAGGGTTAGGGATTAAGGATTAGGTTTAGTGTTAGGGTTATGGTTAGGGCTAGGGATAGGGTTAGGACTAGGGCTAGTTCTAGGGCTACGGATAGGTCGGAAAGGGTTAGGGTTAGTGTTTAGTGTTATGGTTAGGGTTAGAGTTAAGGGTAGGGATAGGATAGTGTTAGGGTTAGGGTTAGGGTTATGGTTAGGGATAGAGTTAGGTTTAGAGTTAGGGTTAGGGTCAGGGTTAAGGTTTGGGGTTAGGGTTTGGGTTAGGAAAACGGTTTAGATTTAGAATAGCTGTTAGGGTTAAAGTTAGGGTTAGGGTTAGAGTTAGGCCTAGGGCTAGGTTTAGGGTTAAGTTTAGGGTAGACTTAGGATTAGTGTTAGTGTTTAGTGTTAGGGTTATGGTTAGGGTTAGGGTTTAGGGTTTAGGAATAGTATTACGGTTAGGGTTAGGTTTAGGTTTAGGGCTAGGTATAGTTTAAGGTCTAGGGCTAGTGCTATGGCTAGGGCTAGGACTCGGACTATGGTTAGGGTTAGGGTTAGGGTTTTAGGTTAAGGTTAGGGTTAGGGTTAGAGTTAGGGTCTGGTTAGGGTAGGGTTGGCGTTGGGGTTAAGTTTAGGGTTAGGTTTAGCGTTACTATTAAGTTTAGGGTTAGAAGAGGATTAGGTTTAGGGTTAGGGTTACAATAGGGTTAGGGCTAGGGTTAGGGTTAGCGTTACTCTTAGGTTAGGGTTAGGGTTAGGATTAGGGTTAGGGTAAGTTTAGGGTTAGTGTTACTCTTAGGTTAGGGTTAGGGTTAGGGTTAGCATTACTCTTGGGTTTAGGGTTAGGGTTAGGGTTAGGGTAAGGGTTAGGGTTAGGGTTAGGGTTACTCTTAGGTTTAGGGTTAGAAGAGGTTTAGGGTTATTGTTAGGGTTAGGGTTAGGGGTTTTGGTAAGGATTAGGGTTAGGGTTAGTGTTACTCTTAGGTTTAGGTTTAGAAGAGGTTAAGGGTTAGGGTTAGGGTTAGGGGTTTTGGCAAATGTTAGTGTTACGGTTAGGGTCAGGGTTAGAGGTTAGGGTTAGTGTTATGGTATAGGGTTAGGTTTAGGACTAGGATTAGGGTCTGGTTAGGGTAGACTTGGCGTTGGGGTTAAGTTTAGGGTTAGATTTAGCATTACTATTAAGTTTACGGTTAGAAGAGGGTTAGGGCTAGGGTTAGGAGTAGGCTTAGGGGTGTTGGTTAGTGTTATGGTTAGGGTTAGTGTTAGGGTCGGGTTAGGGTTAAGGTAAGGGTTAGTGTTTAGTGTTAGAGTTAGGGTTAGGGTTACTGTTTAGGGTTTAGGGATAGAGTTAGGGTAGGGTAGGGGTAGGGTTAGGGGTTCTGGTTAGGTTTAGAGTTAGGGTTAGAGTTAGGGCTAGGGTTAGCGGTAGGGATAGGATTAGGGGTACGGGTAGGTTTAGACAAGTTAGGGTTAGGGTTAGGGTTACTGTTAGGTTTACGTTTATGTTTAGGGTTAGAGTTAGGGTTAGGGTTACGGTTAGGGTTAGTGTTAGAGTTAGTGGTTAGGGTTAGGTTTAGGTTTAGGTAGGGTTTAGGGTTAGTGTTAGGGTTAGGGTTAGTGTTAGGTTAGGGGTTACGGTTATGGTTAGGGTTTGAGGTAGGGGTAGGGGTAGGTAAATGGGTTGGAGTTAGGGTTACGGTTAGTTTTATTGTTGTGTAAGGATTAGGGTTTGTGTTATTGTTCAGGGTTAGTGTTAGTGTTAGGATATAGGGTTTAGTGATAGAGTTAGGGCAAGGGATAGGGTTAAGGTTAGGGTTAGGGTTAGAGTTGGGTTACGATTATTTTTAGGGTTACAGTTTACGGTTTAGGGTTAGGATTAGGGTTTAGGTTAGGGTATGGGTCAGGTTTAGGGTTAGGGTTAAGGGTTAAGGGTAGGGGTAGCGGTATGTGTTGTGGTTTGGGTTAGGGTAAGGGTTAGCATTGGGTTAGGGTTAGGGTTAGGGTTAGGGTTTAGGATTTAGGGTTAGGGTTAAGAATAGGGTTAGGGTTAGGCCGAGGGATAGGGATAAGCCCAGGGCTAGTGCTAGTGCTAGGGCTAGGGTTAGGGTACTGTTAGGGGTAGGGTCAGAAGAGGTCTCGGTTAAGGGTTAGGGTTAGAATAGTGTTAGGGTTAAGGTTAGGGTTAGGATTAGGGTACGGTTAGGGGTATGGTTGGGGTTGGTTTTAGGGTTAGGTCTAGGGTTTAGGGTTAGGGTATAGAGTTAGGGTTTAGGATTAGGGTTAGGATTAGGGTTAGGGTTAGGGTTACTCTTAGGGTTAGGAGTTAGGGTTAGGGTTAGGGTTACGGTTATGGTTAGGGTTACGGTTAGGGTTATGGTTAGGGGTTAGGGTTAGGGTGAGGAATAGAGTTTAGGGTTAGGGTTAGTGTTAGGGTTATGGTTAGGGTTGGGTTAGGTTTAGGGTTGTGGTTGGGGTTAGGGTTAAGTTTAGGGTTAGCGTTACTGGTAGGGTAAGGGTTAGAAGAGGTTTAGGGACTAGGGTTTAGAGTTAGGATTAGGGTTAGTGTTAGTATTGGTGGTTACAGTTAGGGTTAGCATTAGGGTTAGGGTTGTGTTAGGATTAGGGTTAGGGTAAGTGTTTGGAGTTAGGGTGATGGTTAGGGTTTAGGGTTTAAGGATAGGTTTAGGGATATAGTTATGGTTAGGGTTGTGTTAGGGTTAGGGTTACGGGTAGGGTAAGGGGTAGGGGTACGGTTTGGGTGTAGGGTTAGTGTTAGGGAGAGGGTTTGGTTAGCGTTTGGGTTAGGGTTAAGGTTAGGGTATAGGGTTTAGGGTTAGGGTTAGGGTTTAGGCTTTAGGGATATGGTTATGGTTGGGTTAGTGTTAGGGCTAGGGCTAGTGTTAGGGCAAGGGCTAGTGCTAGGGCTAGGGCAACAGCTAGGGCTAAGGTTAGGGTTAGGGTTAGTGTTTAGGGTTAAGGTTAGGTTTAGGTTTTAGGATTTAGGCTTAGGGTTAGGGTTAGGGTTAGGGATAGGTTTAGGGCTAGGGTTAGGGTTAGGGTTAGGGTTCGTGGTTAGGGTTATGTGTAGACGTAGGGGTAGCGGTAGGGGAAGGAGTATGGCTAGGGGTTAGGGCTAGGGTTAGGGTTAGGGTTGGGTTAGGGTTAGGGCTAGGGATAGGGTTACAGCTAGGGATAGTGCTAGGGCTAGGGTTAGGGTCAGGGTTACGGTTAAGTTTAGGGTTAGGGTTAGGGGTAGGGTTAGGACTTGTGTTTGGGGTTAGGGTTATGATTATGGTTGGATTAGGGGTAAGTTTAGGGATAGGGTGTAGAGTTTAGGGTTAAGGTTAGTGTTAGGGTTAGGGTTTAGGGTTAGGGTTAGGTTTAGGTTCAGGATTTATGTTTAGGTTAGGGTTAGGGTTAGGCTTAGGGTTAGGGTTAGGTTTAGGTTTAGGGTATGTTTAGGGTTAGGGTTGGGGTTGGGGTTAGGGTTAGTGTTAGGGTTAGGGTATGTTTAGGGTTAGGGTTGAGGTTGGGGTTGGGGTTAGGGTTAGGGTTAGTGTTACTGTTAGGGTTAGGGTTAGAATAAGTTTAGATTAAGGGTTAGGGTTAGAATAGGGTTCGGGTTACGTTTAGGGTATTAAGGTTACGGTTAGCGATTAGGATTTAGGGTTAGGGATAGGTTAGTGTTAGGGTTAGGATTAGGATAGGGTTAGGGCTAAGGTTGGGGTTAGAGTTATGGTTGGGTTAGGTTTAGGGTTAGTATTGGGGAAGGGTTAGGGCTAGGTATAGGGTTAGGTCTAGGGTTAGGTTTAGGGTTTGCGGATAGGGTTACGTGTAGGGATAGGGGAAGGGTATGGCTTGGGTTTAGGGTTAGGGTTAGGGTTGGGTTAGGATTAGGGATAGGGGTTAGGGTTAGGGTTAGGGTTAGCGTTACTCTTAGTTTTAGGGTTAGAAGAGGTTTAGGGTTAGGGTTAGGGTTAGGGTTAGGCGTTTTGGTTAGAGTTAGGGTTAGTGTTAGGGTTAGGGTTAGTGTTAGGGTTAGGGTTAGGGGTTAGTGTTAGCGTTAGGGGTTAGGGTTAGGGTTAGGGGTTAGGGTTAGGTTTAGGGTTAGCTTTACTCTTAGGTTTAGGGTTAGAAGAAGTTAGGGTTAGGGTTAGGGTTAGGGGTTTGGTTTTGGTTAGGGTTAGGGTTACGGTTTAGGGTTAAGGTTAGTGTTAGGGTTAGGTTTAGGGTTAGGGTTAGGGGTTAGGGTTAGTGTTATGGTTAGGGTTAGGATTAGGGTTAGGGTTAGGGTTTAGGGTTAGGGTTAGGGTTAGGGTTGTAGTTGGGGTTAGGTTTGGGGTTGGGGTTAGGGTTAAGGTTAGGCTTAGGTTTGGGGTTAGGGTTAGGGTTAGGGTTGGGGTTGGTGTTAGGGTTAGGGTTAGGGTTGGGGTTAGGTTTAGGTTTGGGGTTAGTGTTAGGGTTACGTTTAGGGTTAGGGTTAGGATTTAGGGTTATTGTAGGTTTAGGGTTATGGTTAGGGTTAGTGTTATGTTTTAGGGTTTAGGATTAGTGTTATGGTTAGGGTTAGGGTTAGGGTTAGGGTTAGGGTTTGGTTACGGTTAGATTTAGGGTCAGGTTTTATGGTTTAGGGTTAGAGTTAGGGTTGGGTTTAGGGTTGGGGATGGAGTTAGGGTTAGGGTTCAGATTTAAGGTTAGGGTTAGATTTAGGGTTAGGGATTAGGATTAGGGGTATGGGTATGGGTTGGGGTTTGGTTTAGGGTTAGCGTTGTGTTAGGATTAGGGCTAGGGCTAGGATTAGGTTCAGAAATTGTGCCAGAGCTAGGGCTATGGCTAGATGTAGGGTTAGGTTTTAGGTTTTGTGTTAGGTTTAGGGTTTAATGTTAGGGTTAGGGTTAGGGTTGGGTTAGGGTTATGGTTTAGGGTTTAGGGTTAGGGTCAGGGTTAGGTTTAGTCGTTAGTGTTTGGGTTAGTGTTAGGATTAGGGGTTAGGGTTAAGGTTAGGGGTAGGTTTAGGGGTTGTGGTTAGGGTTAGGGTTAGGGTTAGTGTTGGTGTTTTTTTAGGGTTAGGTTTAATGTTTAGGGTTAGGGTTAGGGTTTAGGGTTTCTGGAGTGTAGCCCTAGCCCTAGCCCTACCTTAACCCTAACCCTAACCCAAACCCTATTCCTTAAACCCTAACCCTAACCCTATCCTTAACTCAACCCTAACGCTAACCCCAAACCATAACCCTACCTCTACCCCTACCCCTAACCCTAACCCCTGACCCTAACCTAACCCTAACCCAACCCTAACACTAACGCTAAACCTAACCCAAAACCCTAACCCTAACACTAATCTGACACTAACCCTACATCCTAAAAACTTACCCTAACCCTTATACCTTAAACCTAACCCTAACCCTATTCTAACCCTAACCATAACCCTAAACCTCTTATAATCCTAAACCTAACAGTAACGCTAACCCTAAAATTAAACCTAAACCCAAGCCCAAACCTAACCCTAACCGTACACTAACCCTAACCCTAAACAAAACCCCTTACCCTATCCCTCCCCTTAACCCTAAACCTAACCTTAACCCCAACCCCAACCCTAATCCTAATCCTATCTCTAAACCCTAAACCCTAACCCTAACCCTAACCTTATCCCTACCCTAACACTAACCCTAACCATAGCCCTAGTCCTAACTCTAACCATAACCCTAACTTTAACCCTAATACCTATCCTAAGCCTAAACCCTTTTTCTAACCCTAACCCTAACCCCAAACCCTAACCCTAACCCTAATCCATAACCCTAACCCTAACACTAACACTAACCCTATCTCTAACCCTATCCCAAACCCTAACCCTAACCCCTAACCCTTTCCCTACCCTTAACACTAACCCAAACCCTAAGCATAAGAGTAAACACTAACCCTAACCCTATCACTTGCCCTAGCCCTATCCCTAGCCCTGGCACTAGCCCTTGTCTTAACACTATCCATAGCCCTAACCCTAACCCTAATACTAACCCTAACCCCTAACCCTAACCCTAACCCTTAACTATAACTCTAACCCTACCCTATACCTTAACCCTAACCCTAACTCTAACCCTAAACCCTAAACCCTAATAATAACCCTAACCCTAACCCAACCCTAAACCTAACCCTAACCCTAAACACAACCCCTAACCCTATCCCTCCCCTTAACCCTAACCCTAACCATATCCCTAAACCTAAACCCTAACCCTAACCATAACCCAAACCTAACCCTAACCCTAGCACTAACCGAAACCCCTAACTCTACCTTTACCCCTTACCCTAACCCTAACTTTAACCCAACCCTAACCCTAACCCTAACCACAATCCCTAACCCTACCCTTAACCGTAACCCTAACCCTTTCCCAAAACCCTGAACCCTAACCCTAAATATGACCCTAAACAGTAACCCTAACCTTAACACTAACACTAACCATGACCCTAACCCTAACCCCTAACCCTAACCCTAACCCCTAAATCTAACCGTAAGCCTAACCCTAACCCTAACACTAAACGTCTAACCCTAAAATTAAACCAACCCTACCCCTACCCCTGACTCTAACTCAACCCTACCCCTAACCCTCACCCTCACCCAACCCTAACCATAACCCTAGCCCTAGACCCAGACCTAACCCTAGCCCTAACCCTAGACCTAACCCTAGCACTAGCCCTAACCTAACCCTCAACCTAACCATAACCCTAAACACTAAACCCTAACCCTAACCTAACCCTAACCAAAAACCTTAACCCTACCCCTAACCCTAACACTAACCCTAACTGTAGGCCTAGCCCTAGCCCTAGAACTAACCCAAACCTTAACCCTAACCCAACCATAACCCTAACCCTAACTCTTTCCAAAACCCTATCTCTAACCCATAAAGTCTAACCCTGACCCTAAACAATAACCCTAACCCTAACCCTAAACAATATCACTAACCCTAACCCTAAACTAACCCTAACCATAACCGTAACCCTAACCCTAACCCTAAACCTAACCATAAACCCTAAACCCTAACTGTAATCCTAACACTTACCTTAACCCTAACCCCTAACCCTAACCCTAAACCTAGCCCTAGCCGTAGCCCTATCCCCAAACCTAGCCCTAGCCCTTACCCTAAACTTAACCCTAACACTAACCCTAACCTTAACCCTATTACTAACCTTAACCCTAACCCTAAACCCTAACCCTATCCTTAACCCTAACACTAACCCTAACCGTAGGACTAGCCCTAGCCCTAGCCCTAGTACTAACCCTAACCCTAACCCTAACCCTAATCCCTAAACCATATCTATAAGCCAACCCTAACCCTAACCCCAAACCATAACCCTACTTCTACCCCTACCCATACCCCTAGCCACTGACCCTAGCACTAATCCTAACCCAACCCCAACCCTAACCCTAAACTTAAGCTTAAACCCTAACCCTAACACTAACCTAACCCTAACCCTAAATCCTAAACACTAACAGTATCCCTAATACCCTAAACCTAACCCTAACCCTATTCTAACCCTAACCCTAAACCTAAACCTCTTATAACCCTAAACCTAACAGTAACGCTAACCCTAAAACTAACCTAACCCCAACCGAAACCTAACCCTAACCCTATCCTAAACCTAAACCTAACCCTAAACTTAAACCCTAACCCTAACCCTAGCACTAGCCCTAGCCCTAAAAGCATCCCCAGCCCTAAACCTAACCCTATTCCTAACCCTAACCCTAACCTTAACCCTAACCCTAACCCCTAACCTTAACCCCTAACCCTAACTCGTCTACCCCTAACCTTAACCCTACCCCTACCCCTAACCCAACCCTAACTATAACCCTATCCACAACCCCTAAACCTACCCCTCCCCCTATCCCTACCCCTAAACCTAACCCTATCCCTAAACCCTAAACCATAACCCTAACCCTAACACTAACACTAAACACTAACCCTTACCTTAATCCTAACCCAACCATAACACTAACCCTAACCCTAACACTAACCACAACCCCTAAACCTACCCCTAACCCTAGCCCTAACCCTATTCTAACCCTAACCCTAAACCTAACCCTCTTCTAACCCTAAACCTAAGAGTAACGCTAACCCTAATCCTAAACCAAACCTCAACGCCAACCGTACCCTAACCCTAACACTATCCCTAACCTTAAACCCTAACACTAACCCTAACCTAAAACCTTAATCCTAACTCTAACTCTAGCCCTAACCCTAGCAATAGCCCTAGACCTAAAACTCTGCCTAGCCCTAAACATAACCCTAACCCTAACACTTATTCTATCCCTAAACCCTAAACCCTAACACTAAACACTAACCCTAACCCTAACCCTAACCCTACCCTAACTCTAACCCGAACCCTAGCCCTAGGCCTAACCCTAACCCTAACCCTAACTTTAACCCTAACACCTATCCTATGCCTAAACCCTTTCCTAACCCTAACCCTATACCCTAACCCTAAACCTAACCCTAATATCTAACCCTAACCCTAAACGTATCCCTAACCCTAACCCTAACCCCTAACCCTATCCCTAGCCTTAACTCTAACCCTACCGTAACACTAAACACTAACACTAACCCTATCCCTGGCCCTAGCCCTATCCCTAGCACTAGCACTAGCCCTAGTCCTAACCCTATCCCTAGCCCTAACAATAACCCTAACACTAACCTTAACCCCTAACCCTAACCCTAACCCTAACCCTAACTCTAACCCCTAAGAATAACTCTAACCCTACCCTATACCTTAACCCTAACCCTAACTCTAACCCTAAACTCTAAACCCTAACGATAACCCTAACCCTAACCCAACCCTAACCCTAACACTAAACACAACACCTAACCCTACCCCTTCCCTTAACCCTAAGCCTAACCCTAAACCTAACCATATCCCTAAACCCTAAAACCTTACCCTAACACTAAACACTAACCGTAACCCTAACCCTAACCAAACCCTAACCATAACCATAACCCTAACACTAAACACAATCCCTAAACCTACCCCTACATCTAACCCTAACCCTAAACCTAACCCTAGCCCTAGCCCTAGTCATAACAATATCCCTAGCACGAGCACTAAACCTTGCCCTAGCCCTAACCCTAACCCTAACCCTAACTCTAACCCTAATACCTTATGCTAACACTAACCCTAACACTAACCCCTAAACCTAACCCTATCCCTATCTCTAAACCCTAAACATAACCCTAACCCTAACCCTAAACCCTAACCCAACCTACCCTAACTCTAACCCTAACCCTAACATTAAACCCTAAACTTAACCCTAAACCATAACCCTAACCCTAACCCTACCCCAAGCCATAGCCCTAGCCCTAGCACTAGCTCTAGCATGAGTCCTAACCCTAACAAAACCTTAACTCTAACCCTAACCGCAACCCATACCCCTATCCCTACTCCTAAACCCTAACCCTAAATCTAACCCTAACCTTAACCCTAAACCCTAATCCTAACCCCTAACCCTAACCTTAAACTAAACCCTAACTCTAACTCTAAACCCTAAACCCTAACACTAACCCTAACCCTAACCCTAACCCAACCTATACCCCTACCCCTACCACTACCCCTACCGCTAACTCTAACCCTAACCCTAACCCTAACACTAAACCCTGACCCTAACCCAAAACTCTAACCCTAACACTAACCCTAGCATAAGCCCTAGCCCAAGCCCTAGCCCTAACCCTAGCAAGAGCCCTAGCCCTAACCCTATCTCTAGACCTAAACCAAACACTAACAATAAACCTAACCCTAACCCTAACATCATACCTAACCCAACCCTAACACTAACCTTAACCTTAACCCCAATCCATCCCAATACCCATACACCTTACTCTAACCCTAACCCTAACCACTAACCCTACCACTATCCCTACCCCTACCCATACTATTATGCCTAACCTTAACCCAACCATAACCCTAAACCTAAACCTAACACTAACACTTAACTCTAGCCTTAACCCTAACGATAACCCTAACCCTAAACCCTAAACCCTAACACTAACCCTAACCCTAACCCTAAATTCTAACCCTAACCCTAAACCTAACCCTAACACTTAACTCTAACCGTAACCCTAACGGTAACCCCAACCTTAAATCCTAAACCCTAACCCTAACCTAACCCTAAACCTAACCCTAAACCATAACCCTAAAACTAACCCTAACCATAACACTAACCCTAAACATTAACCCTAACCCTAACCCAACCCTAACCATAACCATAACCTTAACACTAACACTAACCATAACCCTAACCCTAAACCCTAACCCTAACTCAAACCATAACCCTAATCCTAACCCTAACCCTAACTCAAACCATAACCCTAATCCTAACCCTAACCCTAACACAAACACTAACCCTAACCCTAACCGTAACCCAACCCTAACCCTAACCATAACCCTAGCCCTAACCCTAGCCTTAGCCCTAGCCCTAGCCCTGGCCCTAGCCCTAACCCTAGCACTTGACCTTGCCCCAACGCTAGCCCTAGCCCTAACCCTAACTCTAACCCTAACCCTAACACTAACCCTAAACCCTAACCCTAACCCTAAACATAGCCCTAGCCGTAGCCCTAGCCATAGCACTAGCCCTAGCCAAAAACTAGGCCCTAGCCTTCCCCTAAGCCTAACCCTAACCCTAAACCTAACCCCTACCCCTACACCTAACCCCAAAACCTAACCCTAACCCTAAACCCTAACCCTAACCCTAACCCTAATCCTAAACCCTAACCCTTACCCTAACCCTAACCCTAACACTAACCCTAAACCCTAACCCTAACCCTAAACATAGCCCTAGCCGTAGCCCTAGCCATAGCACTAGCCGTAGCCAAAAACTAGGCCCTAGCCTTACCCTAAGCCTAAGCCTAACCCTAAACCTAACCCCTACCCCTACCCCTAACCCCAAAACCTAACCCTAACCCTAAACCCTAACCCTAACCCTAATCCTAAACCCTAACCCTTACCCTAACCCTAACGCTAAACCTAACCCAACCGTAACCATAAAACTAAATCTAACTCCAACCCCTATCCGTACCCCTAACCCTACTCCAGCCTAAACCTAACCCTACCCCTACCCCTAACCACACCTAACCCTAACCCTAAACCTAATGCTAATCCTAACCCTAACCCTATCCCTAAACCCTAAACACTAACCATAACCCTAACCAAACCCAACCCTATCCCTACCCTAACAGTAACCAAAACCCCTAACCCTTCCCCTACGCCTAACCCAAACCCTTATCCTAATCATAACGCTAACCCTAAACCCTAAACCTAACCCTAACCCTAGCCCTATCTATAGCCCTAGCCCTAGCACTAGCCCTAGCTCTAAACCTAGCCCTTTCCCTAACCCTAACCCTAACCCTAAAACCTAAACACTAACCCTAACCTCTAACCCTAACCATAACTCCTAACGGTAACACGAACCCTAACCTTTAACCCTAAACCTAACCCTAACCTAACCCTAACCATAAATCCTAAAACCTAACCCAAACCCAATACCCTATACCTAACCCTAACACTATTATAACCCTAACCGTAAACCAAAACTTCTTCTAACCCTAAACCTAACAGTAATGCTAACCCTAACCCTAACCCCAACCCCAATCCCAACCATAACCCTAACTGTACCCTCAACCTAACCCTAAGCCTAACCCTAAACACTAACACTAACCTTAACCCTAACCCTAAACCCTAACCCTAACACTAGCCCTAGCCCTAGCACTAGCACTAGCCCTAGCTTTAAAACTATCCCTAGCCATAAATCAAACACTAACCCTAACCCTAACCCTAAACCCTGAAACCAAACTTTAACACTAACCCTATCCCTTACCAAACCCTAATCCTAACCCTAACCCTACCTCTACCCCGAACCCCAAAACCTAACCCTAACACTAACCCTAAACTGTAACACTAACCCCAAACCATAACACTACCCCTAGCCCCTAAACCTAACCGTAACACCTAACCCTAACCCTAAGTCTAACCCCTAACCCTAACCGTAACCATAACCCTAACCCTAATCTTAACCCTAACTCCTCTAACCCTAACCCTAAACCTACTACTACCCCTCCACCTACACCTACCCCTAACCCTAATGAAACACTAACCTTAACACTAATCCTAACGCTAATCACCACCCGTATCCCTACCCCTACCCCTAACACTAACCCTAACACTAAACATAACCCTATCCGTAAACTCTAAACCCTAACCATAACCCTAACACTAAACACTAATCATAACCCTAACACTAACCCAAACCTAACCTGATCCCTAATCCTAACAATAACCACAACCCCTAACCCTACCCCTACCTTACCTCCAACCCTAACCCTAACCCTAACCGTAAATCTTAACACTAACTTTAACCCTATCTCTAAACCTAATCCAACCCTAACCCTTACCCTAACTCTATCCCTAACCCTAACCATAATCCTAGCCCTAGCCCAAGCCCTAGCCCTAGTCCTATCCATATCACTAGCTCTAGCCCTAACACTAAATGTAATGCTAACCCAACCCTAAACATAACCCTAACTTTAACCCTAATCCTAACCCTAAACCCTGAACTCTAACACTACCCCTAACCCTAACCCAACCCTAACCGTAACCATAACCCTATCCCGAAACCCTAAACCCTTACCCTAACCCTAACTCTAAACACTAAACCTAACCCTAAACCAACACCAACCCTAAACCTAACCCTAACCACAACCCCTAAACCTACCCCTAACCCTAACCCCTAATCCTAACACTAAACCTAACACTAACCACTAAACCTAATCCTGACCATAACCCTAAACCCTAAACCTAACCCTAACCCTAACCCTAAACCCTATCCTTAACCCTACCCTAACTCTAACCGTAACCCTAACCCTAACATTAAACCCTAAACCTAACACTTACCCTAAACCCTAACCCTACACCTAGCCCTAGCCCTAGCCCTAGCACTATTTGTAGACCTAAACCTAGCCCTAGCCCTAACCCTAACAAAACCCTAACCCTAAACGTAACCCCAACCCATACACCTACCCCTATCCCTAATCCCTAACCCGAATCTAACCCAACCTTAACTCTGAACCCTAACTGTAACCCCTATCCCTAACCCTAAACCCAACCTTGACTAAAACCTTAACCATAAACCCTAACCCTAACCCTACCCCAAACCTAACTCTAACCCTAACTCTTTCCGAAACCCTATATCTAAACCATAAACTCTAACCCTAACCCTGAACACTAAACCTAACCCTAACCTTAACCCAGCCCTAACCCTAACCCCAACCACTAACAATAACCCGAAACCCGAAACCCTAACCCTAATCCTAACCATAACCTTAACCCTAATACCTAACCCTAACCCTAAACCTAGCTGTAGCCATAGCCCTAGACCTAAACCTAGCCCTATCCCTTACCCTAAACTTAACCCTAAAACTAACCCTAATCCTAACCCTAAACCTTAACCCTAACCCTAACCCTAAACCTAAACCCTAACCGTAACCCTAACCCAACACTAACCCTAACCCTAAACCTAACCCTAACAGTCAACGAAACCCCTAACCCTACCCCTAACCATAACCCTAACCCTAACCTTAACCCAACCCTAACCCGAACGCTAATCCTAACCACAATCCCTAACCCTACCCTTAACCCTAACCCTTACCCTTTCCCAAAACTGTGAACCCTAACCCTAAATCTGACCCTAAACACTAACCGTAACCCTAACAATACCCCTAACACTAACACTAACCATAAACCTAACCCTAACCCCAACCCTAACTCAGACCCTAACCCTATCCCTAAACCTTAACCCTAACCCTTACCCTAAACCTAAACCCTAACCCTAACCCTAACTCTAACCATAACCATAACCCTCACCCTAACCATAACCCTATCCCCAACCCTAACCGTAAACCTAACCCTAACCCTAACACTAACTCGTCTAACGCTAAACCTAACCCAACACTACCCCTACCCCTACCGCTACCCCTAACCCTAACCCTAACCCAACCTTACCCCTACCCTACCTCTAACCCTAACCGTAATCCTCCCCCAACTCTAACCCTAACCCTAGCCCTAAACCAAGCCCTATCCCTAGATGTAACCCTAGCACTAGCCCTAACCCTAACCCTAACACTAAACAGTAAAACCTAACCCTAATGCTAACCCTAACCCAAACCTAACCACAACCCCAAACCCTTCCCCTAACCCTAACACTAACCCTAACCGTAGGCCTAGCCCTAGCCCTAGCACTAACCCTAACCCTAACCCAACCATAAACCTAACCCTAACTCTTTCCGAAACCCTATCTCTAAACTGTAAACTCTAGGGATCTTGTTTTTGTATCCATTCAGCCAATCTTTGCCTTTTGGTTGGGGCATTCACCCCATTTACATTTAAGGTAATTATTGATAAGTATGCTCCTGTATACAAAAACAAGATCCCTATATATGCTGCCTACAAGAGACCCACCTCAAAACAATGGACACGTACTGACTAAAAGTGAAGGGTTGGAAAAAGATATTCCATGCAAATAAAGACCAAAAGAAAGCAGGAGTAGCAATACTCATATCCGATAAAATAGACTTTAAAACAAAGGCTGTGAAAAGGGACAAAGAAGGCCACTACATAATGATTAAAGGATCAATCCAAGAAGAAGATATAACAATTGTAAATATATATGCACCCAACATAGGAGCACCGCAATATGTAAGACAATTGCTAATAAGAATGAAAGGGGAAATTAACAATAACACAATAATAGTGGGAGACTTTAATACCCCACTCACACCTATGGACAGATCAACTAAGCAGAAAATTAACAAAGAAACGCAAACGTTAAATGATACAATTGACCAGCTAGACCTAATTGATATCTATAGGACATTTCACCCCAAAACAATGAATTTCACCTTTTACTCAAGTTCACACGGATCCTTTTCCAGGATAGATCACATTCTGGGTCATAAATCTAACCTTGATAAATTCAAAAAAATCGAAATTATTCCAAGCATCTTCTCTGACCATAATGCACTAAGGTTAGATCTCAATTATAGGAGAAAAACTATTGAAAATTCCAAGATTTGGAGGCTGAACAACACCCTTCTGAATAATCAACAAATCACAGAAGAAATCAAAAAAGAAATCAAAATATGCATCGAAATGAATGAAAATGAAAACACAACTACACAGAACCTTTGGGACACTATAAAAGCAGTCCTAAGAGGAAAGTTCATAGCAATACAGGCTTACCTCAAGAAACAAGAAAAAAGTCAAATAAATAACCTAACTCTACACCGAAAGCAACTGGAAAAGGAAAAAAATAGAGAACCCCAGAGTTAGTAAAAGAAAAGAAATCCTAAAAATTAGGGCAGAAATAAATGCAAAAGAAACAAAAGAGACCATAGCAAAAATCAACAAAGTAAAAAGCTGGTTCTTTGAAAGGATAAATAAAATTGACAAACCATTACCCAGACTCATCAAGAAACAAAGAGAAAAAAATCAAATCAATAAAATTAGAAATGAAAATGGAGAGATCATGACAGACAACTCAGAAATACAAAGAATCATAAGAGACTACTATCAGCAATTATATGCCAATAAAATGGACAACTTGGAAGAAATGGACAAATTCTTAGAAAAGTACAATTTTCCAAAACTGAACCAGGAAGAAATAGAAAATCTTAACAGACCCATCACAAGCATGGAAATTGAAACTGTAATCAGGAATCTTCCAGCAAACAAAAGCCCAGGTCCAGACAGCTTCACAACTGAATTCTACCAAAAATTCTGAGAAGAGCTAACACCTATCTCACTGAAGCTATTCCAGAAAATTTCAGAGGAAGGTAAACTGCCAAACTCATTCTATGAGGCCACCATCACCCTAATACCAAAACCTGACAAAGACACCACAAAAAAAGAAAACTACAGGCCAATATCACTGATGAACATAGATGCAAAAATCCTCAACAAAATCCTAGCAATCAGAATCCAGCAACACATTAAAAAGATCATACACCATGACCAAGTGGGCTTTATCCCAGGGATGCAAGGATTCTTCAATATCCGCAAGTCAATCAATGTAATTCACCACATTAACAAATTAAAAAGTAAAAATCATATGATTATTTCAATAGATGCAGAAAAAGCCTTTGACAAAATTCAACATCCATTTATGATAAAAACTCTCCAGAAAGCAGGAATAGAAGGAACATACCTCAACATAATAAAAGCTATATATGACAAACCCACAGCTCACATTATCCTCAATGGTGAAAAATTGAAACCATTTCCCCTAAAGTCAGGAACAAGACAAGGATGTCCACTTTCACCACTACTCTTCAACATCGTACTGGAAGTTTTGGCCACAACAATCAGAGCAGAAAAAGAAATACAAGGAATCCAAATTGGAAAGGAAGAAGTAAAACTCTCACTGTTTGCAGATGACATGATCCTCTACATAGAAAATCCTAAAGACTCGACCAGAAAACTACTAGAGCTAATCAATGAATATAGTAAAATTGCAGGATATAAAATCAATACTCAGAAATCCCTTGCATTCCTATACACTAATAATGAGAAAGTAGAAAAAGAAATTAAGGAAACAATTCCATTCACCATTGCTACAAAAAGAATAAAATACTTAGGAATATTCCTGCCTAAAGAAACTAAAGACCTATATATCGAAAACTATAAAACACTGATGAAAGAAATCAAAGAGGACACTAATAGATGGAGAAATATACCATGCTCATGGGTTGGAAGAGTCAATATAGTGAACATGAGTATACTACCCAAAGCAATCTACAGATTCAATGCAATTCCCATCAAGCTACCAGCAGTATTTTTCACAAAACTAGATCAAATAATCTCAAGATTTGTATGGAAAGACAAAAAACCTCGAATAGCCAAAGCAATCTTGAGAAAGACGAATGGAACTGCAGGAATCAACTTGCCTGACTTCAGGCTCTACTACAAAGCCACAGTCATTAAGACACTATGGTACTGGCACAAAGTCAGAAATATAGATCAATGGAACAAAATCGAAAGCCCTGAGATTAACCCACATACCTATGGACACCTTATCTTCGACAAAGGAGGCAAGAATATACAATGGAATAAAGACAGTCTCTTTAACAGGTGGTGCTGGGAAAACTGGTCAAGCACTTGTAAAAGAATGAAATTAGACCCCTCTCTAACACCATACACAAAAATAAACACAAAATGGATTAAAGATCTAAATATAAGACCAGAAACTATAAAACTCCTAGAGGAGAACATAGGCAAAACACTCTCCGACATAAATCACAGCAGGATCCTCTATGATCCATCTCCCAGTATACTGGAAATAAAAGCAAAGATAAACAAATGGGATCTAATTAAAATTAAAAGCTTCTGCACAACAAAGGAAACTATAAGCAAGGTGAAAAGACAGCCTTCTGTATGGGAGAAAACAATAGCAAATGAAACAACTGACAAACAACTAATCTCAAAGATATATAAGCAACTTAGGCTGCTCAACTCCAGAAAAATAAATGATCCAATTAAAAAATGGGCCAAAGAACTAAATAGGCATTTCTCCAAAGAAGACATACGGATGGCTAACAAACACATGAAAAGATGTTCAACATCACTCATTATCAGAGAAATGCAAATCAAGACCACAATGAGGTACCATTTCACACCAGTCAGAATGTCTGTGATCCAAAAGTCTACAAGCAATAAATGTTGGAGAGGATGTGGACAAAAGGGAACCCTCTTACACTGCTGGTGGGAATGCAAACTAGTTCAGCCATTATGGAAAACAGTGTGGAGATTTCTTAAAAAATTGCAAAAAGAACTGCCTTATGACCCAGCAATCCCACTGCTGGTCATACACCCCGAGGAAACCAGAATTGAAAGAGACACATGTACCCCAATGTTCATTGCAGCGCTGTTTATAATAGCCAGGACATGGAAGCAACCTAGATGTCCATCAGCAGATGATAGGATAAGAAAGCTGTGGTACATATACACAATGGAATACTACTCAGCCCTTAAAAAGAATAAATTTGACTCAGTTCTAATGAGATGGATGAAATTGGAACCGATTATACAGAGTGAAGTAAGCCAGAAAGAAAAACACCAGTACAGTATACTGACACATATATATGGAATTTAGAAGACAGTAATGATGACCCTATATGTGAGACAACAAAGAGACACAGAGGTATAGAGTGGACTTTTGGACTCTGAGGAAGAGGGGAGGGATGGTTTGGGAGAATGGCAATGAAACGTGTATATTTTCTTGTAAGAAACGAAGCGCCAATCTATGTTCAATGTAGGAGGCAGGATGCAAGGGGCTGATGCAAAGGATGATTCAACTAGAGGATGTGAGGTGGGAGGTGGGAGGGGGCTTCGGCATTGGGAGATTGTGTTCACCTATGGCTTAATTGATTTATCAATACAATAAAAATAAATAAACTGTAAACTCTAACCCTAACCCTAAACACTAACACTAACCCTAACGCTAAACTAACCCTAACTATAACCCTAACCCTAACCCCTAAAACTAACCATAACACTAACCATAACCATAAATACTAAACCCTAACTGTAATTCTAACCCTAACCTTAACCCTAAACCTTAATTCTAACTCTAAACCTAGCCCTAGCGGTAGCCCTAGCCCTAAACCTAGCCCTAGCCCTTACCCTAACCTTAACCCTAACCCCAACCCTAATCCTAACCCTAAACCCTAACCCTAACAATAACCCTAAACCTAAACCGTAACCCTAACCCTAACCCTAACCTTAATCACATTCCCTAACCCTACCCTTAACCCTAACCCTAAATATGAACCTAAAAACTAACCCTAACACTAACACTAACCATGACCCTAACCCTAACCCCTAACCCTAACTCAGACCCCAACCCTAACCCTAACACTAACCTTAACCATACCCCTAACCCTAACCCTAACCCCTAAACCTAACCGTAACCCTAACCCTAACCCTAACTCTAACAGAAACTCTTCTAACCCTAAACCTAACCCAACCTTGAAACCTAACCCTCACCAAACCCTAATCCTAACCCTAACCCTAACCACAAACTCTAACCCTTCCCCTAACCCTAACCCTAACTATAACCCTAACCCTATACCTAAACCCTAAACCCTAACCCTAACCCTGAACACAAACCCTAACCCTAACCTTAACCCAGCCCTAATCCTAACCCTAACCCCAACCACTAACACTAACCCTAATCCTAACCCTAACCTTAAACCTAAACCCTAGCCATAACCCTAAACCTAGCCGTAGCCATAGCCCTAGCCCTAAAACTAGCTCTAGCCCTTACCCTAATCTTAACCCTAACCCTAACGCTAATCCTAACCCTAAACCCTAACCCTAACTCTAACCCTAACCCCTAACCCTAACCCTAACCCAACCCTAACCCTAAACCTAAGCCTAAACCTAACACTAAGAGAAACCCCTAACCCAACCACTAACCCTAACCCTATCCCTAACCTTAACCCAATCCTAACCCTAACCCTAAACCCAACCACAATCCCTAACCCTACCTTTAACCCTAACCCTAACCCTTTCCCAAAACCATGAACCCTAACACTAAATCTGACGCTAAACACTAACACTAACCCTAACACTATCCTTAACACTAACACTAACCATGACCCTAACCCAGCTACTAACCCTAACTCAGACCCTAACCCTAACCCTAAACCCTAACCCTAACCCTTACCCTAACCCTAACCCTAATGCCTAACCCTAATCCTAACTCTAACCTTAACCCTAACCCTAACCGTAACCGTAACCCTAACCCTAACACTAACTCGTCTAACCCTTAACCTAACCCAAAGCTACACTCTACCCCTCCCCCTCCCCCTCCCCCTAACCCTAACCCTAACCCTCACATAACCCTAACCCTAACCCTATCCCTAGTCTCAGCCCTAAACCTAGCCCTAGACCTAGACCTAACCCTAGCACTAGACCTAACCCTAACCCTAACCCTAAACACTAAACCTTAACCCTAACCCTAACCCTAACCCTAACCAATCCTAACCACAACCCCTAACCCTACCCCTAACCCTAACACTTACCCTAACCGTAGGCCTAGCCCTAGCCCTAGCACTAACCCCAAACCTAACTCTAAGCCAATCATAAGCATAACCCGAACTCTCTCTGAAAACCTATCTCTAAACTGTAAACACTAATCCTAACCCTAAACACTAACACTAACCCTAACCCTAAGCTAACAGTAACCATAACCCTAACCCTAACCCCTAAAACTAACCCTAACTCTAACCATAACCATAAACCCTAAACCCTAACTGTAAATCCTAACCCTAACCTTAACCCTAAACCTTAAACCTAACCCTAAACCTAGCCCTAGCAGTAACCCTAGCCCTAAACCTAGCCCTAGACCTTACCCTAAACTTAACCCTAACCCTAACCCTAATCCTAACCCTAAACCCTAGCCCTAACCCTAACCCTAAACCTAAACCCTACCCTAACCATAACCCAAACCTAACCCTAACCCTAGTACTAACCAAAACCCCTAACTCTACCCTTACCCCTTACCCTAACCCTAACTTTAACCCAACCCTAACCCTAAACCTAACCACAATCCCTAACCCTACCCTTAACCGTAACCCTAACCCTTTCCCAAAACCCTGAACCCTAACCCTAAATATGACCCTAAACAGTAACCCTAACCTTAACACTAACACTAACCATGACCCTAACCCTAACCCCTAACCCTAACCCTAACCCTAACCCCTAACCCTAACCGTAAGCCTAACCCTAACCCTAACACTAAACGTCTAACCCTAAAATTAAACCAACCCTACCCCTACCCCTGACTCTAACTCAACCCTACCCCTAACCCTCACCCTCACCCAACCCTAACCATAACCCTAGCCCTAGACCCAGACCTAACCCTAGCCCTAACCCTAGACCTAACCCTAGCACTAGCCCTAACCTAACCCTCAACCTAACCATAACCCTAAACACTAAACCCTAACCCTAACCTAACCCTAACCAAAAACCTTAACCCTACCCCTAACCCTAACACTAACCCTAACTGTAGGCCTAGCCCTAGCCCTAGAACTAACCCAAACCTTAACCCTAACCCTAACCATAACCCTAACCCTAACCCCTAAAACTTACCCTAACCCTAACCATAAACCCTAAACCCTAACTAAAATCCTAACCCTAACCTAAACCCTAAGCCCTAACCCTAACCCTAAAACTAGCCCTAGCCGTAGCCCTAGCCCTAACCCTAAACTTAACCCTAACCCTAAACCTAACCCTAGACGTAATACTAAATCCTAACACTAACCATAACCCTAACACTCACCCTAATCCTAACCCTAACCCTAGACCTAGCACTAGCCCTAGCTCCAACCCTACCCTAGCCCTAATCCTAACCCTAACCCTAGACCTAGCACTAGCCCTAGCTCCAACCCTACCCTAGCCCTAACCCTAACCCTACCATAACCCTAAATGCTAAACCCTAACCCAAACCCTTAACCCTACTCCTACCACTACCCTAACAGCTAACCTAACCTTAACCCCTAACCCGAACTCTAACACTAACCTTAACCCTAACCCTAACACTAGCCCTAACATTAGCCCTAGCACTTAACACTAAAACCTAACCCTAACACTAACCCTAACACTAACCCTAATCCTAACACTAACCACAACCCCTAACCCTACCCATAACCCTAACACTAACCCTAACCATAGGCTTAGCCCTAGCCGTAGCACTAACCCTAACTCTAACCCTAACACTAACCCCAACACCTACCCCTACGTCTACACCTACCCCTAAACCAACCCTAACCCTAAACCCTAACCTTAAACCTAACCCTACCCTAACCCTAACCCTAAAACTAACGCTAATCCTAACCCTAAACCCTAACCCTAAACCTAAACCTAACCCTATTCATAGCCCTAGACCTAGTACTAGCCCTAGCCCTACCCAAGCCCTAGCCCTAACCTTAACACTACCCCTAAACCTAACCCTTAACCCTAACCCTTACCCTAACACTAAACTCTAACCTTTAACGAACCTAACTCTAACTCTAAATCCTAAACCCTAACCCTAATACCCTAAACCTAACCCTAAACATATTCTAACCATAACCCTAAACCTAAACCTCTTCTAACCCTAACCCTAACAGTAATGCTAACCCTAATCCTAACCCTAACCCCAACCACAACCCTAACCCTAACCCTACCCTAGCCCTAACCCTAACCCTAGCCCTAGACCTAGCCCTAGCATAGCCCTAGACCAAACCCTATCGCTAGCCCTAACACTAAACCTAAAATTGACCTTAAAACTAACCATAATCCTAACCCTAACACAAAACTAACCCTAACCCTAACCCACACATACCTTTAACCCTACCCCTACCCCTAAACCTAACCCTTATCCCTAAACCCACACCTAACCATAACCCCTAAACCTAACCCTAACTCCTAACCCTAACTCCTAACCCTAAACCTAACCATAACTCATCTAACCCTAACCCTACCCCTACCCCTACCCCTAAAGCAACCCTAACGCTAACCCTAACTACAACCCCTAACCCTACCCATAACCCTAAACCTAACCCTATCCCTAACACTAACCATATCCCTAAAACCTAAACGATAACTCTAACCCTAAACCTAACACTAAACACTAACCCTAACCCTAACCCAACCCTAACCCTAACCACAACACCTAACCCTTCCCCAAACCATACCCCTAATCCTAACCCTAACCCTAACCCCTAACCCTAGCCTAACCCTATTCTAACCTTAATTCTAAACCTAACCGTCTTCTAACCCTAAATCTAAGAGTAAGGCTAACCCTAACCCTAAACCTAACCCCAACGCCATCCCTACCCTAAACCTACCCTAACCATAAACCTAACCCTAAACCCTAACCCTAACCCTAACCCTAACCTAAAACCCTAACCCTAACCCTAACCCTAACTTTAGCCCCAGCCTAGCCCTAGCCCTAGCCCTAAAACTATCCCTAGCCTTAAACCAAACCCTAACCCTAATCCTATCCCTAAACCCTAAGCCCTAACCTTAACCCTAACACTAAACACTAACCCTAACCCTAACCCTAACCCTAGCCCTAACCCTAACCCTAACCTTAGCCCTAGGCCTAACTCTAACCCTAACCCCAACTTTAACCCTAACACCTATCCTTAGCCTAAAACCATTCCCTAACCCTAACCCTAACCCTAGCCCTAGGCCTAAATCTAACCCTAACCGCAACTTTAACCCTAACACCTATCCTAAGCCTAAACACTTTCCCTAACCCTAACCCTAAACCTTAACCCTAACCCTAACCCTAATTCCTAACCCTAACCCTAACCTTAAACCTAACCCTATCCCTAACCCTAACCCTAGCCCCTAACCCTGTCCCTAACCTTAACTCTAACCCTAACCATAACCCTAAACACTAACCCTAATTCTAGCCCTAACCCTAACCCTAACCCTAAACGCTAAAGCCTAACGCTAACACTAACCCAAACCCATCCCTAACCCTAAGCCTAACCCTAACCCCTACCCCTACTCCTACCACTACCCCTACCACTAAACTAACCCTAACCCCTATCACGAACCCTAACACTAACCTTAACCCTAACCCTAAACCCTAAACCCTAACCCTGACCCTAATACCCTAAAGCTAACCACAACCCTATTCTAACACTAAACCTAAACCTCTTCTAACCCTAACCCTAACAGTAACGCTAACCTTAACCCTAACCCTAACATCAACCCCAACTCAAACCCTAACCCTAACCGTAACCCTAACACTATACCCTAACCCTAACTCTAAATCCTAAACCTAACCCTAACCCTAAACCCTAAACCTAACCTTAACCCAACCCTAAAACTACCCCAAACCCTAACCCTAACCAAAAACCCCTAACACTTACCCTACCCCTAACCCTAGCCCTAGCCCTAGCCAAAGCCCTAACTCTAGCCCTATATCTAACACTAGCCCTAGCACTTAACCCGAAACCCTTACACTAACCCTAACCGAAACACTAACCCTAACCCTAAACACTAACCTTAACCCTAATCGAACCCTAACCCTAACCCTAACTCTATCCTAAACCTAACCATAACCCTAGCCCTAGACCAAGCCCTAGCCCTAACCCTAACCATATCCCTAGCCCTAGCCCTAAGCCTAGCCCTAGCCCTAACCCTAAACCTAAACTTAACCCAACCCTAAAACCAACCCTAACACTAACCCTAAGCTCTAACCCTAATCCTAACCAAACCCTAACCCTAAACCTTACCCTAACCACAACCGCTGACCCTATCCCTAACCTTAACCCTAACTTTAACACAAACCCTATCCTGAAACCCTAAACCCTAAACCTAACCCTAAACCCTAAACCTAACCCTAAACCAACCCTAACCGTAACTCTAACACTAACCCCTAACCCTAACACTAACACTAACCCCTAAACCTAACCCTATCCCTAAACCCTAAATCCTAAACCTAACCCTAACCCTAAACCCTATCCCAACCTTACCCTAACCCTAACCCTAACCCTAACATTAAACCCTAACCCTAACCTTAAATCGTAACCCTAACCCTAACCCTACCCCAAGCCCTAGCCCTAGCACTAGCACTAGCCCTAGCCCTAGCCCTAACCCTAACACAACCCTAACCCTAACCCCAACCCATACCTCTACCCCTACTCCTAACCCCTAACCCTAAATCTAATCCTAACCTCAACCCTAAACCCTAAACCTAACCCTAACTTTAAACCTAACCCTAACTCTAACCCTAAACCCTAAACCCTAACCCTAACCCTAACCCAACCCAACCTTAACCCTAACCCTAACCACAACCCATACCCCTACCCCTAACCGCTAACTCTAACCCTAACCCTCACCCTAACTCTTAACCCTAACCCTAACCCCAACACTAAATATAACCCTAACCCTAACACTACCCCTACCCATACCCTTCATCTAAACCTAACCCAATCCTAACCCTAACCTTAAACCTAACCCTAACACTTAACTCTAACATTAACCCTAATGCTAACCCTAACCCTAATGCTAACCCTAACCCTAAACCCTAAACCCTAACTCAACCATATCCCTAACTCTAACCCTAACCAAAACCCCTACCCGTACCTCTAACCCTAACCCAACTCTAAACCTAATCCTAACCCTAGCCACAACCCTTAACCCTACCCTTAACCCTAACCCTTTCCCAAAACCGTAAACCCTATCCCTAAACCTAACCCTAAATATTAACCCAAACCCTAACCCTAACCCTAACCCAAACCTAACCCTAACGCTAACCCTAACCCTAACACTAACACTAACCCTAACCCTAACCCTAACCTAAACATGAAACCTTACCTCTAACTCTACCCTAATCCTAACCCTAACCGTAACCCTAACCGAAACCATAACCCTAACTTGTCTAACCCTAACCCTAACACTACCACTACCCCTCCACCTACCCCTACCACTACCCCTAACACAACCCTAACCCTAACACTAATCCTAACCCTAACTACCACACCTATCCCTACTCCTACTCATAACACTAACCCTAACATTAATCCTAACCCTATCCCTAAACCCTAAAACCTAACCCTAACCCTAACCCTATCACCAAACACTAACCCTAACCATAACTCTAACCCAAACCTAACCCTAACCCTAACCCTAACCTTAAATCCTAACCCTAACCGTAACCCTAACCCTAAACACTAACCCCAAACCTAATCCCACCCTAACCCTTATCCTAACTCTATATCTAAACCTAACCATAACCCTAGCCCTAGCCCAAGCCCTAGCCCTAGCTTAACCATATCCCTAGCACTAGCCCTAACCCTAAACCTAACCCAAACCCAACCCTAAACCAAACCCTAACTTTATCCCTAATCCTAACCCTAAACCCTGAACTCTAACACTAACCCTAAACGTAAACTCTAACTCTAACCATAACCCAACCCTAACCTTAACCCTAACCCTAACCCTATTCGAAACCCGAAACCCTAACCCTAACCCAAAACACTAAACCTAACACTAAACCAACACCAACCCTAATCCTAACCACAACCCCTAAACCTACCCCTAATCCTACCCCTAAACCTAACCCCTAATACTAACAGTAACCCTAACTAACCCCTAAACCTAACCCTAACCCTAAAACCTAAACGTAAACCTTACCCTAGCCCTCTACTGTAACCCTAACTCTATCCTAACTCTAACCTTAACTGTAACCCTAACACTAAACATAGTCATAGCTGTAGCCCTAGCCCTAAACCTAGCACTAGAACTTACAGTAATCTTAACCCTAACCCTAATCCTAACCCTAAACCCTAACCCTAACCTTAACCCTTAACGCTAACCCTAACCCTAACCCTAACCCTAACGCTAACCCTAACCACAACCCCTAACCCTACACTTAACCATAACCCTAACACATTCCCAAAAACCTAAACCTAACCCTAAACACTACCCCTAAACCTAATCCTAACCCAACCCTAACCCTAAACCTATCCCTAACCCTAACCCTAAGTCTAACACTAACACTAATCATAACCCTAAACCTAACAGCTAACACTAACTCAAACCCTAACCCTAACCCTAAACCCTAACCCTAATCCTTACCCTAACACTATACGTAACCATACCCCTAAACCTAACCCTAACCCAACCCTAACCCTAACCCTAACCTTAATCCTAACCCTAATCCTAACCATAAAACCTAACACTAACCCTGACCCTAAACCTAAACCTAACCCCTAACCCTATCCCAACCCTAACCTTAACCCTAACCCTAACCCTAACACTAACTGAAACCCCTAACCCTCCACCTAACCATAACCCTAAACTTAACCCAATCCTAACCCTAACCCTAACCCTAACCTCAATCCCTAACCCTACCCTTAACCCTAACCCTAACCCTTTCCCAAAACCCTGAACCCTAACCCTCAATCTAACCCTGAACGCTAACCCTAACCATAACACTAACCATAACCCTAACTCTAACCCCTAACCGTAACTCAAACTTTAACATTAAACCCTAACCCTAACCCTAACACAAACCCTAACCCCTAACCCTACCTCAAACATTAACCCTAATCCCTAACCTTAACCCTAAACCCAACCACAACCCTAACCCTAAACCTATCCTAACCCTAACCATAACCCTAACCCAACCACAACCCTAACCATAACCCTAACCCTAACTCTAAACCCTAACCATAACCCTAACCTAAAACCTTAAGCCTAACCATAACCATAGCCTGAGCTCTAGCCCTAACACTAGCCCTAGCCCTAAAACTATCCCTAGCCCTAAAACTAACACTTTAATATCCTTAAGCCCTAAACCCTAACCTTAACCCTAACTCTAACACTAAACACTAACCCTAACCCCAACCCTAACCCTACCCTTACCCTAACCCTAACCCTAGTTCTAGGCCTAACTCTAACTCTAACCCTAACTTTAACCATAACACCTCTCCTAAGCCTAAAACTTTTCCCTAACCCTAACCCTAACCCGAAACCCTAACCCTAACCCTAACCCTAACCCTATCCCTAACCCCAACCCTATCCCTACCCTTAACTCTAACCCTACCATAACACTAAACACGAACCGTAACCCTATCCCTAAACCTAGCCTTATCCCTAGCCCTAGCACTAGCCCTAGCCCTAACCCTATCCTTAGCCCTAACCATAACCCTAACACTAACCCCTAACCATAACTCTAACCCTACCCTGTAACTTAACCCTAACCCTAATTCTAACCCTAAACTCTAATCATAACCCTAACCCTAACCCAACCCTAACCCTAAACACAACCCCTAACCCTATCCCTCCCCTTGACCCTAACCCTAACCCTAACCCTAAACCACACCATATCCCTAAACCCTAAACCCTAACCCTAACACTAAACACTAACCCTAATGCTAACCCTAACCAAACCCTAACCCTAACCATAAGCCTAACACTACCCACAAACTCTAACCCTACCCCTACCTCTACCCCTAACCCTAACCCTAGTCCTAGCCCTAGCCCTAGTCCTAACAATATCCCTAGCACTAGCACTTAACTTAGCCCTAGCCCTAACCCTAACCCAACCCTTGCCCAAACCCTAACTCTAACCCTAATCATAACAATAAACCTGGAACCCTAAACCTAACACTTACCCTAACTGTAAACTCTAACCCTAACACAAACCCTAACCCAAACAAAACCCTAACCTATACCTAACCCAAACCCTAACCACAACATCTAACCCTACACCTACACCTAACCCTAACCCTAACAGTAATCCTAACACCTAACCCTAACCCCTAACGATAAACCTAACACTAACTCTAAACCCTAGCCCTAACCCTAACCCTAACCCTAACCCTAAACCCTAACCCTAAACTTAAACTCTAACCCTAACCCTAACACTAACACTAACCCTAACCCTAACTCTAAAACCTAACACTAACCCTAACCCTAAACCCAAACCCTAACCCTAACCCTAGCCTGACTCTAGCCATAGCCCTAGCACTAGCCCTAGGCCTAATCCTATCCTTAAGCCTAACCCTACCCCTACCGTTAACCCTAAAACTAACCCTAACACTAACCCAACCGTAACCAAACCTTAACCCTAAACCCAACCCATACTCCTACCCTTACCCTTACCCCAACCCTTAACCTAACCAAACCCTTACCGTAACACTAATGCTAACCCTAACACTAACCCTAACCCTAACCCTCAACCTAATCCCAAACCTAACCACAACCCTAACACTAACCCTAACCCTAACACTAACCCTATCCCTAACCCTAAACCCTAACCCTAACCTAACAATAACCCTAACCCTAGTCTAGCCCTAGACCTACCCCTAGCACTAGCCGTAGTCCTAACCCTATCCTTAGGTCTAACCCTACCCCTACCCTTAACCCTAAACCTAAACCCTAAACTCTACCCCTAAAACTAACCCTAACCCTACCCAAACCTAACCCAAAACCTAACCCTAACCGCTACCCATACCCCTACACTTACCCCAACCCCTACGCCTAACCCTAACCCCAACCCTAAAACTAACCCTAACCCTATTTTAACCCTAGCCCTAAACCTAAACATACCCTACACCAAAATCTAACCCTAACCGCAACACATACACCTACCCTTACTCCTACCCCTACCCCTAATCCTAATCAAACCCTAACTCTAACCCTAACGCTAAACCTAACACTAACCCAAACACTAACACTAACCCTAAACCTAATCCTAACCCTAACCCTAACACCAAGCCTAACACTAACCCTATCACTAACCCTATCCCTAACCCTAACCCTAATCCCTAACCATAACCCTAACCGTAATGCTAACCCTTACCCTAACTCGTCTAACCCTAACCCTAAACCTACCCCTACCCCTACACCTATCCCTATCCCTAACCCTAACACAACCCTAACCATAACCCTAACCCTAAACCTAACCCTGCCTCGTCTAACACTAACCCTAAAGCATTCCCTAACCCTAACCCTACCCTTAATCCTAACACTAACCCTAACTCTAACCCTATCCCTAAACCCTAATCCCTAACCTTAACCCTAACCCTAACCATAAACACTAACCCTAACCATTACCATAACCCATACCTAATGCTAACCCATAACCCTAACCCTAACCGCAACCCCATCCCTAACCTTAACAGTACCCTAACTGTAACCTAACTTTAACCCTAACCCTAAGGTTAATCCTTACCCCAACCCTAACACTAACCCTAACCCTAACCCTAATACTAAACTCTAACCCTAACCTTAACACTAACACTAACCCTAAACCTAACCCTAAGCCTAAACCCTAACCGGAACCCTAACCCTAAACACTAACCCTAAACCTATCTAAAACCCTGAAACCTAACCCTAACACTAACCCAACCCTAACCCTAACCCTAACCCAAACCCCAACACATACCACTACCCCTAACCCTAACCCTAACCCCTAACCCTAAACCTGACCCAAACCCTAACCCTAAACCCTAACCCTAACACTAACCCTAATCCTTAAACCATAACACTAACCCTAACCCTATCCCTTACCCTAACTTTATCACTAAACACTAAACCCTAACACTAACACTAACCCCAAACACTAACACTAATTCTAATCCCTATACAACAATAAAACTAACCGTAACCCCAACCCCAACCCATTCCCCTGCCGCTACCTCTACTCCGAACCTTAACCATAACCGTAACCCCTAACCTAACCCTATCCTAAACCAAACCCTTAACCCTAACCCTAACCCAAAACCCTAACCTAACCGTAACACCAACCCTAAAACTAACCGTACCCTAACCCTAACCCTAACCCCAACCCTAACACTAACCCTAACCCTATTTTAACCCTAGCCCTAAACCTAAACCTACCCTACACCAAAACCTAACCCTAACTGCAACACATACACCTACCCTTACCCCTACCCCTACCCCTAACCCTAACCAAACCCTAACCCTAACCCTAACGCTAAACCTAACACTAACCCAAACACTAACACTAACCCTAACCCTAATCCTAACCCTAACCCTAACACCAAGCCTAACACTAACCCTATCACTAACCCTATAGCTTACCCTAAACCTAAACCCTAACCATAACCCTAACCGTAACCCTAGCCCTTACCCTAACTCGTCTAACCCTAACCCTAAACCTACCCCTACCCCTACACCTATCCCTATCCCTAACCCTAACACAACCCTAACCCTAACCCTAAACCTGACTCGTCTAACACTAACCCTAAAGCATTCCCTAACCCTAACCCTACCCTTAATCCTAACACTAACCCTAACTCTAACCCTATCCCTAAACCCTAATCCCTAACCTTAACCCTAACCCTAACCATAAACACTAACCCTAACCCTTACCATAACCCCTACCTAATCCTAACCCATAACCCTAAACCTAACCCCAACCCCATCCCTAACCTTAACCGTACCCTAACTGTAACCTAACTCTAACCCTAACCCTAACCCTAACCCTAAGGTTAAACCTTACCCCAACCCTAACACTAACCCTAACTCTAACCCTAACCCTAAAACTAAACTCTAACCCTAACCCTAACACTAACACTAACCCTAAACCTAACCCTAAGCCTAAACCTTAACCGGAACCCTAACCCTAAACACTAACCCTAAACCTATCTAAAACCCTGAAACCTAACCCTAACACTAACCCAACCCTAACCCTAACCCTAAGCCAAACCCCAACACATACCACTACCCCTTACCCTAACCCTAACCCCTAACCCTAAACCTGACCCAAACCCTAACCCTAAACCCTAACCCTAACACTAACCCTAATCCTTAAACCATAACCATAACCCTAACCCTAACCCTATCACTTACCCTAACTTTATCACTAAACCCTAAACCCTAACACTAACACTAACCCTAAACACTAACACTAATCCTAATCCTTATACAACAATAAAACTAACCGTAACCCCAACCCCAACCCATTCCCCTACCCCTACCCCTACCCCGAACCTTAACCATAACTGTAACCCCTAACCTAACCTTAATCCTAAACCAAACACATAACCCTAACCCATAACCCTAACCTAACCCTAACACCAACCCTAACACTAACCGTACCCTAACCCTAACACTAACCCTAACCCTATGGTAACCGTAACCCAAAACCTAATCCTCTACTAACCCTAACCCTAACAGTAACACTAACCCTAATCCTATCCATAACCCCAACTCCAACACTAAACTTACACCTACCTTAGCCCTAAACCTAACACTAACCCTAACCATAACCCAACCCTAACCCTAACCCTAAGCCTAACCCCTAACCCTACCCTAAACCTTACCCTAAACAAAAACTCTTCTAACCCTAACCCTAAGAGTAATGCTAACCGTAACCCTAACCCTAACCTAACCCCAACCCATACCCATACCGTTAACCCTACCCCTTCCCCTAACCGTAAAACCACCCTAACCCTAACGCTAACCCTTACCCCAACCTTAACAGTAATCCTAACTTTAACACTAACACTAACCCTAACCCTAAACATAAACCATAACCGTAACCCTAACCCAACCCTAACCCTAACCCCAACCCAAACCCCAACACATACCGCTACCCCTACTCCTAACCCAAATCCTAAACCTAACCCTAACCGTAACCCTAAGCCTAACCCCTAACCCTAAGCCTAAATCAAACCCTAAACCGAAACCTCTTCTAAACCTAAACCTAAGAGTAATGCTAACCCTAAACCTAACCCTAACCCCAACCCCAACCCCTACCCTAACCCTAACCCTATGCCTAACCCTATTTTAACCCTAACCCTAATCCTAACTCTAACCCTAAGCTTCACACCAACCCTAACACTAACCCTAACCCTAACACTAACCCTAAAACTAACCATAACCCTAACCCTAACCTAACCCTAACACTAACCATAGTTCTAACCCTAACACTAACCCTAACCTAATCATAACCCTAACCCTAACTCCAACACATACCGCTACCCCTACCCCTTCCCCTAACCCCTAAACCTAACCCTAACCCTAGCCCCTAATCCTGACACTAACCTTAATCCTAACACTAAACCCTAACACTATCCCTAACCTAATCCTTACCCTAATAAACTAAACCTAACCCTAACTTTATTCTAATGATAACCCTAAACCTAAACCTCTTCTACACTCAACCTAACCGTAACACTAACCCTAACCCTATCCCTAACCCTAACCCTAAACACTAACCCTAACCATAATCCAACCTTAACCCTAACCCTAAGTCTAACCCCTAACCCTAACCCTAAACCTTACCCTAAACTGAAACCTCTTCTAACCCTAAACCTAAGAGTAATGCTAACCCTAACCCTAACCCCAACCCCAACCCCAACCCTAACCTTACCCTAACCCTAATCCTATCCCTAACCCCAACCCCAACCCTAAACCTATACCTACCCTAACCATAAACCTAACCCTGCCTATATCCCTAACCCCTACCCTTACCCATACCCCTAACCCTAACACTAGCCCAACCCTATCCCTAACCTTATCGCTAACCGTAACACTAACCATTGACCTAAATATAACCCTAACCTTAATCCAAACCCCAACCCATACTCCAACCACTAACACTACCCCTAACCCTAACGCCTAACCCTAACCCTGAACCAAACCCTAACCCTAAACCCTAAACCTAACCCTAACCCCAACCACAACCCTTCCCCTAACTGTTCCCTAACCCTAACCCTAACCTTACCCTTAACTCTATTCTAACCCTAACCCTAAACCAAAACCTCTTCTGACCCTAACCCTAACCGTACCCTAACCCTAAACTTAACCCTAATCCTATCCCTAATCCCAACCCCAATCCTATCCCTAACCGTCCCTAACACTAACCCTAACCCTAGCCTTAGCACTAGCACTAGCCCTAGGCCTAACCCTATCCCTCGGCCTAACCCTAACCCTATTCTTAACCCTAACCATAAACCCTAAACCCTAACCGTAACCCTAACCCTAACCCAAACCTAACCCTAACCCAAACCCAAACCCAAACCCCAACACATACCACTACCCCTACCCCTAACACTAAACCCTAACCCTAAACATGACCCATACCCTAACGCTAAACCCTAACTCTAACCCTAAACCTTAAACCGAAACCCTAACCCAACTCTAATCCTAATCCTAACCCTAACCCTATCCTTTACCCTAACTCTATCACTAAACCCTAAACCCTAACACTAACCCTAACCCTAAACACTAACACTAACCCTAACCATAACACTAACCACAACCCCTAACCCTAGCCCTAACCCTATTCTAACCCTAACCCTAAACTTAACCCTCTTCTAACCCTAAACTTAATAGTAACACTAAATCTTATCCTAAACTTAACCCCAACGCCAACCCTACCTTAACCAGACGCTAATCCTAACCCTAACGCTAACCTAAAACCCTAACTCTAACCCTAACCATAGCCTGAGCCCTAGCCCTAGCCATAGCACCAGCCCTAGCCCTTAAACTATACCTAGCCCTGAACCTAAACCTAACCCTAACCCTAATCCTATTCCTAAACCCTAAACCCAAACCCTAACCTTAACCCTAACACTAAACACTAACCCTAACCCTAAGTCTACCCTAACCCTAAACCTAACCCTAACCCTAGCCCTAGCCCTAGGCCTAACTCTAACCCTAACCCTAACTTTAACCCTAACACCAATTCTAAGCTAAACACTTTTCCTAACCCTAAGCCTAACCCCAAACCCTAACCCTGACCCTAACCCTAATTCCTAAACCTAACCCTAACCCTAAATCTATCCCTAACCCTAACCCTAAACCTAACCCCTAACACTATCCCTACCCTTAACTCTAACCCTAACCATAACACTAAACACTAACGCTAACACTTTCACTAGCCCTAGCCCTAGCCCTAGCCCTAGACTAGGCCTTGTCCTAACCCTATCCCTAGCCCTAACCATAACCCTTACACTAAACCTAATCCCTAATCCCTAATCCCTAAACCTAACCCTCACCCTAACCCAAAATAATAACTCTAACCCTACCGTATACCTTAACCCTAACCCTAAATCTAACTTTAAACCCTAAATCGTAACAATATCCCTAACTCTAACCCAACCCTAACCCTAACCGTAATCCTAAACACAACCCCTAACCCTATTCCTCCCCTTAATGCTAACCCTAACCCTAACCATATCCCTAAACCCTAAACTCTAACCCTAACACTAAACACTAACTCTAACCCCACTTCTAACCAAATGCTAACCCTAACCATAACTCTTACACTAACTACAACTCCTAACCCTACGTCTACCTCTGCCCCTAACCCTAACCCTAACTCTAGCCCTAGCCCTAGCCTACCCCTAAAAATATCCCTAGCCCTAGCACTAAACATAGCCCTAGCCCTAACCCTAACCCTATCCCAACCCTAACCCTAACCCTAACCCTAACCCTAACCCTATTCTAATGCTAACCCTAAACCTAAACCTCTTCTAAGACTAAACCTATCAGTAACGCTAACCCTAACCCTAACCCCAACCCTAAGCCTAAACCATAACCCTAACCCGACCTGAAAACTCTACCCCTAACCTAACTTTAAACCCTTACCCAAACCCTACCCAAAACACTAACCCTTAACCCTAAACCAAAAACCTAACCCTAACCTTAACACTAAACCTAACCCTAAACCTAACCCTAAATCCTAAACCTAACCGTAACCCTAACCCCTAAATCCTAAACGTAAGTCCTATCCCTAACCCTTACTCTAACCCTAATCACTAAACATTAACCATAACCCTATGCCTACACCTTACACTGCCACCCAAACCCTAGTCCTAAACCCTAACCATAAAGCTTACCATAAACCCTAACATTAACCCTAACCCTAAACACTAACCGTAAACCTAACTGTAAAACTAACACTAACCACTAAACCCTAAGCCTAACCCTCACCCTAATTCATAACCGAAACCCTAACCTAACACCTAAACCCTAACCCTGACACTAACAGCAAACCCTAACCCTAAACCTAAGCTGAACTCTATCAACAAATCACTAACCTTAACCCTAAATCCTAACCCTAACCCTAACTCTGACCCTAACCATCACACCAACTCTAACCCTAACCGTACACTAACCCTAAACCCTAAACCGTAACCCTAACCCTATCCCCTACGGCTAACCCTGTCCCTAACCCTAACCCTAAGCTAACTCTAACCCTAACCCTAACCCTAACTCTAACCCTAACCTTAACCCTAACCATAACCCTAAAACTAACTGTAACCCTAACCCTAAACTAACCCTAACACTAACCCTAAATACTAACCCTAACGATAACCTTAACCCAATCCTAACCCTAACCCTAACTCCAACCTGTACCCCTGCCCCTAACCCCTAACCATAACCCTAACCCTAACCTCTAATCCTGACACTAACATTAATCCTAACACTAAACCCTAACACTATCCCTAACCTAACCCTAACCCTAATAAACTAAACCTAACCCTAACTTTATTCTAATGCTAACCCTAAATCTAAACCTTTTCTACACTCAACCTAACAGTAACGCTAACCCTAACCCTAACCCTAACCCCAAACCCAACCCTATCCCTAACCATAAACCTAAACCCTAACCATAACCATAAAGCCTAATCCTTACACTAACCCTAGTTTGAGCCCTAGCCCTAGCCCTAGCCCTAGGACTAGCCCTGGCCTTATTCTTAAACCTAGACCTAACCCTAACCCAACTTAACCCTAACCCTAAACCTAACCACAACCCATATCCCTACCCTTAATCCTAACACTAACCCTAACCCTAATCTTAACAACTAACCCCCACCTTAACCCTAACCCTAATAATAAACCTAAACACTAACCCTAACCATAACCCTTAACCCTAACCCTAACCCTAACACTTAATCTTCTAAACCAAACCCTAAACCTAACCCCTAAACCTAACCCTAAGCCTAAAGTTAACCCCGACACCTAGCCCTACCTGTAACCCTAATGGTAACCCTAAACCATACCCCTACCCTAACCCTAACCCAAACCCTAACCAAACCCTACCCCTAACTGTAACTCGTCTAACCCTAACCATAAGCCTATCCCCTAACCCTAACCCTAATTCTAACCCGAAATCTAACCATAACTCATCTAACCCTAAACCTAAGCCTGTCCCCTAACCCTATCTCGTCTATCCCTAAGCCTAACCCTAAACACAAACCCTAACCCTAACAATAACCCTAACCTCAACTCGTCTAAAACTAACCTTAACCCTAACCGTTACCCTAAACCATAACACTAACCCTAACCCTAACCCAAACCCCTAACACCTACGCTAACCCTAACCCTAACCCTAACCAGACACCTAACCCTAACCCTAACCCTAACCGCAACCTCTGACCCTACACCTAACCATAACCCTAACCAAAACCCTTGACCATACCCCTAACCGTACCCCTAACCTTAACTAAAGCCACTAACCCTACCCCTACCCCTAACCCTAACCCTAAACATAAATCCTAAACCCTAACCCTAACCCAATCCTAAAACTAACCCTACCCCTACCGCTACCCCTAACCCTAATCCAAACCCTAAACCAAAACCTCTTCTAACACTAATCCTAACCCTAAACCTAACCCCAACCCGAAGACTAACCCTAACCGTACCCTAACCCTAACGCTAACCCTAACCCTATTGTAACCGTAACCCTAAACCTAATCCTCTTCTAACCCTAACCCTAACAGTAATGCTAACCCTAATCCTATTCCTAACCCCAACCCCAACACTAAACTTAAACCTATCCTAACCCTAAACCAAACACTAACCCTAACCATAACCCAACCCTAACCCTAATCCTAACCCTAACCTAACCCCAACCCATACCCTTACTGTTACCCCTACCCCTACCCCTAACCGTAAAACAACCCTAACCGTAACGCTAACCCTTACCCCAACCTTAACACTAACCCTAACTCTAACACTAACACTAACATTAACCCTTAACCCTAAACACTAGCCGTAACCCTAACCCAACCCTAACCCTAACCCTAACCCAAACCGCAACACATACCGCTACCAAAACCCCTAACCCTAAACCCTAACCACAAACCTGACCAAAACAGTAAACCTAAACCCTAACCCTAACAATAACCCTAAACCTTAAACCGTAACCCTAACCCTAACCCAACTCTAACCCTAACCCTAACCCTAACCATATCCCTTACCCTAACTCTATCACTAAACCCTAAACCCTAACCCTAACCCTAAACACTAACACTAACGTTAATCCTTACACAACAATAAAACAAACCGTAACCCTAACTCCAACCCTTTCCCCTACCCCTACCCCGAACCCTAACCATAACTGTAACACCTAACCTAACACTAATCCTAACCCTAACACTAACCCTAAACCCTACCTAAACCTAAACCTAACCTTAACCCCTATTTCTAACCCTAACCCTAACTGTAACCCTAACCCTAACCCTAACTCTCACACTAAACATAACCGTAAAACTAACACTATCCCTAACCTTAACCCTAACACTAACTCGTGTAAACCTACCCCTAACCCAACCCTATACCTACCCCTAACCCTAACCCAACTTTAACCCTTACCCTAACCACAACCCCTAACCCTACCCCTAATACTAACCCTAACCCTAACCCTAACCCTATCCCTAACCCTAACCGTAAACACTAAACCTAACCCTAAACATAACCCAACCTTAACCCTAACCCTAAACCTCTCCCTAACCCTAACCCTAAACTCTAACCCTAACCCTAATCATAACCCGACCTTAAGCCTAACCCTAACTCTAACCTTACCCTAACCCTAATCTTATCCCTAACCCCAACCCCAACCCTAAACCTATACCTACCCTAACCCTAACCCTAAACCCTACCCTTAACCATACCCCTACCCCTAACCCTAACCCAACCCTATCACTACCCTAACGCTAATCGTAACACTAACCATTACCCGAAATCTAAACCTAACCCCAACCCCAACCCAAACCCATACTCCTACCACTAACACTACCCCTACCCCTAACCCCTAACCCTAACTCTGAACCAAACCCTAACCCTAAACCTTAAACCTAACCCTAACCCCAACCCCAACCCTACCCCTAACCGTAGCCTAACCCTAACCCTAACCTTAACCCTAACACTATTCTAACCCTAACCCTAAACCGAAACCTCTTCTGACCCTAACCCTAACTGTACCCTAACCCTAACCCTAACCTTAACCCCAACACCAACCCTAACCCCAACCACAATCCCAACCCTAACACCAACCCCAATCCCAACCTAACCCCAACACCAACACTAACCCCAACCCTAACCCTAACCCAACGTAACCGTAACCCTAAGCCTTACCCTAAACCTTTTCTAACCCTAAACCTAAGAGTAATGCTAACCCTAACCCTAACCCTAGCCCTAAACCCTAATCCTAACCCTAACCCTAACCCTATCCCTAACTTAACCATAACCCTAACCCTAACACCAACCCTAACCCTAACCCTAACCCTAACCCAACCATAACACTCACACTAACCCTAACACTAACCACAACACCTAAACCTACCCCTAACCCTAGCCCTAACCCTTTTCTAACCATAAGCATAAAACTAACCCACTATAACAATAAACCTAATAGTAACGCTAACTTTAACCCTGAACCTAAGCCCAACGCCAACCCTACCCTAAACCTACCCTAACCCTAGCACTAGGCCTAACTCTAACCCTAACCATAACTTTAACCCAAAGACATATCCTAAGCCTAAACTCTTTCCCTAACCCTAACCCTAAACCCTAACCCTAACCCTAACCCTAATCCCTAACCTTAACCTTAACCATAACACTATTCCTAACCCTAACCCTTAACCCTATCCATACCCTTTACTCTAACCCTAAACATAACACTAAACACTAACCCTAACCCTAGCCCTAGACCTAGTCCTATCCCTAGCCCTAGCACTAGCCCTAATTCTAAACCTATCCCTAGTCCGAACCATAACCCTAACACTAACCCTAGCCATAAACCTAACCGTAAACCAAACCCTAACCCTAACTGTAACACTAACCAAAACCCCTAACCCTAACCCCAACCTTAACACTAACACTAACCTTAACCCTAACCCTAAACTGTAACCCAAACCCTAACTCCTAAACCTATCCCTAAACCTAAACCTAAAACCAACCCTAACCATAACCAAAACCCCAACTCTAAACCTAACCCCAACCCCAACCCTTACCCTAACCCCAACCTTAACCCTAACCCGAACCCTAACCCTAACCCCAAACCCAACCCTAATCCCAAACCCAATCCCAAACCTAACCCCAAACTCAATCCCAACCCTAACCCAAATACCAACCGTATCCACAACCTCAACTCTAACCCTAACCATAACCCTATCCCTAACCCCTAACTGTAACCTTAACCCTACCCCTAACCCTAACCCTCACACTAACCCTAACCTCTAACCCTAACGCTAACCCAAACGTTAACGCTAACCCTAATGCTAACCCTAACCCTAAACCCGGACCCTGACCCTGACACTAAACCTAACCCTAACCCTAACCCTAAACCTAAACCTAAATCAAACCCTAACCCTAACCCTAAACAGAACCCAAACCCTAACACCAACCCTAACCCTAACCCCAACCCCAACCCTAACCCCAACCCCAACCCTAATATTAACCCTAACCCTAACACCAACCTAACCCTAATCCCAACCCCAACCCTAACCAAAACCACAATCCCAACCCTAACCCGAACCCAAATGCCAACCCTAACCCCAACCCCAAGCCTAAGCCTAACCCTAACCCCTAACACTTACCCTAACCCTAACCCCTAACACTAAACCTAACACCTAACCCTAAGCCTAACCCTAACCATAACACTAGCACTAACCCTAACCCTAAACCCTGACACTGACCCTGACCCTAACCCTAACCCTAACACCAACCCTAACCCTAACGCTAACCCTAAACCCTAACCCTAACCCTAAACCTAAACCCTAACACTAACCCTAACCCTAACCTAAACCCCTAAACCTAACCCTAACCTAACCCTAAACCCTAAAACCTAATACTAACCCTAACCATAACCTTAACCCTACAATAACCCTAAATCCTAACCCCAACCCTATCCCTAACCCCAACCCTAACCCTAACCCCAACCCTAAACCTAAGCTAACCCTAACACTAACCCTAACCCCTAACCCTAACCCTAACCTCAACCCTAATCTCAACACTAACACTAACCCCTAAGCTAACCCTAACCCCAACCCTAATGCTAACCATAACGCTAAACTTAATCCTAAACCCTCACCCTCACCCTGACTCTGACCCTGACCCTGACCTTGACCCTGACCCTAATCCTAACCCTAACACTAACCCTAACCCTAACCCTAAACCCTAACCCTAACCCTAACCCTAACACCTAATCCTATCCCTAACCCTAACACCTAACCCTAAACCTAACCCTTACCCTAACCAAAAACCCTAACCCTACCTCTACCCCTACCCCTAACCCTAACCCAACCATAACCTTATCCCTACCCTAATCACAACCCCTAAACCTACATGCACCACTACCACAACACATAACCATAACCCATCCCTAAACCCTAAACCATAACCCTTACCCTAACACTAACACTAAACACTAACCCTTACCTTTACCCTAACCCAACCCTAACAATAACCCAAACCCTAACACAAACCACAATCCCTAAACCTACCCCTAACCCTAGCCCTTACCTTATTCTAACCATAACCCTAAACCTTAACCTCTATAACAATAAACCTAATAGTAACACTAACCTTAACCCAAAACTAACCCCAACACCAACCGTACCCTAAACCTACCCTAACCCGAGCCCTAGGCCTAACTCTAACACTAACCCTATCTCTAAGTCTTACCCTAACTAAAAACCCCAACCCTAACCCTAACCCCAACCCCAACTGTAACCAGAACCACAATCCCAACCCTAACCACAACCCGAATCCAAACCCTAACCCCAACCCCAACCCTAACCCCAACCCCAAACCTAACCCTAAAATAATCCTAACACTAACCCTAACCACTAACCCTAACCCTAAACCTAACACTACCCTCTAAGCTAACCCTAACCCTAACCCCAACCCTAATGCTAACACTAACACTAAACCTAACCCAAAACCCTGACCCTGACTCTGACCCTGACTCTGACTGTGACCCTGACCCTAACCATAACCCTAAACCTAACCCTAACCCTAACACCTAATCCTAACCCTAACCCTAAACCCTAACCCTAACCCTAACTCTTACCCTAACTAAAAACCCTAACCCTAACCCTAAACCTACCTCTACCCCTACCCCTAACCCAACCGTAACCTTATCCCTAACCCTAACCACAACCAATAAACCTACCTGCAGCACTACCCCTACCCATAACCATAACCCTATCACTAAACGCTAAACCATAACATTAACCCTAACCCTAACACTAAACACTAACGCTTACCTTAACCCTAACCAACCCTAACACTAACCCTAACACTAACACTAACCACAACCCCTAAACTTATCCCTAACCATAGCCCTAACCCTATTCTAACCATAACCTTAAACCTAACCCTCTATAACAATAAACCTAATAGTAATGCAAACCTTAACAATTAACATAACCCCAAGGCAAACCCTACCCTAAAGCTACTGTAAACCTAGCCCTAGGCCTAACTCTAACCCTAACCCTAACTTTAACCTAACACATATCCTAAGCCTAAACTCTTTCCCTAACCCTAACCTTAACACTTACCACTAAGCTAACCTAACCCTAACACTAACCCTAACACTAACGCTAACCCTAATGCTAAACTTAACCCAAAACCCTGACCCTGACTCTGAATCTGACCCTGACCGTGACCCTAAACCTAAAACCAACCCTAACAGTAACCATAACCCTAAACCCTAAACCTAACCCTAACACTAAACCCTAACCCTAAACCTAACACTAACCCTAACACATAACCCTATGCCTAACACTAACCCTACGCTATCTGTAACGCTAACCATAACCCTAAACCCTGACCCTGACCCTGACCCTAACCCTAACCCTAACACTAAACCTAACCCTAAACCTGACCCTGACCCTGACCCTAACCCTAACCCTAACATTAACCCTAAAACAAACCTTAACCCTAACCCTAACCCAAACCCTAACCCTAACCCCTAACCCTAACCCTAAACCCTAAGCGTAACTCTAACCCTTACCATAACCCTAACCCTAACGCTAACCCTAAACCCTATCACTAACCCTAACACTAAACCCTAAAACGTAACACTAATCTTAACCCTAACCCTAATCCTAACCCTAACTTTACCCTAACCCTAAACATAACCCTAACCCTAACCCTAAACCCTGACCCTGACCCTGAACCTAACCCTAAATCTAACCCTAACACTAACCCTAACTGTAACGCTAACCCTAAACCCTAACACTAACCCTAACACTAACCCTAACCCTAACCCTAACACTAACCTTAACCGTAATCCTAACCCTAACCCTAAGGCCTAACCATAACCCTAACCCTTAAACCTAACCCTAAACAAAACCCCTAACCCTAACCCTAATCCTAACCCTAACCCTAACCCTATCCCTAACCCTAACCCTAAACCAAACTCTAACCCTAACCCTAACCCTAAACCAAAC
>SJYE01003732.1:105519-128019 GCA_006408755.1 Eudorcas thomsonii
TAACCCTAACCCCAACCCCAACCCCAACCCTAACCCCAAACTCAACCCTAACCCCAATCCCAACCCTAACCCCAACCCCAACCCTAACCCCAACACCACCCTAAACCTAACCCCTAACCCTAAACCTAAAACTTACCCTAACCCTAACCCTCTTCTTACCCTAAACCCAAGAGTAAGGCTAACCCTAACCCTAACCCCAAGCCTAACCCTAAACCTAACCCCTAACCCTAACCCTAACCCTAATTCTAATCACTAACCTAACCCTTACCCTAACCCTAACCCCTAACCCTAATCCTAACCCTAATCCTAACGCTAATCCCTAACCCTAACCCTAACGCTAACCCAACCCTAACCCTAACCCTAACACTAACCCACACATACCTTTAACCCTACTTCTACCCCAATCCCTAACCCTAACCCTAACACCTAAAACTACACCTAACCGTAACACTTAACCCTAACTCAAATACTAGCCCTAACACTAAAACCTAACCCTAACCATAACACTAAACCCTAACCCTTACCCTAACTTCTAACCCTAATTTCTAACCCTAACCCTAACCCTAACTCGTCTAAATCTAACCATAGCCCTACCTCTACCCCTACCCCTAACCCAACCGTAACATTATCCCTAACCCGAACCACAACCCCTAAACCTACCTGTACCACTACCCCTACCCAAAACCATAACCCTATCCCTAAACCCTAAACCTAACACTAAACACTAACCCTTACCTTAACCCTAACCGAACCGTAAAACTAACCCTAACCCTAACACTCACCACAACTTGTAAACCAACCCCTAACACTAGCCCTAAACCTATTCTAACCATAATCCTAAACCTAACCCCCTATAACAATAAACCTAATAGTAACGCTAAACTTAACCCTAAACCTAACCCCAACGCCAAGCCTACTCTACACCTACCCTAAAACTAGCCCTAGGCCTAACTCTAACCCTAACCCTAACCTTAACCCTAACACTATCCCTAAACCTAAACCTAACCTTAACCCTAACATTAACCCTAACCCTAATCCTAAAGCAAACCCTAACACTAACCCTAACCAAACCCCTAACCCTAACCCTAACACTAACCCTAACCCTAACCCTAACTCTAACCCTAAACTGTAACACTAACCCTAACCACTAAACCTAACCCTAACCCTAAACTTAACCCTAACCCCAACCCCAACCCCAACCCTAACCCCAAACTCAACCCTAACCCCAAGCCTAACCCTAACCCCAACCCCAACCCTAACCCCAATCACAATCCCAACACTAAACTCAACCCCAATCCCAACCCTAACCCCAACCCCAATCCTAACCCCAACCTCAACACTAACCCTAACCCTAAACTTATCCCTAACCCCTAACCCTAACCCCTAACACCTAACCCTAAACCTAACTCTAATGCTAACCCCAACGCTAACACTAACCCTAACGCTAACACTTACCCTAAACCCTGACCCTGACCCTGTCCCTAACCCTAACCCTAAACCCATTACTAACCCTACATGTAATGCTAAACCTAAACCCTTACCCTAACCCTAACCCTAATCCTAAACCCTAAGCCTAACCCTAACCCTAACCCTAAACCCTAACCCTAACCCTAACCACTAACCCTACCCCTAACCCTATTCGCTAACCCTATCCCTAACCCTAAACAAAACCCCTAACCCTAACCCTACCTCTAAACCAAATCCTAATCCTAAAACTAACCCTAATCCTTACCCTAACCCTAACCCTAAACCAAACCATAACCCTAACCCTAACCCTAACCCTAAAACAAATCCTAAACCTGAACCTAACCCTAACCATAACCCTAACCCCAACCCCAACCCTAACCCTAACACTAACAATAATCCCTAACCCTAACGCTAACCCTAACCCTAACACTAACCCCAACCCTAAACCTAACCCTAACCCCAACCCTAACCCTAACCTAACCCTAACCCTAAACCTAAACCCTAAAACCTAACACTAACCCTAACCATAACCCTAACCCTACAATAACCCTAAATCCTAACCCTAACCCTAACCCTAACCCCAAACCTAATCCCAACCCTAACCCTAACGTAACCCTAAAACTAACCCTAACCACTAACCCTAACCCTAGCCCTAACCCTAACACTAACCCCTACGCTAACCCTAACCCTAAATCTAACCCTAATGCTAATCCTAACACTAAAACCTGAACCTGACTCTGACCCTGATCCTGACCCTGACCGTTACCCTAACCCTAACCATAACCATAACACTAAACCTACACCTAACCCTAACCATAACACCTAATCCTAACCCTAACCCTAACCCCTAACCCTAACCCTAATTCTTACCCGTAACCCTCACGCTAACCCTTTCCTAAAAAAAAAAACCCTAACCCTAACCCTAACCATAACCCTAACCCTAACTCATCTAAACTTAACCCTAAGCTTACCTCTACCCCTACTGCTAACCCAACCATAACCTTATCCCTAACCCTAACCACAACCCATAACCCTACTTCACCACTACCCATACCCATAACCATAACCCTATCCCTAAACCCTAAACCATAACCCTTACCCTAACCCTAACACTAAACACTGACCCTTACCTTAGCCCTAACCCAACACTAAAACTAACCCTAGCCCTACCACTAACCACAACACTTAAACCTGCCCCTAACCCTAGCCCTAACTCTATTCTAAACATAACCCTAAACCTAACCCTCTATAACAATAAACCTAATAGTAACGCTAACCTTAACCCTAAACCTAACCCCAACGCCAACCCTATCCTCAACCTACCCTAACCCTAGCCCTAGGCCTAACTCTAACCGTAACCCTAACTTTAACCCTAACACATATCCTAAGACTAAAGACTTTTTCTAGCCCTAACCCTAAACACTAACCCTAACACTAACCATAATCCCTAACCCTAACCTTAACCCTAACACTATCCCTAACCCCAACCCTAACCCTAACCTAAACCTAACCCTAAAACTATACCCTAAAACCTAACACTAACCCTAATCATAAACCTAACCCTACAATAATCCTAAATCCTACCCTAACCCTAACCCTAAACCCAACCCTAACCCCAACCCTAACCCTAAACCAAACCCTAAACCTAAGCCTAACCCTAACCCTAACGCTAACACCAACCCTAACCCTAACCCCAACTCCAACCCTAACCCCAAACCCAACGCTAACCCTAACCCCAACCATAACACGAAACCTAACCCTAACCCCAGCCCTAACCCCAAACTCAACCCCAACACTAACACCAACCACAATCCCAACCCTAACCCCAACCCAAATCCCAACCGTAACCCCAACCCCATCCCTAAACCCATCCCCAACCCTAACCCTAACCCCTAACCCTAACCCTAACGCTAACCCTAACACTAAAACTCTTCTAACCCTAAACCTAAGAATAAAGCTAACCCTAACCCTAACCCTAACCCCAACCCTAAACCTAACCCTAAACTAATCCATAACCCTAACCCTAACCCCTATTCCAACCCTAAATCTAACCCTAATTCTAACCACTAAACCTAACCCTAACCCTAAACCCTAACTCTAATCCTAACCCTAACCCCTAACCCTAACCTTAACCCCTATCCCTAACCCTAACCCTAACCCCTAACCCTAACCCTAACTCTAAACCTAAACCTAACCCATCCCTATGTTAGGTGTATGGTTAGGTGTTCGGGTTAGGGATAGGGGTAGAGTTAGGGGTAGGGGCACCCCTAACCCTAACACACACATAACTTTAACCCTACCCCTACCCCTACCCCTAACCCTAACCAAACCCTACCCCTACCCCTAAACCTAACCTAACCCTAACCAAACCCTAACACTACCCCTAACGCTAACCCTAAAACTGACCCAACCCTAACAGTAACCCTAGCCTTAGCCCAGCCCTAACCCTAGCCCTAGCCCTAGACCTAACCCTAGCACTAACCCTAACCATAACCTTATCCAAAACCTGACGCTACCCCTAACCTCAACCCCTAACACTAACCCTAAACCCTAACCCTATTCCTAACCCTAACCTTAACCCAAAACCTTAACCATAACCCTAACCGTAGCCCTAGCCCTAGCCCTAATCTTATCCCTAGCCCTAACACTAACCCTAACATTAACCCTAACCCTAAACTCTAAACCCTAACCCTAACACAACCCTAACCCTATCCCTAACCCCAACCAATGCCCCTACCCCTAACTCTACCCCTATCCCTAACCCGAACACCTAACCATACACCTAACATAGGGATGGGTTAGGTTTAGGTTTAGAGTTAGGGTTAGGGTTAGGGGTTAGGGTTAGGGTTAGGGATAGGTGTTAGGGTTAGGGTTTGGTTTAGGGTTAGGGTTCGGGTTCGGGTTAGCGTTACTCTTAGGTTTAGGGCTAGAAGAGGTTTAGGGTTAGGGTTTGGGGTAGGGTTAGGGGTTTTGGTTAGGGTTAAGGTTAGGTTTAGAGTTAGCTTTAAGGTTTGGTTTATGGTTAGGGTTAGGGTTAGCATTACTCTTAGGTTTAGGGTTTAAAGACATTTAGGGTTAGGGTTAGGGTTAGGGTTAGGGTTAGGGGTTAGGTTTAGGTTTATGGTTAGCGTTGGGGTTGGGTTAGGGTTGAGGTTGGGTTTAGGGTTGGGATTGGGGTTGGGGTTAGGGTTGGGATTTTGTTTGGGTTTAGCTTTGGGGTTAGGGTTAGTGTTGGTGTTAGGGTTAGGTTTATGGTTAGGGTTTAGGTTTAGGGTTAGGGTTAGTGTTATGGTTCGGTCTAGGGATAGGTTTAGGACTAGTACTAGTGCTAGGGTTAGGGAGAAGGCTAGGGCTAGGGCTAGGGTTAGAGTTAGAGTTAAGGGTAGGGATAGGGTTAGGTGTTAGTGTTAGGGTTAGAGATAGTGTTAGGGTTAGCAATAGTGTTAGGGTTAAGTTTAGGGTTAGGGATTAGGTTTAGGGATAGGGTTAGTGTTTAGGGTTAGGGTTAGGGAAAGTGTTTAGGCTTAGGATATGTGTTAGGGTTAAAGTTAGGGTTAGGGTTAGAGTTGGCCTAGGGGGTAGTGTTAGGGTATGCTTAGGGTAGGGTTGGCATTGGGGTTAGGTTTAGGGTTAAGGCCAGCGTTATTATTAGGTTTATTTTTAGGGTTAGGTTTAGGGTTAAGTTTTAGGGTTAGGGGTTAGGATTAGGGTTAGGATTAGGGTTGGTTAGGGTTTAAGGTCAGGGTTGGGGTTAGGATTAGGGTTAGGTTTGGGGTTGGGGTTAGGGTTAGTGTTAGGGTTTAGGGTTAGGGTTAGGGATAGGTTAGGGTTAGGGGTTTTGGTTAGGGTTAGGTTTAGTGTTAGGGTTTGGTTTAGGGTTAGGGTTAGGGTTCGGACTAGGGATAGGTTTAGGACTACGGCTAGTGCTAGAGCTAGGGATAGTGCTAGGGCTAGGGCAAAGGTTAGGGTTAGTGTTTAGTGTTATGGTTAGGGTTAGTGTTAAGTGTAGGGATAGGGATAGGTGTTAGGGATAGGTTTAGAAATAGTGTTAGCATTAAGGTTAGGGTTAGGGATTAGGGTTATTCTTAGGGTTTGAGTTTAGGATTAGGGTTAGGGAAAGATCTTAGTATTAGGATATGTTTTAGGGTTAAAGTTAGTGTTAGGGTTAGAGTTAGGCCTAGGGCTAGGGTTAGGGTTAGGGTTTGGTTGAGGGTTAGGGTTAGGGTTAGGGGTTTTGGTTAGGGTTAGGGTTAAGGTTAGGGTTAGGATTAGGGTTAGGCTTTAGGGTTAGGGTTAGGTTTAGCATTAGGGTTAGGGTTTAGGATTAGTGTTATGGTTAGAGATACTGTTAGGGTTAGGGTTATGGTTACGGTCAGGGTCAGGGTCAGGATTTAGGGTTAGGGTTAGCATTAGCGTTAGGGTTAGCGTTAGGGTTAGGGTTAGGGGTTAGGGTTAGTGTTAGGGTTAGGGTTAGGTGTTAGAGTTAGGGTTAGGGCTAGGGTTAGGGTTAGGGGTTAGGGTTAGGTTTAGGGTTAGGTTTAGGGGTTTTGGTTAAGGTTAGGGTAAGGGTTAGGGTTAGCGTTACTCTTAGGTTTAGCGTTAGAACAGGTTTAGGGTTAGAGTTAGGGGTTAGGTTTAGGTTTAGGGTTAGGGTTAGGGATTAGGGTTAGGGTTAGGTTTAGGGTTAGGGTTGTGGTTGGGGATAGGGTTGAGGTTGGGGTTAGTGTTGGGATTGGGATTGGGGTTAGAGTTGGGAATATGGTTGGGTTTAGTGTTGGGGTAGGGGTTAGGGTTAGGGTTGTGGTTAGGGTTAGGGTTAGGGTTTAGGGTTAGCGTTAGGGTTAGGTTTAGGGTTAGGGGTAAGGTTAGGGTTAGGGTTAGGGTTAGGGTTCGGGCTAGGAATAGGTTTAGGACTAGGGCTAGTGCTAGGGCTAGGAATAGGGCTAGGGCTAGGGCTAGGGTTAGGGTTAAGGTTAGGGATTAGGTTTAGGGTTAGGGTTAGGGTTTGGTTTAGGGTTAGGTTAGGGTTAGCGTTAGGTTAATGTTACTCTTAGGTTTAGGGTTAGAAGAGTTTTAGGGTTAGGGTTAGGGATAGGGGTTTTGGTTAGTGTTACGGTTAGGGTTAGGGGTTAGGGTTAGATTTAAGGTTAGGGTTAGGGGTTTTTGTAAGGGTTAGGGTTATTGTTAGGGTAGGTTTAGGGTTTGGTTTAGGCGTAGGGTTAGGTTTAGGGTTTGGTTTAGGGTTAGGGTTAGGGTTAGTGTTATGGTTAGTGTTACTCTTAGGTTTAAGGTTAGAAGAGATTTAGGGTTAGGGTTAGGGTTAGGGGTTATGGTTAGGGTTAGGGTTAGCGTTTGGTTTAGGATTAGGGGTTAGGGTTAGGGTTAGCATTACTCTTAGGTTTAGGGTTACAAGAGGTTTAGGGTTAGTGTTAGTGTTAGGGATTAGGGTTAGGGTTAGGGTTAGCATTTGGTTTAGGATTAGGGGTTAGGGTTAGGGTTAGGGGTTAGTGTTAGTGTTAGGGTTGGGGTTGGGGTTACGGTTAGGGTTTGGGTTAGGTTTAGGGTTGGGGTTAGGTTTAGGGTCAGGGTTAGGGTTAGGATTTAAGGTTATTGTGGGGTTAGGGTTATGGTTAGGGTTAGTGTTAGGTTTTAGGGTTTAGGATTAGTGTTAGTGTTAGTGTTACGGCTAGGGATAGGGTTATGTTTAAAGTTAGGGTTAGGGTTTAGGTATAGGATTAGGTTTAAGATTAGGGTTAAGATTAGGGTAAGGGTTAGGGCTAGGGTCAGGGTTAGGGTTAGGGTTAGGGTTGGGTTAGGTTTAGGTGTAAGTGTAGGGGTAGGGTTAGGGTTAGGGTTATGCTTAGGGTTTAGGGTTAGTATTAGGGTTAGGGGTAGTGGTATGGGGATGGGTTGGGGTCCAGGTTAAGGTTAGTGCTATGGTTGGGTTAGGTTTTTTGTTAGGGTTAGAATTAGTGTTAGTGTTAGTGTTAGGGTTAGTGCTAGAGATGGGGTTAGGGCTAGGTCTATTGCTAGGGGTATGGCTAGGGCTTAGACTAGGGTTAGGTTTACGGTTAGAGTTTTGGGTTAGGGTATGGTTTAGGGTTAACTTTAGTTTTAGGGGTTAGGTTTAGGGTTAGTATTAGAGTTATTGGTTAGGGATAGGGATACGGGTAGGGGAATGGGTTGAAGTTAGTGTTAGGGTTAGGGTTAGGGTTTGGTTACGGTTACGGTTAGGGTTAGGGTTATGGTTTAGGTTTAGAGTTAGGGTTTGGTTTAGGGTTAGGGATGGAGTTAGGGTTAGGGTTCAGAGTTAAGGTTAGGGTGAGATTTATGGTTAGGGATTAGGGATAGGGGTAAGGGTATGGGTTGGCGTTAGGTTTAGGGTTAGCGTTGTGTTAGGGTTAGGGCTAGGGCTAGGATTAGGTTCAGAAATAGTGCCAGAGCTAGGGCTATAGCTAGGTGTAGGGTTAGGGTTTAGGGTTAGTGTTAGGTTTAGGGTTTAATGTTAGGGTTAGGGTTAGGGAAAGAGTTAGGGTTGGGTTAGTGTTAGGGTTTAGGGTTAAGGTTAGGGTTAGGTTTAGGGTTTATGGTTAGGGTCCGGATTAGGTTTAGTGGTTAGTTTTAGGGTTAGTGTTAGGATTAAGGGTTAGGGTAAAGGTTAGGGGTAGGTTTAGGGGTTGTGGTTAGGGTTCGGGTTAGGGTTAGTGTTGGTGTTGTTTTAGGGTTAGGTTTTATGTTTAGGATTAGGGTTAGGGTTTAGGGTTTCAGGATAGGGTTAGGATTGTGTTAGGGTTAGAGTTATAGCGTACGTTTAGGGCTACTGTTAGAGTTCAGGGTTTAGGTTTAGGATTAGGGTCAAAGTCAGGGTTAGGTTTAGGGTTGGGTTAGCATTATGTTTAGGGTTAGGGCTAGGGCTAGGGATATGCTTAGGGCTAGGTCTAGGGCTTGGGCCAAGGCTAGGGTTATGGTTAGGGTTAGGGATAGAGTTAACGGTAAGGGTTAGGGTTGGATTAAGTTTAGGGTTAGTGTTTAGGTTTAGGGTTAGGGTTAGTGTTAGGATTTAGGTTTAGGTTTAGAGTTAGGCTTAGGGTTAGGGGTAAGGTTAGGGCTTTTGGTTAGTGTTAGGTTTAGGGATAGGGTGAGGTTTGGGTTAGTGTTAGGGTTAGGGTTAGTGTTTAGTGTTAGGGTTAGGGTTAGGGTTAGGGTTAGGGTTTAGGGTTTAGGGATAGGGTTAGGTTTAATGTTAGGGTTAGTGTTAGGAGTAGGTGTAGGGATAGGGGTGGTGGTTAAGGTTAGGATTAGTGTTAAGGTTAGGGTTGTGTTAGGGTTAGGGGTAAGGGTAGGTTGATAGGTAGTAGTAGGTATAGGGTTAGGGTTAGATAAGTTAGAGTTAAGATTAGGGTTAGGGTTACAGTTAGTGTTAGGGTTAGGGTTATGTGTAAGGTTTCGGGTTAGGGTTAGTGTTAGGGTTGAAAGTTAGGGTTAGCGTTTGGGTTAGGGTTAGTTGTTAGGTTTATGGTTAGGTGTTAGGGTTAGGGATAGGGGTATAGGTAGGGGTAGGGGCATTGGTTGGGGTTAGGGATTGGGTTAGGGTTGTGTTAGGGTTAGGGTTTAGGGTTTAGGGTTAAGGTTAGAGTTAGGGTTAGTGTTAGTGCTAGGGATAGGGTTAGGGCTAGGGCTAGGGTTAGGGTAATGGTTAGCGTTTAGGGTTAATGTAAGGGTTAGGATTAGGATTAGGGTTTAGGGTTAGTGTTAGGGGTTGGGGTTAGGGTAGGGTCAGGGTTGGGATAAGGTTAGGGTTAGGGTTACCGTTAGGGTTAGTGCTAGGGTTAGGTCTAGGGCTAGGGCTAGGTTTAGGGCTGGGTTAGGGCTAGGGTTAGGGTTATGGTTCGGGTTTGGTTTAGAGTTAGAGTTAGGGTTAGTGTTAGGGTTAGCGTTACTCTTAGGTTTAGGGTTAGAAGAGGTTTAGGGTTAGGGTTAGGGGTTAGGGTTAGCATTAGTGTTAGGTTTAGTTTTAGGATTTGGTTTAGGGTTAGGGTTAGGGTTAGGGGTTTTGGTTAAGGTTAGGGTGAGGGTTTAGGGTTAAAGTTAGGCTTATGGTTATGGTTAGGGTTAGGGTTTAGGGTTAGCGTTAGGGTTAGGGTTAGTGTTAGGGTTATGGTTAGGGTTAGGGTCAGAGTCAGGGTCAGGGTCAGGGTTTAGGGTTAGGGTTATCGTTAGGGTTAGCATTAGTGTTAGGTTTGCATTAGGGTTAGGGTTAGGGTTAGGGGTTAGGGTTAGGGTTGAGGTTGGGGTTAGGGTTGGGATTGGGGTTGGGGTTAGGGTTGGGATTGTGGTTGGTTTTAGGGTTGGGGTTGGGGTTAGGGTTAGTGTTGAGGTTAGGGTTAGGGTTAGGGTTGGGGTTAGTGTTAGGGTTGGGGTTGGGGTTGGGTTAGGGTTGGGGTTAGGGTTAGGGTTAGTGTTAGGGTTATGGTTCGGGCTAAGGATTGGTTTAAGACTAGGGCTAGTGCTAGGGATATGGATAGGGCTAGGGCTAGGGCTAGTGTTAGGGTTAGTGTTTAGTGTTATGATTAGACTTAGAGTTAAGTGTAGCGATAGAGTTAGGGGTTATGGATAGGGTTAGGGAAAGTGTTAGGGTTTAAGTTAGGGTTAGGGATTAGGGTTAGGGTTAGGGTTAGGGTTTAGGGTTAGGATTAGGGAAAGAGTTTAGGCTTACGATATGTGTTAGAGTTCAAGTTAGGGTTAGGTTTAGAGTTAGCCCTAGTACTAGGGTTAGGGTTAAGGTATGGATAGTGTAGGGTTTGTGTTGGGGCTAGGTTAAGGGTTAAGGTTAGCGTTACTATTAGGTTTATTGTTAGGGTTAGGGTTAGGGTTACGGTTAGGGTTAGGGTTTAGGGTTAGGGTTAGGATTACGGTTTAGGATTAGGGTTAGGGTTAGGGTTGGGGTAAGGGTTAGGATTAGGGTTGGGTTAGGGTTAGGGTTAGGGTTACTGTTAGGATTAGGTTTAGGTTTGGGATTTGGGTTAGGGTTAGGGTTGAGTTTAGGGTTAGGTTTAGGGTTAGATTTAGGTGATAGAGTTAGGGTTAGGGTTAGGGTTTAGCGTTAGGGTTAGGGTTACGTTAGGGATAGGCTTAGGCTTAGGGTTAGCATTTAAGGTTAGGGTTAGGGTTAGTGTTAATGTTAGGTTTAGGTTAGCTTTACTCTTAGGTTTAGGGTTAGAAGAGGTTTAGGGTTAGGTTTAGGTTTAGGGTTAGGTTTAGGGGTTTTGGTTAGGGTTAGGGTTACTGTTAGGGTAAAGGGTTTGGTTTCGTGTAAGGGTTACGGGTTAGGGTTAGGGTTAGGGTTAGGGTTGGGGTTAGGATTGGGTTTGGGGTTGGGGTTGTGGTTTGGGTTGGAGTTAGGGTTAGGGTTAGGGTTGAGGTTAGAGTTAGGGTTAGGTTTAGGTGTAGGGCTATGTTTGGGTTTGGTGTTAGTGTTAGGGTTAGGGTTTAGAGTTCGGGTTAGGGTGAGGGGTTAGGGTTAGCATTACTCAGGTTTAGGTTTAGAAGAGGTTTAGGGATACAGTTAGGGTTAGGGTTAGTGTTAGGGTTAGGTTTAGTGTTAGGGTTAGAGGTTAGGGTTAATGTTAGGTTTAGGGTTATGGGTTAGGGTTAGGTTTAGTGTTAGGGTTAGGGTTAGGGTTATGGTTTGGCTAGGAGTTAGGGTTGGGGTTAGGATTGGGATTGGGGTTGGGGTTGTGGTTAGGGTTGGGTTTGGGGTTAGGGTTAGGGCTGGTGTTAGGGTTAGGGTTAGGGTTAGGGTTAGGGGTTAGGGTTATGGTTAGGGTTAGTGTTTAAGGTTAGGGTTAGCATTAGGAATAGGTTCAGGGTCAAGGTCAGGGTCAGAATCAGGTTCAGTTTTTAGAGTTAGGTTTAGCATTAGGGTTAGCGTTAGTGTTAGAGTTAGGGTTAGGGGTTAGGGTTAGGGTTAGCGTTAGGGGTTAGGGTTAGGTTAGGTTTAGGGTTGGGTTGGGGTTTGGTTTGTGGTTGGGTTAGTTTTGGGGTTGGGGTTGGGGTTAGGCTTACGGTTAGGGATAGCTTTAGGGTTGGGTTTACCTTTAGTGTTAGGGTTAGGTCAATGGCTAGGGCTAGGCTTAGGGCTGGGCTTGGGCTAGGGTTAGGATTAGCTATGGGTGAGTTTTAGGGTTAGCGTTAGGGGTAGGGGTAGGGTTGGGTTACGGTTAAGGTTAGGGGTAGGGGTAGGGGTAGGGGTTAGGGATAGTGTTAGGGTTAGGGTTAGGGTTAAGGTTAGCATTAGCGTTATGTTTAGCATTAGGGTTAGGGTAGGGTTAGTGGTTAGGGTTAGTGTTAGTGTTAGAGTTCCGGGTTAGGGTTAGGGTTAGTGGTTAAGGTTAGGGTTAGGTTTAGGGGTTAGACTTAGGGTTAGGGTTAGGGTTAGTGTTAGGGTTAGGGTTAGGGGTTAGGGTTAGAGTTAGGGTTAGGGGTTTTGCTTAGAGTTAGGGTTCGTGTTAGGGTTTGGATTTAGGTTAGCGTTAGGGTTAGGTTTGGGTTATGGTTCGGGCTAGAGATAGCTGTAGGACTAGGGCTTGTGCTAGGGCTAGGGATAGGGCTAGGGATATGGCTAGGATTAGGGTTAGTGTTTAGTGTTATGGTTAGGGTTACAGTTAAGGGTAGGGATAGGGTTAGGGGTTAGTGTTAGGGTTAGGGATATTGTTAGGTTTAAGGTTAGGGTAAGGAATAGGGTTAGGGTTAGGGTTTAGGGTTAGGGTAAGGGAAAGAGTTTAGGCTTAGGATATGTGTTAGAGTAAAAGTTAGGGTTAGGGTTAGAGTTAGGCCTAGGACTAGTGTTAGGGTTAGTGTAGGTTTAGGGTAGGGTTGTTGTTGGCTTAGGTTTAGAGTTAAGGTTTGCGTTTCTATTAGGTTTATTGTGAGGGGTAGGGTTAGGTTTTAGGGTTAGGGTTAGTGTTAGGGGTTAGGATTAGACTTAGGGTTAGGTTTGGGGTAGGGGTTAGGGTTGGGTTTGAGGTTAGGGTTAGGGTTGGGGTTAGGGTTAGGGTTGGGGTTGGGATTAGGGTTAGAGTTGAGGTTAGGGATAGGGTTAGGACTTTGGCTAGAACTAGGGCTAGGGATATGTCTAGTGCTAGGGATGGGGTTAGGGTTAGTGTTTAGTGTTATGGTTAGAATGTGAGTTAAGTGTAGAGATAGGGTTAGGGGTTACGGTTAGGGTTAGGGATAGTGCTAGGGTTAAAATTAGGGTTAGGAATTAGGGTTAGGGTTAGGGTTAGGAATTAGGGTTAGGGTTAGGGAAAGACTTTACACTTAGGATATGTGTTAGGGTTAAAGTTAGGGTTAGGGTTAGAGTTAGGCCTAGTGCTAGCCTTAGGGTTAGGGTATGGTTAGGGTAGGGTTGGCATTGGGGTTAGATTTAGGGTTAAGGTTAGCGTCACTATTAGGTTTATTGTTAGGATTAGGCTTAGGGTTAGGGTTAGGGTTTAGGGTTAGGGTTAGGATTACTGGTTAGGATTAGGGCTAGGGTTAGGGTTGGGGTAGGGGTTAGGATTAGGGTTGGGTTAGGTTAGTTTTAGGGTTAGGGTTAGGGTTAGGGTTGGGGTTAGTGTTAAGGTTAGGGTTGGTGTTAGAGTTAGGGTTAGGTTTAGGTTTAGGTGATAGGGTTAGTGTTAGTGTTAGAGTTTAGGTTTAGGGGTAGGTTAGGGTTAGGGTTAGGGTTAGGGTTTAGAGTTATGGTTAGGGTTAGGGTTACGGTTAGGGTTAAGGTTAGCGTTACTCTTAGGTTTAGAGTTAGAAGAGTTTTAATGTTAGGGTTAGGGTTAGGGTTAGGTTTAGGGGTTTTGGTTAGGTTTAGGGTTACGGTTAGGGTTAGGGGTTAGGGTTAGGGGCTGGGTTAGGGGTTAGGGTTCGGGTTATGGTTAGGGGTTAGGGTAATGTTTAGGGTTAGGGTTAGCGTTACTCTTAGGTTTAGGGTTAGAAGATGTTTAGGGTTAGGGTTAGGATTAGGGTTAGGGTTAGGGTTAGGGGTTTTCGTTTGGGTTAAGGTTAGGGTTAGGTTTAGGGTTAGAGTTTGGTTTAGGTTAGGGTTCGGGTTAGGGTTGGGGTTTGGTTTAGGGTTAGTGTTAGGGTTAGGGTTTCCATTACTCTTAGGTTTAGGGTTAGAAGAGGTTTAGGATTCGGGTTAGGGTTAGGGGATAGGGTTACGGTTATGTTTAGGCTTAGGGTTTGGTTTAGGTTTAGGGTTAGGGTTAGAGTTAGGGTTTAGGGTTAGGGTTAGGGTTTAGGGTTAGCGTTAGGGTTAGGGCTAGTGTTTGGGTTCGGATTAGGGTCAGGGTCAGGGTCAGGGTGTAAGGTTAGGGTTAGCGTTAGGGTTAGGTTTAGGGTTGGGGTTGGGGTTAGGGTTAGAGTTAGGGTTAGGTTTAGGGTTAGGGGTTTTGGGTAGGGTTAGGGTTAGGTTTAGGGGTTAGGATTAGGGTTAGTGTTAGGGTTAGGGTTGGGTTTGCGTTTAGGGTTGAGTTTGGGGTTAGGGTTGGGATACGGGTTGGGGTAAGGGTTTGGAATGTGGTTGGGTTTAGGGTTGGGGTGGGGTTAGGGTTAGGTTTAGGGTTGGGGTTAGGGTTAGATTCGGGTTAGTGTTAAGTTTAGGGGTTAGGGTTAGAGTTAGCATTAAGGTTTAGGTTTAGGGTTAGTGTTAGGGTTAGAGTTAGAATTTAGGGTTAGAGTTAGGGTTACGGTTTGGTTTAGGGTTAGTGTTAGGGTTAGGGTTAGGGTTTCCTTTACTCATAGGTTTAGGGTAGAATAGGTTTAGGGTTAGTGATATGGTTAGGGGTTAAGGTTAGGGTTAGTTTTAGGGTTAGGGTTTGGTTTAGGGTTAAGGTTAGGGTTAGGGTTAGCGTTAGAGTTAGGTTTAGTGTTAGGGTTAGGTTTAGGGTTAGCGTTAGAGTTAGGTTTAGTGTTAGGGTTAGGTTTAGGGTCAGGGTAAGGGTGTAGGGTAAGGGTTATCATTAGGGTTAGGGTAAAGGTTAGGGTTGGGGTTAGGGATAGGTTTAGGGTTAGTGTTAGTGTTGGGTTTGCATTTAGAGTTGAGTAGGGTTTAGTGTTGGGATATGGGTTGGGGTTAGGGTTGGGATTGTGGTTGGGTTTAGGGTTGGGTTTCGGTTTAGGTTGGGGTTAGGGTTAGGTTTGGGGTTGGGGTTAGAGTTAGGGTTGGGGTTAGAATTGGGGTTAGGATTAGGTTTAGGGTTGTTGTTATGTTTAGGGTTATGGTTAGGGTTAGGTTTAGGGGTTAGGGTTAGGGTTATCATTAAGGTTTAGGGTTAGGGTTAGTGTTAGGGTTAGGGTTAGGGTTAGTGTTTGATTTTAGTTTAGGGTTAGGGTTAGGTTTAGGGTTACGGTTCAAGCTAGGGATAGGTTTAGGATTAGGCTAGTGCTAGGGCTAGGGATAGGGCTAGGTATAGGGCTAGGGTTAGGGTTAGTGTTTAGTGTATGGTTAGGGTTACAGTTAAGGGTAGGGATAGTGTTAGGGGTTAGTGTTAGGGTGAGGGATAGTGTTAGGATTAAGCTTAGGGTAGGAATTAGGGTTAGGATTAGGGTTTAGGGTTAGGGTTAGGGAAAGAGTTTAGGCTTAGGATATGTGTTAGAGTAAAAGTTAGGGTTAGTGTTAGAGTTAGACCTAGGTCTAGGGTTAGGGTTAGTGTAGGTTTAGGGTAGGGTTGTTGTTGGCTTAGGTTTAGAGTTAAGGTTTGCGTTTCTATTAGGTTTATTGTGAGGGTTAGGGTTAGGGTTAGGTTTTAGGGTTAGGGTTAGTGTGAGGGGTTAGGATTAGACTTAGGGTTAGGTTTGGGGTAGGGTTTAGGGTTGGGTTTGGGGTTAGGGTTAGGGTTGGGTTTAGGGTTAGGGTTGGGGTTGGGATTAGGGTTAGAGTTGAGGTTAGGGTTAGGGTTAGGGTTGGGGTTATGGTTAGGGTTAGGGTTGGGGTTGGGGTTAGGATTAGGATTGGGTTTAGCGTTAGGGTTAGGGTTGGTGTTAGGGTTAGGATTAGGGTTATGGTTCAGGCTAGGGATAGGTTTAGGACTTGGGCTAGTGCTAGGGCTAGGGATAAGTCTAGTGCTAGGGATGGGGTTAGGGTTAGTGTTTAGTGTTATGATTAGAATGTGAGTTATGTGTAGCGATAGGGTTAGGTGTTAGGGTTAGGGATAGTGCTAGGGTTAAAGTTAGGGTTAGGGATTAGGGTTAGGGTTAGGTTTAGGGTTTAGGGTTAGGGTTACAGAAAGACTTTACACTTAGGATATGTGTTAGGGTTAAAGTTAGGGTTAGGGTTAGAGTTAGGCCTAGTGCTAGCCTTAGGGTTAGGGTATGGTTAGGCTAGGGTTGGCGTTGGGGTTAGATTTAGGGTTAAGGTTAGCATCACTATTAGGTTTATTGTTAGGGTTAGGGTTAGGGTTTAGGGTTAGGGTTAGGATTACGGGTTAGGATTAGGGCTAGGGTTAGGGTTGGGGTAGGGGTTAGGATTAGGGTTGGGTTAGGTTAGGTTTAGGGTTAGGGTTAGGGTTGGGGTTAGGGTTAAGGTTAGGGTTGGTGTTAGGGTTAGGGTTAGGTTTAGGTTTAGGTGATAGGGTTAGTGTTAGTGTTAGAGTTTAGGGTTAGGGTTAGGGTTATGGTTAGGGTTAGGGTTAAGGTTAGTGTTACTCTTAGGTTTAGAGTTAGAAGAGTTTTAATGTTAGGGTTAGGGTTAGGTTTAGGGGTTTTGGTTAGGGTTAGGGTTACGGTTAGGGTTAGGGGTTAGGGTTAGGGGTTAGGGTTCGGGTTATGGTTAGGGGTAAGGGTAATGTTTAGGGTTAGGGTAAGCGTTACTCTTAGGTTTAGGGTTAGAAGATGTTTAGGGTTAGGGTTAGGATTAGGGTTAGGTTTAGGGTTAGGGGTTTTGGTTTTGGTTAAGGTTAGGGTTAGGTTTAGGGTTAGAGTTTGGTTTAGGGTTAGGGTTCGGGTTAGGGTTGGGGTTTGGTTTAGGGTTAGTGTTAGGGTTAGGGTTTCCATTACTCATAGGTTTAGGGTTAGAAGAGGTTTAGGATTTGGGCTAGGGTTAGGGGTTAGGGTTAGGGTTAGGTTTAGGGTTAGGGTTTGGTTTAGGGTTAGGGTTAGAGTTAGGGTTTAGGATTAGGGTTAGGGTTAGGGTTTAGGGTTAGCGTTAGGGTTAGGGCTAGTGTTTGGGTCAGATTAGGGTCATGGTCAGGGTCAGGGTGTAAGGTTAGGGTTAGCGTTAGGGTTAGGGTTAGGGTTGGGGTTGGGTTTAAGGTTAGGTTTAGGGTTAGGTTTAGGGTTAGGGGTTTTGGGTAGGGTTAGGGTTAGGTTTCGGGGTTAGGATTAGGGTTAGTGTTAGGGTTAGGTTTGGGTTTGCGTTTAGGGCTGAGTTTGGGGATAGGGTTGGGTTACAGGTTGAGGTAAGGGTTTGGAATGTGGTTGGGTTTAGGGTTGGGGTGGGGTTAGGGTTAGGTTTAGGGTTGGGGTTAGGGTTCGGTTCGGGTTAGTGTTAAGTTTAGGGGTTAGAGTTAGAGTTAGCATTAAGGTTTAGGTTTAGGATTAGTGTTAGGGTTAGAGTTAGAATTTAGGGTTAGAGTTAGGGTTAGGGTTTGGTTTAGGGTTAGTGTTACGGTTAGGGATAGGGTTTCCTTTACTCATAGGTTTAGGGTAGAATAGGATTAGGGTTAGGGATATGGTTAGGGGTTAAGGTTAGGGTTAGGTTTAGGGTTAGGGTTTGGTTTAGGGTTAAGGTTAGGGTTAGTGTTAGATTTAGGGTTAGGGTTAGGGTTAGCGTTAGAGTTAGGTTTAGTGTTTGGGTTAGGTTTAGGGTCAGGGTCAGGGTCAGGGTGTAGGGTAAGAGTTATCGTTAGTGTTAGGGTAAGGGTTAGGGTTGGGGTTAGGGTTAGGTTTAGGGTTAGTGTTAGGGGTGGGTTTGCATTTAGGGTTGAGTTGGGTTTAGTGTTGGGATATGGGTTGGGGTTAGGGTTTGGATTGTGGTTGGGTTTAGGGTTGGGTTTGGGTTTAGGTTGCGGTTAGGGTTGGGTTTGGGGTTGGGGTTAGAGTTAGGGTTGGGGTTAGGATTGGGGTTAGGATTAGGTTTAGGGTTGGTGTTATGTTTAGGGTTACGGTTAGGGTTAGGTTTAGGGGTTAGGGTTATCGTTAAGGTTTAGGGTTAGGGTTAGTGTTAGGGTTAGGGTTAGGGTTTGGGTTTAGGGTTAGGGTTAGTGTTAGGGTTATGGTTAGGGTTAGGGTTTGGTTTTAGTTTAGGGTTAGGGTTAGGTTTAGGGTTATGGTTCAAGCTAGGTATAGGTTTAGGATTAGGGCTAGTGCTAGGGCTAGGGATAGGGCTAGGTATAGGGCTAGGACTAGGGTTAGTGTTTAGTGTATGGTTAGGGTTACAGTTAAGGGTAGGGATAGTGTTAGGGGTTAGTGTTAGGGTTAGGGATAGTGTTAGGATTAAGCTTAGGGTAGGAAATAGGATTAGGGTTAGGGTTAGGGTTTAGGGTTAGGGTTAGGGAAAGAGTTTAGGCTTAGGATATGTGTTAGAGTAAAAGTTAAGGTTAGGGTTAGAGTTAGACCTAGGTCTAGGGTTAGGGTTAGTGTAGGTTTAGAGTAGGGTTGTTGTTGGGGTTAGGTTTAGGGTTAAGGTTTGCGTTTCTATTAGGTTTATTTTGAGGGTTAGGGTTAGGGTTAGGGTTTAGGGTTAGGGTTAGTGTTAGGGGTTAGGATTAGGGTTAGGGTTAGGGTAGGGTTTAGGGTTAGGTTTGTGGTTAGGGTTAGGGTTAGGGTTGGGTTAGGGTTAGGGTTCGGGTTGGGGTTAGGGTTGGGGTGGGGTTAGGATTAGGGTTAGGTGTGGGGTTAGGTTTAGGGTTGGGGTTGGGTTTAGGATTAGGATTGGGGTTAGGGTTAGGGTTAGGGTTTAGGGTTAGGGTTAGGGAAAGAGTTTAGGCTTAGGATATGTGTTAGAATAAAAGTTAGGGTTAGCGTTAGAGTTAGGCCTCGGACTAGGGTTAGGGTTAGTGTAGGTTTAGGGTAGGGTTGCTGTTGGCTTAGGTTTAGAGTTAAGGTTTGCGTTTCTATTAGGTGTATTGTGAGGGTTAGAGTTAGGGTTAGGTTTTAGGGTTAGGGTTAGCGTTAGGGGTTAGCATTAGACTTAAGGTTAGGTTTGGGGTAGGGTTTAGGGTTGGGTTTGGGGTTAGGGTTAGGGTTGGGGTTGGGGTTAGGATTAGGATTGGGGTTAGGGATAGGGTTGTTGTTAGGGTTAGGATTAGGGTTATGGTTCAGGCTAGGGATAGGTTTAGGACTTGGGCTAGTGCTAGGGCTAGGGATAGGGCTAGTGCTAGGGATGGGGTTAGGGTTAGTGTTTAGTGTTATGGTTAGAATTTGAGTTAAGTGTAGCGATAGGGTTAGGGGTTAGGGTTAGGGATAGAGCTAGGGTTAAAGTTAGGGTTAGGGATTAGGGTTAGGGTTAGGGATAGGGCTTAGGGTTAGGGTTAGGGAAAGACTTTACGCTTAGGATATGTGTTAGGATTAATGTTAGGGTTAGGGTTAGAGTTAGGCCTAGTGCTAGCCTTAGGGTTAGGGTATGGTTAGGGTAGGGTTGGCGTTGGGGTTAGATTTAGGGTTAAGGTTAGCATTACTATTAGGTTTATTGTTAGAGTTAGGGTTAGGGTTAGGGTTTAGGGTTAGGGTTAGGATTACGGGTTAGGATTAGGGCTAGGGTTAGGGTTGGGATAGGGGTTAGGATTAGGGATGGGTTAGGTTAGGCTTAGGGTTAGGGTTAGGGTTAGGCTTGGGGTTAGGGTTAGGGTTAGGGTTGGTGTTAGGGTTAGGGTTAGGTTTAGGTTTAGGTGATAGGTTTAGTGTTAGTGTTAGAGTTTAGGGTTAGGTTAGGGTTAGGGTTTAGGGTTTTGGTTAGGGTTAGGGTTACGATTAGGGTTAAGGTTAGCGTTACTCTTAGGTTTAGAGTTAGAAGAGTTTTAATGTTAGGGTTAGGGTTAGATTTAGGGGTTTTGGTTAGGGTTAGGGTTAGGGTTAGGGGTTAGGGTTAGGGGTTAGGGTTCGGGTTATGGTTAGGGGTTAGGGTTATGTTTAGGGTTAGGGTTAGCGTTACTCTTAGGTTTAGGGTTAGAAGATGTTTAGGGTTAGGGTTAGGATAAGGGTTAGGGTTAGGGGTCTTGGTTTGGGTTAAGGCTAGGGTTAGGTTCAGGGTTAGAGTTTGCTTTAGGGTTAGGGTTCAGGTTAGGGTTGGGGTTTGGTTTAGGGTTAGTGTTAGGGTTAGGGTTTCCATTACTCATAGGTTTAGGGTTAGAAGAGGTTTAGGATTCGGTTTAGGGTTAGGGGTTAGGGTTAGGTTTAGGGTTAGGGTTTGGTTTAGGGTTAAGGTTAGGGTTAGGGATAGATTTAGAGTTAGGGTTTAGGGTTAGGGTTAGGGTTAGCGTTAGAGTTAGGTTTAGTGTTAGGGTTAGGTTTAGGGTCAGGGTCAGGGTCAGGGTGTAGGGTAAGGGTTATCGTTAGGGTTAGGGTTGGGGTTAGGGTTAGGTTTAGGGTTAGTTTTAGGGTTGGGTTTGCATTTAGATTTGAGTTGGGTTTAGTGTTGGGATATGGGTTGGGGTTAGGGTTGGGATTGTGGTTGGGTTTAGGGTTGGGTTTGGGTTTAGGTTGGGGTTAGGGTTAGGTTTGTGGTTGGGGTTAGAGTTAGGGTTGGGGTTAGGATTGGGGTTAGGATTAGATTTAGGGTTGGTGTTATGTTTAGGGTTACGGTTAGGGTTAGGTTTAGGGGTTAGGGTTAGGGTTATTGTTAAGGTTTAGGTTTAGGGTTAGGTTTAGGGTTATGGTTCAAGCTAGGGATAGGTTTAGGATTAGGGCTAGTGCTAGGGCTAGGGATAGGGCTAGGTATAGGGCTAGGACTAGGGTTAGTGTTTAGTGTATGGTTAGGGTTACAGTTAAGGGTAGGGATAGTGTTAGGGGTTGGTGTTAGGGTTAGAGATAGTGTTAGGATTAAGCTTAGGGTAGGGATTAGGGTTAGGGTTAGGGTTTAGGGTTAGGGTTAGGGAAAGAGTTTAGGCTTAGGATATGTGTTAGAGTAAAAGTAAGGGTTAGGGTTAGAGTTAGACCTTGGGCTAGGGTTAGGATTAGTGTAGGTTTAGAGTAGGGTTGTTGTTGGGGTTAGGTTTAGGGTTAAGGTTTGTGTTTCTATTAGGTTTATTTTGAGGGTTAGGGTTAGGGTTAGGGTTTAGGGTTAGGGTTAGTGTTAGGGGTTAGGATTAGGGTTAGGGTTAGGGTTTGGGTTAGAGTTAGGGTTAGGGTTAGGGTTAGGGTTAGGGTTACGGGTTGTGTTTAGGGTTAGGTTTAGTGTTAGGGTTAGTGTTAGGGGTTAGTGTTAGGGTTAGGGTTAGGGTTTAGTGTTAGGGATAGGGTTATTGGTTAGGGTTAGTGTTAGGGTTAGGTTAAGGGTTAGAGTTTGGTTTAGGGTTAGGGTTAGGGTGACAGTTAGGGTTAGTGGTTAGTGTTAGTGTTAGGTTTAGGATTGGATTAGGGTGAGTGTTAGGGTTAGGGTTTAGGCTTAGGGTTATTGTTAAGTTAAGGGTAGGGTTAGGGTTTAGGTTTCGGTTTAGGGATAGTGTTACTGTTATTGTAAGGGTTGGGGTTAGGATTAGGTTCATGCTTAGGCTTAGGGTTAGGGTTAGTGTTAGTGTTAGTGTTAAGGTTATGGTTAGGGTTTGGTTAGGATTAGGGGTATGGTAAGGTTAGGGGTATGGGTTGGGGTTAGCGTTAGCATTTGGGTTAGGGTTGGGTTAGGGTTAGGGTTAGTTTTAGGGTTTAGGGTTTAGGATTAGAGTTAAGGGTAGAGGTAGGGTTAGGCCTAAGGATAGGGTTAGGCCTAGGGCTGGTGCTAGGGCTATGGCTAGGGCTAGGCTACGGTTAGGTTTAGGGTTAGGGATTAGGTTTAGGTTTAGGGTTAGGTTTTAGAGTTAAGGTTAGGGTTCAGGTTAGTGTTAGGGTTAGGGGTAGGGTTAGGGTTGGTATTAGGGTTAGGGTTAGGGTTAGTTTTTGTTGTTAGGGTTAGGGTTACTGTTAGCCTTTAGGGTTAGGGTTAGGTTTAGGGTTAGGTTAGGGTTAGGTTTAGGGTTAGGGTCACGGGTTTTGGTTAAGGATACGGTTAGGGTTAGGGGTTAGTGTTAGGGTTAGAGTTAGGGGTTAGGGTTAGGGATAGAGTTATTGGTTAGGTTTAGTGTTAGGGTTAGATTAAGCGTTAGGGTTTGGTTTAGGGTTAGGGTTAGGGTTAGGGTTAGGGGTTAGGGGTAGTGATAGGGAATGGGTTGGATTTAGTGTTAGGTTTAGGATTGGGTTAGGGTTAGTGTTAGGGTTAGGGTTTAGGGTTAGGGTTATTGTTAAGTTAAGGGTAGGTTTAGGGTTTAGGTTTAGGGTTAGGGATAGGGTTAGTGTTAGTGTTAGGGTTGAGGTTAGGGTTAGGTCCATGCTTAGGCTTAGGGTTAGGGTTAGTGTTAGGGTTACCATTAAGGTTATGGTTAGGGTTTGGTTAGGATTAGGGGTAGGGTAAGGTTAGGTGTATGGGTTGGGTTTAGGGTTAGGGTTTGGGTTAGGGTTGGGTTAGGGTTAGGGTTAGTTTTAGGGTTTAGGGTTTAGGGTTAGAGTTAAGGGTAGAGGAAGGGTTAGGCCTAGAGCTGGTGCTAGGGCTATGGCTAGGGCTAGGTTACGGTTACAGTTAGGGTTAGTGATTAGGTTTAGGGTTAGGGTTAGGTTTCAGAGTTAGGGTTAGGGTTCGGATTAGTGTTAGGGTTAGGGTTAGAGTTAGGGTTAGTTTTAGGGGTTAGGGTTAGTGTTAGCATTAAGGATTAGGGTTAGGATTTGGGATAGGTTAGGGTTAGGGTTAGGGTTATGGGTTTCGGTTAGGATTAGGGTTAGGGTTAGAGGTTAGTGTTAGGGTTAGGGTTAGGGGTTAGGTTTAGGGATAGAGTTATTCGTTAGGGTTAGTGTTAG
>SJYE01003732.1:133019-143019 GCA_006408755.1 Eudorcas thomsonii
CTAACCCCAACCCATTCCCCTACCCCTACCCTGAACCCTAACTGTAACCACTAACCTAACCCTAACCCCTAACCCTAACACAAGCCTTAACCCTAACCCTAAAACCTAACCCTAAAACGAACCCTAACCTTAACCCTAACCCTAACCCTATCCCTAACCCTTTCCCAAACCCTCACTCGTCTAACCCTAACCCTAAACCTACCCCTACCCCTAACCCTATCCATACCCCTAACCCTAACCCAACCCTAAACCTAACCTCAACCCTAACCCTAACTCGTCCAACCCTTACATTACCACTAATCCTATGACTAACCCTAACCCTAACCCTATCACTAAACCCTAACCCTAACGCTAACCCTAACCATAATCCAAACCTAACCCTAACCCCTATCCCTAACCCTAACCCTAACCACAACCCCATCCCTAACTCTAAACATACCCTAACTCTAACCTAACCCTAAACCTAACCCTATTCTAACCCTAACTCTAAACCTAAATCTCTTCTAACCCTAACTCTAACAGTAACGCTAACCCTAATCCTATCTCTAACCCCAAACCCAACCCTAAACCTAAACCTACCCTAAGCCTCAACCTATACCTAGCTGTAAATCTAAGCCCAACCCTAACACTAACACTAACACTAACCCTATCCCTACCCCTACCCCTACCCCTAACCTACCCCTAACCCTGCCCCTAGCACTAACCCTAGCCCTAACCCTATCCTTAGGCCTAACCCAACCCTACATTTAACCTTAACCTAAACCCTAAACGCTAACCCTAAAACAAACCCTAACCCTAACCCAACCCTAACCCAAACCCTAATCCTAACCACAACCCATACCCCTACCCTTACTCCTACCCCTACCCCTAACCCTAACCAAACCCTAACCCTAACTCTAACACTAAACCTAACCCTAACACTAATGCTAAACCTTATCCTAACCCTAACCCCAACCCTAACACTAACACTAACCCGAACCCTAACCCTAAACCCTAACCCTAACCCTAACCCTAACCCTAACTCAAAAACCTAACCCTAACCCTAAACCCTAACCCTAACCCTAACCCTAGCCTAGCCTTAGCCCTATCCCAAGCACTAGCCCTGGGCCTAACCCTTTCCTTAGGCCTAACCCTACTCCTACCTTTAACCCTAACGCTAAACCCTAAACTCTAACCCTAAGACTAACCCTATCCCTAACCCAAACCCTAACCCCAACCCCTACAATAATTCTAACCGAACCCTAACCATAACGCTAACCCTAACCCTATTCTAACCCTAACCCTAACCGTACCCTAACCCTAACCCTAAACCTAACCCTTATCCTATCCCTAACCCCAACCCCAATCTTAAACCTAAACCTACCCTAACCCTAAACCTAAACCTAACCCTAAGCCTAACCGCAATTTTAAGCCTAACCCTAACCCTAACACTAACCCTAACAATAACCCTAAACCCTAACCCTAAACCTAACCCTAACCCCTCACTCTTTCCCTAACCCTAAACCCTAAGTCTAAGCCTAACCCTAACCCCTCACCCTTTCCCTAACCCTAACCCTAACCCTAACCCTAAACCTAACACTAACCCTAAACCCTAACCCTAACCCTAACCCTGAAACTAATCCTAACCCTAACCTAACCCTAATACTAACCCTAAATTCTAACCCTTTCACTAACCTTAACCCAATCCTAACCCTAACACTAACTCCAACCCATACCCCTACCCATACCCCTACTCCTAACCCCTAAACCTAACCATAGCCCCTAATCCTAACACCAAACCTAAACCTCACACTAAACCCTAACCCTAAAACTATCCCTAACCTAACCCTAACCCTAATACCCTAAACCTAACCCTAATACCCTAAACCTAACCCTAACTTTATTCTAACGCTAACCCTAAACCTAAACCTCTTCTTCACTCAACCTAACAGTAATGGTAACCCTAACCCTAACCCTAACACCAAACCCAACCCTAACCCTAAACCCTAACCCTAACACTAACCCTAAACCCTAACCCTTAAACTAACCATAGCCAGAGACCTAGCCCTAGCCCTAGCCCTAGGACTAGCCCTAGCCCTATTCCTAACCCTAGCCCTAACCCTAACCCTAACCCTTACACTAACCCAAACCCTTACACCAACCCTAACCCAAGCCCAAGCCCTAGCCCTAGCCCTAGCCCTAACCCTAACACTTACCCTAAGCCTAAACACTAAACCCTAAACCTAACCCAAGCCTAACTCTAAACCTAACACTAAATAAAACATCAACCCCTACCCAACCCCTACCCTTAACCCTAACCCAACCCTAGCCTTAACCCTAACCTTATCCCTTACCCTAACTCTATCACTAAACCCTAACCTCTAACACTAACACTAACCCTAAACCTAAACACTAACCTAACCCTAATCCTTACCCAACCCTAAACCTAACCATAATCCTAACCCCAACCCATTCCCCTACCACTACCCATACACCAAACCCTAACCCTAAACCCTAACCTAACCCTAACCATAACCCCTACCCCTAACACAAACCTTAAAACTAACCCTAAATCCTAACCCTAACACGAACCCTAAACCCTAACCCTAACCCTAAACCTAACCGTAACCCCTAACCCTAACCTTAACCCTAAACCTAACCCTAACCCTAACTATAACCCTAAACCTAACCATAACCCTAACACTATCCAAACCCTAACCCTAACACTAATTCGTCTAACCCTAACCCTAAACCTACCCCTACCGCTAATCCTATCCCTACCCCTAACCCTAACCCAACCCTAACCCTAAATCATCTAACCCTAACCCTAAACATACGCCTAACCCTAAACCTACCCATAACCCTAACATTATCCCTAACCCTAACCCTAACACTAAACCCTCATACCTAACCCTGACCCTAACCCTAAACACTAACCCTAACCTTAACTATAACCCAAACCTAACCCTAAACCTAACCCTAACCCCTAACGTTAACCATAACCTTAACGCCAACCCCAACCCCAATTCTAACCATACCCTAACTCTAAGCTAACCCTAACCCTAAGCCTCTTCTAACCCTAACCCTAAACCTAAACCTCTTCTAACCCTAACCCTAGCAGTAACGCTAATCCTAATCCTATCTCTAACCCCAACTCTAACACTAAACCTAAACGTACACTAAGCCTAAACCTAAACCTAAACCTAACCATAAACCTAACCCCAACCCTAACACTCACCCTAACACTTACCCTATCCCTAACTCTAAAAACTAACCCTAACCCTAAACCTAAACCCTAACCCTAACCCTAAACCTTGTCTAGCCCTAGCCCGACACCTATCACTAGCCCTTGGCCTAACCCTATCCTAGGTCTAACCCTACCCCTACCCTTAACCCTAACCCTAAACCCTAAACTCAAACCCTAAAACTAACCTTAACCCTAACCCAACCATAACCCAAAACCTAACCCTAAAAGCAACCCATACACCTACCCTTACCCCTATCCCTAACCTTAACCCTAACAAAACCATAACTCTAAACCTAACGCTAACCCTAACACTAACCTTAACCGTAACACTAACCCTAAACCTAATCCTAACCCTAACCCTAACCCCAACCCTAACACTAACCGCAATACTAACACAAACCCTATCCCTAACCGTAACCCTAAACCCTAACCCTAACACTAACCTAACTCTAAAACCTAACCCTAACACTAACCCTAAACCCTAATCCTAACCCTAACCATAGCCTTGCCCTAGCCATAGCCCTAGCACTAGCCCAAGGCCTAACACTATCCTTAGGCCTAACACTACCCCTACCCTTAACCCTAACCCTAAACCCTAAACCCTAACCCTAAAACTAACCCTAACCCTAACACATACCCTATCCCTAACCGTAACCCTAAACCCTAACACTAACCCTAAGGCTAACTCTAAAACCTAACCCTAACCTAAACCTAAACCCTACCCCTACCCTTAACGCTAACTCTAAAAGATAAACCCTAACCCTAAAACTAACCCTAACCCTAACCCAACCCATACACCTACCCTTACCCTACCCCTACCCCTAACCCTAACCAAACCCTAACCCTAACCCTAAGGCTAAACCTAACACTAACCCTAACCCTAACCCTAAGCCTAACCCTAACCCTAACCCTTTCCCTAAACCCTAATACCTAACCCTAACCCTAACAATAAACAGAAACCCTAACCCTAACCATAAACCAAACCTAATCCTAACCCTAACCCCTAACCATAACACTAACACTAACCCCAACCCCAACACTAACCCTAACCGTACCCTAACTCTAACCAAACCCTAACCCTATTCTAACCCTAACCCTAAACCTAAACCTCTTCTAACCCTAACCCTAACAGTAACGCTAACCCTAATCATATCCCTAACCCCAACCCCAACCTAAACCTAAACCTACCGTAACCCTAAACCTACCCCTAACACTAACAGTAACCCTAACCCTAACCATAATTCTAAAACCTAACCTTAACCCTAACCCTAAACCCTAACCCCTAACCATAATCCTAGTATTAGTCCTATCCCTAGCCCTAGTCTTAGCACTAGCCCTAGGCCTAACAGTATCCTTACGCCTACCCCTACCCCTACAGTTAACCCTAACCCTAAACCCTAACCCTAAAACTAACCCTAACCCTAATCCAATCCTAACTCTAACCCTAACCCCAACCCATACCCCTACTCTTACCCCTGCCCCTACACCTAACCGTAACAAAACCCTAACCCTAACCCTAATACTAACTTTAACACTAACCCTAAACCTAATCCTAACCCTAACCCTAACCCCAACCCTAACATTAACCCTAACCCTAACACTATCCCTACCTCTAACCCTAACACAAAACCTAATCCTAACCCTAACCCCAACCCTAACACTCACACTAGCACTAACCCTATCCCTAACCCTAACCCTAACCCTAAAACCTAACCCTTACCCTAACCTCACCCTAACCCTAATCCTAAACCCTAACCCTAAAACTAACCCTAAACCAATCCTAAAGCTAAACCTATGTCCAACCCATACACCTACCCCGACACCTATCCCCTAACCCTAACCCTTACCCATTTCCTAAACCGTAATCCCTAACCCTAACCCTAACACTAAACACTAACCATAACCTTAACCATAACACAAAACTAACACTAACCCTAACCCTAACCACTAACCGTAACACTAACCCTATCCCTAAACCCTAATCCCTAACACTACCCTAACCCTAAACCTAACCATAACCCTAACCCTAACCCTAACTCCAACCCATACCACTACCTCTAACCCCTAACCCTGAACCTAAACCTATCCCTAAACCCTAATGCCTAACCCTAACCCTAAACCTAAACACTAACCCTAACCCTAAACATAACCCAAACATAACCCTAACACTAACCCCTAACCCTAACCCTAACCCCATCCACAACCCTAAAGCTAACCGTACCCTAACACTAACCTAACCCTAACCGTAACACTATTCTAACCCTAACCCTAAATTTAAATCTCTTCTAACCCTAACACTAACCTTAATCCTATCCCTAACCCCAACCCTAACCCTTAACCTAAACATACCCTACCCCTAAACCTAACCCTAACACTAACACTAACCCTAACCCTAACACTAACTCTAAAACCTAATCTGAACCCTAACCCTAAACCCTAACCATAACCCTAACCCTAGCCCTAGACTTAGCCCTAGCCCTAGCCCTAGCACTAACCCTGGGCCTAACCCTATCCTTAGGCCTAACCCTACACCTACCTTTAATCCTAAACCAAATCCTAAACCCTAACCCTAAAACTAACCCTAACTCTTACCAACCCTAAACCTAACCCTAATATTAACCCCAACCCATACCCCTACCCTTACCCCTACCCCTACACCTAACCCTAACCAAACCCTAACCATAAACCTAATGCTAACCCTAACCCTAACCCTAACCCCAACCCTAAAACTAACTCTATCACTAACACTAACCCTAACACTAACCCTAACCCTAAACCCTAACACTAACCCTTAACCCTAACCCTAACCCAGGCCCTAACACTAATACTAACCCTAACCCTAACCAATCCCTAACCCTAACCCTGAACCCTAACCCTAACACTAACCCTAACCCAATCCTAACCCTAACACTAACTCCAACCCTTGCCCCTATCCCTACCCCTATCCCCTAACACTAACCCTAACCTTAATCCTAAACCCTAATCCCTAATCCTAACCCTAACCCAAAACACTAACCCTAACCCTAACCATAACCCAAACCTAACCCTAACCCTAACCCTAACCCGTAACCCTAACCCTAACCCTATGCCAAACCCCAACCCTAACCCTAAAGGTAACCAAAACCCTAACACTGAACCCTAATTCTTACACTAACCCTAGCCCTAGCCCTAGCCCTAGCCCTAGCCCTAACCCTCTCCCTAGCCCTAACCCTAACACTAACCCTATCCCTAAACCATGAACTCTAACCCTAACCCTAACCAAACCCCAACACATACCCCTACCTCTAACCCTACCCCTACCCCAACCCCTAACCCTAACCATGACACAAACCCTAACCCAAAACCCAAAACCTAACCCTGAACCCTACCCTAACACTAACCCTAACCCAATCCTAACCCTAACCCTAACTCCAACCCAAGCCCCTACCCCTACCCCTATCCCCTAACACTAACCCTAACCCTATTCCTAAACCCTAATCCCTAACCCTAACCCTAACCCAAAACACTAACCCTAACCATAACCCAAATCTAACTCTAACTCTAACCCTAATCCCTAACCCTAACCCTAACCCTAAACCTATCTCTTACGCTAACTCTATCACTAAACCCTAAACCTAACACTAACCCTTACGCTAAACACTAACCCTAACCCAAATCCTTACACCACCCAAACCTAACTGTAACCCTAACCCAACCCATTTTCCTACGCCTACCCTGAAGCCTAACCGTAACCCGTAACCTAACCCTAACCCCTAATTTTAACACAAGTCATAACTCTAACACTAAACCCTAACCCTAACACTAACCTTAACCCTAACCCTAACCCTAACCGTAACCCTAAACCTAACCCTATCCCCAACCCTAACATTAACCCTAACACTAACACTAACCCTAACCCTAACCCTAACCCTAGCCTGACTCTAGCCATAGCACTAGCACTAGCCCTAGGCCTAACCCTATCCTTAAGCTTTACCCTAACCCTACCCTTAACCCTAACCCTAAACCCTAAACCCTAACCCTAACCCTAACCCAAACCTAACCAAACCATAACCCTAACCCCAACCCATACCCCTACCCTTACCCTTACCCGTAACCCTAACCAAACCCTAACCCTAACCCTAACGCTAACCCTAACACTAACCCTAACCCTAACCCTAAACCTAACCCTAACCCTAAACCTAATCCTAACCCCAAACCCAACCCTAACACTAACCCCAACCCTAACAGTAACCCTAACCCTAACCAAAACCCTAAACTCTAACCCTAACACTAACCTAACAATAACTTTAACCCTAGTCTAGCCCTAGCCCTACCCCTAGCACTAGCCATAGTCCTAACCCTATCCTTAGGTCTAACCCGACCCCTACCCTTAACCCTAAACCTAAACCCTAAACTCTAACCATAAAACTAACCCTAACCCTACCCAAACCTAACCCAAAACCTAACCCTAACTGCTACCCATACCCTGACACTTACCCCAACCCCTACCCCTAACCGTAACCTCAACCCTAACACTAACCCTAACCCTAACTCTATTTTAACCCTAGCCCTAAACCTAAACCTACCCTAAACCAAAACCTATCCCTAACCGCAAGACATACACCTACCCTTACCCCTACCCCTACCCCTAACCCTAACCAAACCCTAACCCTAACCCTAATGCTAAACCTAACACTAACCCAAACACGAACACTAACCCTAAACCTAATCCTAACCCTAACCCCAACCCTAACACTAACCCTAACTCTAACACTAACCCTAACCCTAACCCTAAACCTAAGAGTAATGCTAACCCTAAACCCAACCCTAACCCCAACCCCAACCCCAGCCCTAAACCTATACCTACCCTAACCATAAACCTAACCCTAACCCTAACCCCTACCCTTACCCATACCCCTACCCCTAACCCTAACCCAACCCTATCCCTAACCCTAACGCTAAACGTAACACTAACCATTACCCTAAATCTAACCCTAACCCTAACCCAAACCCCAAACCATACTCCTACCGCTAACACTACCTCAACCCTGACCCCTAACCCTAACCCTGAACCAAACCCTAACACTAAACCCTAAACCTAACCATAACCCCAACTCCAACCCTTCCCCTAACAGTTCCCTAACCCTAACCCTAACCTTAACCCTACTCTATTCTAACCCTAACCCTAAACCGAAACCTCTTCTGACTCTAACCCTAACCCTTCTGTACCCTAAGCCTAACCCTAAACTTAACCCTAATCCTATCCCTAACCCCAACCCCAACCCTACCCCTAACTGAACCCTAACACTAACCCTAACCCTAGCCTTAGCACTAGCACTAGACCTACGCCTAACCCTATCCCTCGGCCTAACCCTAACCCTATTCTTAACCCTAAACCTAAGCCCTAAAACCTAACCCTAACACTAACCCAACCCTAACCCTAACCCAAACCCAAACCCCAACACATACCACTACCCCTACCCCTAACCCTAAATCCTAACACTAAACCTGACCAATAACCTAACTCTAAACCCTAACCCTAACCCTAAAACTTAAACCGTACCCCTGACCCAACTCTAACCCTAACCCTAACCCTAACCCTATCCCTTACCCTAACTCTATCACTAAACCCTAAACCCTAACAGTAACCCTAACCCTAAACACTAACACTAACCCTAATCCTTACACAACAATAAAATTAATCGTAACCCTAACTCCAACCCAGCCCCCTACCCCGAACCCTAACCATAACCGTAACCCCTAAACTAACACTAACCCTAACCCTAACACTAAACCTAACACTAACCCTAAACCATACCTAAACCTAAACCTAACCCTAACCCCTAACTCTAACCCTATCCCTAACTGTAACGCTAACCCTAACCCTATCCCTAACTCTAACCCTAAACATAACCGTAAACCTAACACTATCCCTAACCCTAACCCTAACCCTAACTCTTTTAAACCTAACCGTACCCCTAACCCTATTCCTACCCCTACCCCTAACCCTAACTCTAACCCTAACCCTAACTCTAACCCTAACCCTAAACTTAACCACAACCCCTAATGCTACCCCTACCCCAACCCTATCCCTAAACCCTAAACCGTAACCCTAACCCTAAATCTAACACTAAACACTAACCCTTACCTTAACCCTAACCCGACCCTAACACTAACCCTAACCATAACACTAACCACAACGCCTAAACCTACCCCTAACCCTACCCCTAACCCTATTCTAACCCTAACCCTAAACCTAACCCTCTTCTAACTCTAAACTTAATAGTAACGCTAAACCTAACCCTAAAATTAACCCCAACGCCAACCCTACACTAACCAGACCCTAATCCTAACCCTAACCCTAACCCTAAACCATAACCCTAACCCTAACCTAAAACCCTAACCCTTACCCTAACCATAGCCCGAGCCCTAGCCCTAGCCATAGCACTAGCCCTAAGCCCTTAAACTATACCTAGCCCTAAACCTAAACCTAACCCTAACGCTAATCCTATTCCTAAACCCTAAACCCAAACCCTAAACTTAACCCTAACACTAAACACTAACCCTAACCCTAAGTCTACCCTAACCATAATCCTAACCCTACCCCTAGGCCTAACTTTAACCCTAACCCTACCTTTAACCCTAACACCTATTCTAAGCCTAAACCCTTTTCCTAACCCTAAGCCTAACCCCAAACCGTAACACTGACCCTAACCCTAATTCCTAAACCTAACCCTAACCCTAACTCTATCCCTAACCCTAACCCTAACCCCTAACACTATCCCTACCCTTAAC
>SJYE01003732.1:144059-186092 GCA_006408755.1 Eudorcas thomsonii
CCAACCCTAACCCTAACCCAACCCTAACCCTAACCCTAAACCTAATCCTAATCCTAACCCTAACCCTAAACCCAACCAAACCCTAACCCCAACCGCAACCCCAACCCTAACTCCAACACCAACCCTAACCCTAACCCAACCCTAACCCTAACCCTAAACCTAATCCTAACCCTAACCCTAAACCCAACCAAACCCTAACCCCAACCGCAACCCCAACCCTAACCCTAATCCCAACCCTAACTCCAACACCAACCCTAACCCTAACCTAACCATAAACCTAACCCTGACACCTAACCCTAACCCTAACCACTAACCCTCACCCTAATACTAACACTAACCCTAACACTAACGCTAACCCTAACGCTAAACCTAACCCTAAACTCTGACCCTGACTCTGACCCTGACCCTGACCCTAAAACTAACTCAAACCCTAACCCTAAACCCTAACCCTAACCGCAACACTAACCCTAACGCTAACCCCTACCCCAACCCTAACCCGAACCCAAAGCCCAACTCTCACCCGAACCCCAATCCCAACCCTAACCCCAACCCCAACCCCAACCCTAACCCTAACCCTAACCCCTAATCCTAACCCTAACCCTAAAGCCAACCCTAAACCTAACCCTAACCCTAACCGCTAACCCTAACCCTAACCCTCTATAACAAAAAACCTAATAGTAACGCTAACCTTAACCCTAAACCTAACCCCAACGCCAACCCTACCCTAATCCTACCCTAACCCTAACAGTTGGCCTAACTCTAACCCTAACCCTAACTTTAACTCTAACACATATTCTAAGCCTGAACTCTACCACTAACCGTAACCCTAAACCCTAACCCTAACCCTAACCCTAATTCCTAATCCTAAACTTAACCCCAATACTATCCCTAACCCTAACTCTAACCCTAACCAAAACCCCTAAACCTAACCCCTAACCCTAACCGTAACACTAATCCTAACCCTAACATTAAACCTAACCCTAAACCCTAACCCTAACCCCAACCCCAAACCTAACCCCAACCACAATCCCAAAGTTAACCCCAACCCCAATTCCAACCCTAACTCCAACCCTAACCCTAACCCCTACCCCAACTCCAACCCTAACCCTAACCCCTAAATTTAACCCTAACCCTAACCCTAACCCTAACGCTAATGCTAACCCTAACCCTAAACCCTGACCGTGACCCTGACCCTGACCCTGACCCTAACCCTAACCCTAACCCTAACCCTAAATCCTAACCCTAACCCTAACCCTACTCCTAACCCTAACCCTAACCAAAACTTTTAACCCTAACCCTAACCCTTACGCTGACCCTGAATCAAACCCTAACCCTAAAGGTAACCCTAACTCTAACCCTAACCCTAAACCAAATACTAACCCGAACCCTAACCCTAACCCGAACACCAACCCTAACCCTAAACCTAACACCAACCCTAAACCTAACCCCAACACAACCCTAATCCTAACCCCAAACCTAACCCTAAACCTAAGCCTAACCCTAACCCCAAGCCCAACCCTAATCCCAACCCGAACCCCAACCCCAATCCCAACCATAACCCCAACCCCAACCCTAACCCTAACCCTAACACTAACCCCAACCCAAAGCCTAACGCTAAACCTAACCCTAACCCCTAACCCTAACCCTAACACTAACCCTAACCCCTAACCCTAACCCTAACCCTAACGCTAACCCTAACCCTAACCCTAACCCTAATCCTTACCCCTAACCCTAAGAGTAACCCTAACCCTAACCCTAATCCTAACCCTAACCCTAAACACTAACTCTAAACCCTAACCCTAAAGCTAACCCTGCCCTATCCCTAACCCTAACCCTAACTCTAACCCTTACCCTATCCCTTGCCCTAGCCATAGCCCTAGCCCTAGCCCTAGCCCTAGCCCTAACCCTAGCCTTATCCCTAACCCTAAGCCTAAACCTCACCCTAACCCCAACCCCAACCATAACCCTAGCACTACCCTAAACCTAAACTTAACCCTAACCCTAACTCTAAACCTTGCCCTAGCCCTACCCCTTGCCCTAACACTATCCCTAGCCTAAACCTAAACCTAACCATAACCCTAACCTTAATGTTAACCCTAAAACTAACCCAACCCTAACACTAACCCTAACCCTAACCCCAACCCATACCCCTTCCCCTACCACTACCCCTACCCCTACTCGTAACCTTAATGCCTAACCCTAACTGAACCCCTAACGCTAAACCTAACCTTAAATCTAAACCTCTTCTTACCCTAACCTAACAGTAACGCTAACCCTAACCCTAACCCCAACCCCAACCCTAACCCTAACGCTACCCTAACCCTAAACCCAACCCTAACCCTAATCCTAACTCTAGCCCTAGCCCTAGCCCTAGCTCTAATCCTAAACCTAACCCTAACCCTAACCTTTACCCTAGCACTAGCCCTAGCCCTAACCTGAGTACTTGCCCTAGCCCTAACCCTATCCCTAGCCCTAATCCTAACCCTAACCCTACCCTAACCCTAAACCCTAAACCCTAACCCTAACCCTAACCCAACCCTAAAGATAACCCTAACACAAACACAAACCCCTACCCCTACCACTGCCTCTAACCCATAACACTAACCCTAACACTAACGCTAGCATTAGACCTAGCAGTAGCCATAGCCCTAACCCTATCCCTAGCTCTAAACCTAACCCTAAATATAAACACTGAACCCAAACCTAACCCTAACCCTAAACCTAACCTCAAGCCATACACCTTCCCCTACTCCTACCCCTACCCGTAACCCTAACCCCTAATCCTAACCCTAACCCTAGCCGTAACCCTATCCCTAGCCCTAAACCTAACCCTAAACCTAATCCTAAAAACTAAAACATAACACTAACCCTAACCCTACCCCTAAACCTACACTAACCCTAAATCCTAAAACTAAACCTAACACTAACCCTAGACACTAACCTTAACCTTAGCCCTAGCCGTAGCCCTAGCCCTAGCACTAGTCCTTGCCCTAAAACTAACCCTAGCCCTAACGCTAACCCTAAACCATAAACCCTAACCCTAACCCTAACTCTAACCCTGAAACTAGCCCTAAACCTAAACCTAACACTAACCCTAATCCAAAACCTAACCCTAACCCTAACCAACCCTAACCCTAACCCTAACACTAAACTAAACCCCTAATCCCACCCTTATCCTAAACCTAAACCTAACCCTAGTCCTAACCCTATCCCTAGACATAGCCCTAGCTATAAACCCTAGCCCTAGCACCAGCCCCAAACCTAACCCTAACCCTAACACTACCCTCAACCCCTAATCCTACCCCTACCCCTACTCCTAACACTAACCCCAACTCTAACCCTATCCTAACCCTAACCCTAACCCTATTCTACCCCATCCCTAAATCTAAACCTCTTCTTACCCTAACCCTAACCCCAACTCTAACCCTATCCTAACCCTAACCCTAACCCTATTCTAACCCTAACCCTAAATCTAAACCTCTTCTTACCCTAACCCTAGCAGTAACGCTAACCCTAACCCTTACCATAGTCCCAACCCAAACCCTAACCATGAACTTACTCTCACCCGAAACCTCACCCTAACCCTAACACTAACCCCAACCCTAACACTAACAGTAACACCAAACCTAAACCTAAACCTAAATCTAAACTAATCTTAACCCTAATCCTAAACAATAACACGAACCCTAACCCTAAACCTAACCCTAACCCTAAACACTAACCCTAACCCTAAACTTTGCCCTAGCTGTAGCCCTAGCCCTTGCACTAGCCCTGTCCCTAAAACTAGCCCTATCCCTAACCCTAACCCTACACCTAACCCTAACCCTAACCCTACACCTTACCCTATCCCTAAACCTAACCCTAACCCTAGCCCTAGTCCTAACTCTAACCCTAATCCTAACTTTAACCCTAACACCTATCCTAAGCCTAAACCCTTTCCCTAACCCAACCCTAACCCTAAACCTAACACTAAACCTAGTCTTAGACATAACCCTAGCCCTAGTCTTAAACCTACCCCTAGCCCTAGGCCTAACCCTAGCACTATCCATAACCCTAATCCTAACCATAACACTTATCCCTAACCTTAACCTTAATCCTAACCGTAACCCTAACCCTAGCCATAACCCTAGTCCTAACTCGTTTAACCCTAACCCCTAGCCCTAAACCTACCGCTAGCCCTAAAACTTACCTATCCCTAACTCTAACTCTAACCCACACCATAACCACCACCCTTAACCCTACCGCTAACCCTAACTCTAACCCTAACCCTAACCATATCCCTAAAACCTAAACCACAACCCTAACCCTAACACTAACACTAAACACTAACCGTAGCCCTAACCCTAACCCAAACCTAACCCTAACTCTAACCTTAACACTAACCACAACCCCCAAACCTACACCTAACCCTAGCCCTAACCTTAATAATAACCCTAGCCCTAGCCCTCACCCCTAGCCCTAGTCCTAACCCTAACCCTAAACGTACCAAACTGCAACCTAACCCTAACCCTAACCCTATTCTAACCATAAACCTAAACTTAAACTTCTTCTAACCCTAACCCTAACAGTAACGCTAACCTTAATCCTATCCTTAACCCCAATCCCAACCCTAAACCTAAAGTTACCCTAACCCTAAATCTAACCCTAACAGAACACCTAACCACAACTCTAACACTAACACTAACCCTAACCCTAACCCTAACTCTAAAACCTAACCCTAACCCTAAAACCTAATCCTAAACCTAACCCAAACCCTAACCCTAACCGCAACCCATACCCCTACCCTTACCCCTACCCCTACCCCTAATCCTAATGACACCCTAACTCTAACGCTAAACCTAACTGTAACCCTAACACTAATCCTATACCTAATCCTAACCCTAACCCTAACTGGAACCCTAACACTAACACTAACCCTATCCCTAAACCTAACATTAAACCCTAAACCTAACCCTAACCCTAAACGCTAACCCTAATCCTAACCTAACCCTAACACTACCACTAACCCCACCCTAACTTAACCTTAACCCTAACCCTAAACCCTAACCCTAACACTAACCCTAACCCAATCCTAACCCTAAACCTAACTCCAACCAATACCAATACCCCTAACCCTAACCCTATCCCTAAACCCTAATCCCTAACCCTAACCCTAAACATTACCCTAACCCTCAACATAACCCAAACCTAACCCTAACCATAACCCTAACCCTAACCCTAACACTAAACTAATCCTAACCCTAACCCATTTCTATCCCTAACCCTAAATCTAAACCACTTCTATCCCTAACCCTAAGAGTTATGCTAACCCTAATCCTATCCCTAAACCCAACCCCAACCGTAAACCTAACCCTACCCTAAGCCTAAACCTAAACCTAACCGTGAACCTAACCCCAACCCTAACACTAACACTAAACCTAACCCTAACCCTAATACTAAAACCTAACCCTAACCCTGAACCCTAACCCTAACCCTTGTCTAGCACTAGACCTACCCCTAGCACTAGCCCTAGGCCTAAACCTACCTTAGTTCTAAACCTACCCCTACCCTTAACCCTAACCCTAAACCCTAAACTCTAACCCTAAAACTAACACTAACCCTAACTCAACCCTAACCCAAAACCTAAACCTAACTGCAACCCATACCTCTACCCTTACCACTACCCCAAACCCTAACCCTAACCAAACTCTAACCCTAACCCTAATGCTACCCAAACACTAACATTAACCCTAACAACAACCCTAAACCTAATCCTAAATCTAAAGCTAACCCTAACACGAACACTAACACTATCCCTAACCCTAACCCTAAATCCTAACACTAACCCTAAACCGTAACCCTAACCCTAACACTAACTCTAACCCAAACCTTAACTCTAAAACATAACCCTAACCCTAACCCTACCATTAACCCTAACACTAAACACTAAACCCTAACCTTAAAACTAATTCTAACACTAACCCTACCTTAACCCAAACCCTAACCCTAACCCCAAATCATAGTCCTACACTTACCCCTAACCCTACTCCTACCCTAACCAAATGCTAACCCTAACCCTAACCGTAACACTAACCCTAACCCTAAACCCGAACCCTAACACTAACCCTAACCCAATCCTAACACTAACACTAATCCCAACCCATACCCCTATCCCTAACACCTAACCCTTACCATAATCCTATCCCTAAACCCTAATACCTAACCCTAACCCTAACACTAAACAGAAACACTAACCCTAACCATAACCCAAACCTAACCCTAACCCTAACCCTAAACCCTAACCATAACACTAACACTAACACTAACTCGAACCCTAACCCTAACCCTAAAACCTAACCCTAACCCTAAACCCTATCCCTAACCCTAACCCTAGCCTAGCCCTAGCCATAGCCCTAGCACTAACACTAGGCCTAAACCTATCCTTAGGCCTAACGCTACCTCTACCCTTAACTGTAACCCTAAATCCTAAACCCTAAAACTAACCCTAACACTAACCCAACCCTAACCGAAACCCTAACCCTAACACCAACACATACCCCTACCCTTACCCCTACCCCTAATCCAAACCAAACCCTAACCCTAACCTTAACGCTAACCCTAATAGTAACCCTAACCCGAAACCTAAACCTAAACCTAATCCTAACCCCAACCCTAACACTAACCCTAGCACTAACACTAACCCTATCCCTAACCCTAACCCTAAACCCAAACGCTACCCCTAACTTAACAATAACCCTAATCCTAAACCCTATCCCTAACACTAACCCTAAACCAATCCTAAACCGTACCCTAACTCCAACCCATTCCCTAGCCCTACCCCTAACCCCTAACCCTAAACCTAACCCCTAACCCTAAACCTAACCCAATCCCTAAACCCTAATCCCTAACCCTAGCCCTAACCCTAAACACTAACCCTAACCCTAACTATTCTAAACCTAACCTGAACCCGAACCCTAACCCTAATCCCTAACCCTAACCCTAACCCTAAACACTAACCCTAACCCTAACCATAACCCAAACTTAACCCTAAACCTAACTCTAACCCTAAACTCTAACCTGACCCTAACACTAACACTAACCCTAACCCTATCCTAAACCCTGAAACCTAACTGTAACCCTAACCCAACCCTAACCCTAACCCTAAACCAAACCCCAACACATACCGCTACCCTTACGCCTAACCCTAACACCTAACCCTAAACCTGACCCAAACCCTAACCCTAAACCCTAACCCTAACCCTAACCCTAAACATTAAACCATAACCACAACTCTAACCTTAACCCAACTCTAACCCTAACCCTAAACCTAACCCTATCCCTTACCCTAACTCTATCACTAAACCCTAAACCCTAACACTAACCCTAACCGGAAACACTAACACTAACCCTAATCCTTATACAACAATAAAACTAACCATAACCCTAACCCCAACCCATTCCCCTACCCCTAACCCTACCTCGAACCCTAACCATAACCTTAACCCCTAACCTAACCCTAACCCTAACCATTAACCATAACCTTAACCCTATCCCTAACCCAAACCCATAACCCTAAACCTAACCCTAACCCCAACCCAAACCCTAACACTAACCGTACCCTAACCCTAACACTAAACCTAACCCTATGGAAACCGTAACCCTAAACCTAATCCTCTTCTAACCCTAACCCTAACAGTAATGCTAACCCTAATCCTATCCCTAACCCCAACCCCAACACTAAACTTAAACCTACCGTAACCCTAAACCTAACACTAACCCTAACCATAACCCAACCCTAACCCTAACCCTAAGCCTAACCCCTAACCCTAACCCTAACCCTTACCCTAAACGAAACCTCTTCTAATCCTAACCCTAAGAGTAATGCTAACCCTAACCCTAACCCTACCCTAACCCAAACCCATACCCTTACTGTTACCCCTACCCCTACCCTTAACCTTAAAACAACCCTAACCTTAACCCTAACTCTAATGCTAAACCTTTCCTCAGCCTTAAAACTAACCCTAACTATAACACTAACACTAACCCTAACCCTAACCCTAACCCTAAACCTAACCTAACCCTAACCCAACCCTAACCCTAACCCTATCCCAAACCGCAACACATACCACTACCCTACCCCTAAACATAAAACCTAAACCTAAACCTAATCCTAACCCTAACCCTAACCCTAACTAACCCTAACTCTAACACTAACCCTAACCCTAAACCTAACCCTAACCTTAACCCTAAATCCTAACCATAACCCTAAACCTAGCCATAGCCATAGCCCTAGACAATACCTAGCCCTTACCCTAACCTTAACCCTAACCCTAACCCTAAACCAAACCCTAACCCTAACCCTAAACCTAATCCTAATCCTAACCCTACACCAAACCCTAACCCTAACCCTAACCCTAACCCTAAACCAATCCCTAACCCTAACCTCAACCCCAACCCTAACCCAAACGCCAACCCCAACCCTAACCTTAACCCCAACCCCAATCCCAACCCTAACTCCTACCCAAACCCTAACCCCTAATCCAAACCTAACCCTAACGCTAACCCTAATGCTAACCCCTAACCCTAACCCTACACTATCCCCTAACCCTAACACTAACCCTAACCCTAACCCTAACCCTTAACCCTAAACCATAACCCTAACCCTAACACTAACACTAAACCCTAACCCTTACCTTAACCCTAACGCAACCCTAACAAACACTAACCACAACCCCTAAACCTAACCCTAACCCTAGCCCTAAACCTCTTCTAACCCTAATCCTAAACCGAACCCTCTATAACTATAAACCTAGTAGTAACGCTAACCTTAACCCTAAACCTAACCCCAACGCCTACCCTACCCTAAACCTAACCCTATCCCAACCCTAAACCAAACCCTAACCATAACACTAACCCCTAACCCTAACCCTAACTCTAACCCCTAATCCTAACCCTAACCGTAACCAAACCCTAATCCTAACAATAACTTCAACCCATTTCCCTACCCGTACCCTACCCCTAACCGATAACTCTAACCCTAAAACTAACCCTAACCCCTAACACTAACCATAACCTTAAACCATAACCTAACCCAAAACTCTAACCCTAACACTAACCCTACTCTAACCCCTAGCCATAGCCCTAGCAATACCCATAGTCCTAACCCTATCTGTAGCCCTAACCCTAACCCAACCCTAACCCTAACCCTAACCCTAACCCTAATCCTACCCGTAACCCTAATCTCTAGCCCTAAACCTAACCCAATACTAACCCTAACCCTAACCCTAAACCTAACCCTAACCCTAAACTAACCCTAACCCTAAATCATAAATGCTAACCCTAACCCTAATTCCCTAATCATAACTTTAACCCTATTCTAACCATAACCCGAAACCTAAACCTCTTCCAACCCTAACCCTAGGAATAAAGCTAACCATAACCCTAACCCTAACTCTACCTTAACCCTAAACCCTAAACCCTAAACCTAACCCTAACCCAACTCTAACCCTAACCCTAACCATAACCCCAAGCCATACCCCTTCTCCTATCCCTACCCGTAACCCTAACCCCAAACCCTAAACCTAACCCTAGACCTATCCCTATCCCTAGCACTAACCCTACCCCAATACTAACCCTACCCCTAACCCAACCATAACTCTAACCCCAACCTTAGCCCTAACCCTATCCTAATCCTAACCTAACCCTAAATCCTAAACGCTAACCGTAACCCTAATACCCTAACCCTAACACTATTCTAACCCTAACCCTAAACCTAAACTTTTTCTAACCCTAACCCTAACAGTAAAGCTAACCATAACCCTAACCCTAACCCAAACCCCAACTCTAACCCTAACCCTACCCTGACCTTAACACTAACCCTATTCTAACCCTGACCCTTAATCTAAACTTCTTCTAACCCTAACCCTAACAGTGACACTAACCCTAACCCTAACCCTAACCCCAACCCCAACCCTAACCGTAAACATACCCTAACCCTAAAACTAATCCTAACCCTAACACTAAGCCTAACCCTAAATCTAACACTAACCTTAACCCTGACCCTAACCCTAACCCCTAACGCTAACCCTAACCCTAAAGCCTAACCCTAACCCTAAAGCCTAACCCTAACACTAACCCTAACCCTAAACTCTACACCCTAACCCTACCCTCACCCTAACCCTAATCTAAACCTAAATCCTAAACCTAAACCTAACCCTAACCTTGAACCCTAACCCTAACACTAACCTTAACCCTAAACTCTACACCCTAACCCTAAACCTAACCCTAATCCCACCATAACCTTAACCCTAACCCCAAGCACAAGTCCTAACCCTACCCCTAACCCTAACCCTAAACTTAACCCTAACCCTGACCCTAACTTGGGAAATCCCCTGGAGAAGGAAAGGCTACCCACTCCAGTATGCTGGCCTGGAGAACTCTATGGACTGTATAGTCCATGGGGTCACAAAGAGTTGGACAGGACTGAGCGACTTTCAGTTTTCAAGAATGAATACAGGTTTTATACTGAGATGACACATTTCACTGGTGACACTTTGACTTGGGAGAAAATGTGAGTTTTTCTGAACTTTAATCATGCTGTAATTGCAGTATAAAATTGAATCAATGCTGCCCAGAATTAGGTCTAAAGTTTTTAAAAAATTACCCATATAAATTTGTGGAAAGAAACATCTGAAATTTCCACTTCATTTTGCCAAGTGAGCCTGGGGCTGAGGTTTTTCATCCAAAATCCTATTAACTCATTATTTGGTGACTCCAGATCCTTGTTTATGAAGTTCCCAAGGAAGTTCCTTGAGTAACATCTCCTGAGTCTGTGGTCCCCAAGGCCACCTGAAATGAGAGCTCAACCACAAAAACAGTGATTTAATTCAATAAACATTTATTGAGGGCCTACCATGTGGAAAGCAATCTACTCATGCAGTGGGGGCTCCTATCTTTTAGAGATTCAAAATATCCCAATCTGCAGGATCCTCATGAAAGCATTCTGTAGCTTTTGGAGAAGTGTTTAGGTGTTGAAAAAGTTACCCATGTCCTGCCAATTCCTGATCTGTTTTTACCCCAATTCATTTCATGTATCAGACTGTTCATGGTTTTTGGCTGTTCCTTGAAGGATGTGGGATCTTAGTTCTCGAACCAGGGAACCTGTACTCCCTGCAGTGCAAGCACTGAATCCTAACTACTGGACTACCAGGGAAGTCCTGCTCTTGTTGGATCAGAATCATTCAACACTAGTCTTCACCATCTGGCTTAAATGTATGAAGGCAGACCCAAAGGGAAGTATACAATTGTATTTTCTTAAAGAGTGTACAAACAAGGTTACAACACTTGTGAGCTATATGGAGACGCCTAAAGGCTGTTTGAGACCTAACCAACAGTAAGCTCGGTTCTTGAAAAAGACTCCTTTGGAATAGCCCAGTGACCCTACCTCCTCCTCCACCCCTCCTCTCCCACAACACCCAGTTTCTTGGTGTCAGTTTTCAGAAGCTGGAAAGAGAGATAATGGCAGCCATGCAGACAGAGTTGCCAGCTTTAGTAACTCTAGTTCCTGGAACGAAGGACAGGAAGCCTTTAGATATCAGCACACCCTAACTCTGCTAGCTCCTATTGCATAAATCATTTAGCTGTCAGCTAATTACAGTATTGGAAAGTTTACATCATTCATATTTTTATGGAACCTCTTGATGGAAGATTCTGGAGAGGAAAACTCTTGACAATTTCCACTATCTTAAAAAAGGAACGCTGACCTAGAGAGAGATGGGACAAAAGAGGAGCATCTAAGTTTCAAGCAGCAATGGGATCTTACACAGCAGCCTATTTAAAGTGGTGCTGATGAGCACTTAGACTAAGTTCATGGAAAAAGACAGAAATGAGACTTTTGTCAGACGGAATGCCATTTTATTGAAAGCATGGTTATTTTGCACTTACTGAGTATCAATACTATGCACTTGCTTCCAGGTAACAACCCTATGAAGCAAGTATTAAAATGCCACTTTACAGATAAAGAAACTGAGGCATACAGAAAAATAAAGTGTCCAAGCTCTGACAGCTGGTGGGTAGTAGAGCCAGAAAGGAAACACGAGGCAATCTGGCTGCAGAGCCCATGGCTCTAGGCCACTGCTCTGCTGACCTCACCCCGGTCTCAGCCATTCCTCGACCTGCCAGTGGACACCAGCTGAAGCCTGTCGTTTTCGTGCAATTACTCGAAGCCCCTCTCCAGGTCCTAGCTCTCCAGTCCCGCCTGGGCCCTCTCTCGCTCCCTCTCTCAACGTCTCAGGAGCTGCTCGGGGCCACGTTTCCCAGGAAGCGGCTCCAGCACCCTGCAGCCCCGGCAGCACGCCCCCGCAGCCAGCGGGAAAATGCGCTAGCAGCGCGCAAGTGCCGCCAGGAAGGGGCCGCCGGGGCCACGCCAAGATGGCGACGGTTGGCGGCGGACCGTGAGGCGGGTGGGGCCAGCGGCTCAGAGGAGGGGTCCCAGGCGAGCCGCTCTGGGAGCCGGGGGGCCGTTTCCATAGCGGTGGCAGGAGGTGCTGCGCCAGGGAACTTCCTGGTTCCCGGGCTCGGCTTTGCCGGGATCCTCTCGGAAGGGAAACAGTGGGGTGGAGAGCACTGTGGTCGCCACCGCTGCGCCGGGACCTGCTCGGCCCCCCGGTCAGGACCATTCGGAGGTAAGTTCATTTTCCATTTTCCCACTGCGAGGGGCTGGCGGTGGCGGGGCTCGGTGGGCTTCCTCCAGGCACGGGTTCGGAGGAGGCCCTGGGGAGCCAGATGCCGCCATTCGCGGCCGCGGGGGGAGGTGGACGAGCGGTGCTCCCGACCCCCGCCCTCGAGGGGGCCGGCTCCGGAAACTCCCATGGCCTCCCGCCCCCGCCCACTGGAGCCCGGACGGCTGGGTGCTGTGGGTGTGATTGGCAGGTCGGCAGGCGAGGGGCGCTGGGGGGTGTGCGGGCAGGATCTGGCTGGGGCGGCGCAGGACGGGGACCTGCCAACCAGAGAAGGGGGCTCGTGGAAGGGGCGAGGGTTGGCTAGATCCTGGGTTAGGGGAGACCCGCTGCCTCCCCTCGCCCCCCCCCTCCGCCGGCAAGTTTCGGTCCCCGGGAGACGTGTCTCCCTTGCAGGTTTCAGTTGCGTCCTCCAGAGTCCAAGTGGGCAGGACTGAGGCAAACTTCTCTTTTAAAATTATTGCCTTCCTGCCGCTGAACTTCGTTTTGACTAGGCAAGGGGAGGATGGGGCTGAATGAGGGCTTTGGAGAACCTGGAAATCTGTGCGCCTTTGCGAAGTTTGCAAAATACTTAGGAGCTCACAGCCGGGTGGTGTTAGTGCGGCAGCTGTGATGCAGGCGAACGGTTACTTGTAGGTATTTTAATTGAAATTGTGAGGGGTCTGTGGATCCATGGGTGAACATTTCTATACATTGAAATGCCCCCCGCCCCTGCACAGATGCTTTTTAATTGGTAGATTTCCACATGAGCTAAATGAATCGCTTATGGGACTGGGAAGGAGTTTTGAATTGGGGCAATAACAAGTCATGGAAATAATGTGACATATAGAAAAAAAGTGGGGACTCGGTTTTAAATACTTTGCTAGAAGAAAGTTATTTCAATCGTGTATTAATTCATTTATAAATAGAAGTAAGTCTTTGGAATAATTAATATTTCATAGCGCAGAGGTCGGACAAAACTTTAGATACCATCTTGCCCAACTCCTTCATATATTGAATCTATGGGAAGTTCTGTTCAGGAAAGTCAGGTTGCTTTTTTCTTTTGTGAAGTCATCTTAATAAGAATCAGGTTAAGCAGCATTAAATGGACAGTGATTTATTTGCCTTTATTTCTCTGTCAGACCCTAAAGTTAAGAAGAAACGATACTGAGCTTACTCTTTTTTAATAGTAAAGTTTGTAAACATCATCTGGTTTATTACTTAAAAATGGATGTTGCTCCTGTGTTATGTTCTATATAACTTAATTGAAATATGTAAAAATGTAAGAGAAAAGAAGCTAAACGATAAAAGCAGAAATTAAAAAACCAGAGCCTTAATTGCCAGTACAGGTATTCTGAGTTAATAGAAATTCCTTTGCTGATTATGTCATTAAAGAATCACTCAGGTGTTACAAGGGCATCAGAGAAGCATCATTTCCCAAACATTAAGATCCTGGGCCCTAAGTCTTGCTGTTGATGCCTACATAATGTTTTTAACTAGTAGACCTGGCTCTCTGGGGTTAGGGTTATGTTTCTGGTGAGAATAGCCCATTACCAGTTATAACATTGTTTTGATGTGAAATAGCTCCTTGGAAGGACAGCTGCCATTGGTTAAACAAGCCAGTAGGTACAAGTGTTGGCTTTGGCACCATCTGTTAATTGGCTGGTCATCCTTGGGAACTGGGGCAACTTCCTGGTATGGCAGATGCAAGCTGGGTCCCAGTGCCAGGCAGAGGTTGCACGGTCAGTTTGGTTTTTGGTCAGTTCAGTCTTTGCCCTTGGTGTTCCCATCTATCTCAAGTTACTGTTACATTTTGTAGCTGTTGAAGATGAGTGAAAAAGTGACCAGCAAATTTAAGCTAGTGGCAAATTGAAAAGAAACAAAATTACTTTGATTGTAAATGCTAGGAATGTTAAGGCAGTTTGAAGTCCTGCAAAAAACTTAGACACAATACCAGAACTTTTAAGAATTGCTGCTTCATTTAGCAAGTGGCAAGTGATTACATTTTCTGGTTTATGCTTGCAATTTCACTTCAACCAGTTTTGTTTTGTTTAGTGAAATAGTACTGTTACCAATAATACTCTGATCGTTTATTACCAGAAAGGTATAGTTTGTCCCTTCAGTGTGATTTTGAAAGGTGTATTGCCTTGCTAGATATGATTTATTTATATTTGGTGTCTCATTTTTTCATTTAGAAAGTGTCTCCATTTTTACAGTAAAAGTCAATACCAAAGTAATATTCATTTGGAAGAAATCTGACTTCTGCAACACTTCTTTATAGTACATGGACATTAGAGCCTGAGACTTAATCACAAACACTTGAAGTCTCAACTGGTCTCTGCCATTTCCAGGTTATGGAATTTCATGAAGATAACTTAAGTTTTTAAAGGTTGTTTCTTTATAAAATTGGGGAGAATTATAAATTTACATTTGTTTATTCAACAGATATTTCTTGGGTGGCTTCTTGTATGCACAGCTTTGTGTCATGTACCTTGTTCTGAACAACTAGAGGGATCAGTCCTTTGAAGTACAGTACATGGAACTATAAAACTCGTCACCAGGGAACCTGACTTGATTGGGAAAGGCAGGGCAAGCTGTGCTGAGGAAGTTGCTGGTAGGACCTGAAGGATGAGGAAGAGATGGCAGGTGGAAGGGTGGGACACGGAGAATGAAGGAGCGAGTGTAGAGAAGAGAATGTTTGTGGGTGAGTGAGTTCTCTCTGTGGCACCTGTCCCGCCACTGTTGCTTGTGGAGGGAAGGTTGGCTCTTGGGTCTCATGAACTGTCATCGTCTGAACCAGGTGGCTCAGCCTTTGTAGAAAGAGTGTCCGTCCAGATTACTCTGACCTCACTAGACGGGTGATGACTCTCTGCGCACTTTGGTGTCCACTACTATACAACTCTGGCACTGATTACTTGATAATTTCTATATCTGTAAAGCTTGAGTTAAATGTTAAAAGGTTCTTTGATTTCCTTAGACAGACTGTGTAATATTGGTGTTTTAAAATTTTGGGAACATTTTCCTTGGAAGAGCTTAGACTGCCTTATTTAAAATGTCTACTCCTCACAAAATGCAAGCAGCAATTCACTGTAAGCTCTGGAGTTTCACATCTTGTTTGGTTAAGTATTGCGGGCTGTAAAAGGATTACTTAATTATCCTCTGAGAGAGGTATACATTGTACCTGTGTCTTGACATTGATACTAGTGTAGAAGTTTTCATTTTATCCTGAATTAACAGGGGAATTCAAAAATATTAGAGTAATGCTTTTCATGAAATAAGTGAAAGAATATTATTTTAAGCTTCTTAAAATATTAATTTTGGTTGTCCTGTGTGCTCAGTGGTGTCCGACTCTCTGCAGCCCCATGGACTGTACCCTGCTAGGCTTCTCTGTCCATGGAATTTTCCAGGCACGGATACTGGAGTGGGTTGCTATTTCCTTCTCCAATGAGTGTGAACTCAGTACAGAGTATGGAATTTTGCAGGCAAGAGTACTGCAGCGGGTTGCCATTTCCTACTCCAGGGAATCTTCCCGACGCAGGGATTGAATCAGCCTCTCCTGCATTGGCAGGCAGCTTCTTGACCACTAGTGCCACCTTAGAAGCCCCCACATGCCCCCTGAAAGGGTGGAAAATGTGTGAGATATATGGTACATAGTCAAAATCCCAGCATACATATAGCGCCAGAGGAGAGGGAGAAGAAGAGTAAGACAGAGTCAGTATTTGAAGAGATACTTCATGTAGAAGTATTCTAAATCTTCGAATATTCCAAACTGAAGCCACAGACTGAAGAATATCCATAAGACAACCCTCTTCCCCCAAATCTAAATACATTACAGTAATCTAGAGAAAACAAAGACAAAGAGAATATCTTAAAAGTGAGACCATTTACCTCAGATTGGGACTTGAACCCATGTACCATGACTCGAACCCAGCAAAACCTAGTTTGGGACTCAAACTCAGCCAAAACCCTGCTTGGAACTTGAACCCACGTGGCTGGGACTCAAACCCAGCCAAAACGCCATAATACCTGATTTAAGGACCTAGTAAAGCTCAGATTCTTGATGTCTCATTGCATAAAGAATTCAGTGAGAGAAAAAGTGATAGGTAAGAAGTGGATTTATTCAGATTCAGAGAGAAGCACACTCCACAGTCAGAGTGTGGGCCATCACTGAGGGTGAGTGTGCCCTTAGTGATATTACATAGATCAGTAATGGCAGATTTAATATTTTATTGTGGAATTAACACAGCATTTCTAAGCCAGTTCTCTGTTTGTTTTTTTCTCATTTCTTTTTGTTTGTTTTCCTTTTGAATCTTTTAATGCTTGTTACCATATCTGTAGTTTGAAAAGAAAAGGTGGAATAAGGCTTTGAAAACTGAGTGACAATGGAAATAAATGTGGAAAGTAAAATTTATAAAGGTTAGGTATGTGAGTGGGGGATAGATGTTTCTGTGTATTTTGCTGATGCCTGTTATAAAACATGAATTGACAGATAATAACACTTGATATGAATGTTTAAAAATTAAGAGTAATGGGTTTGGCTCACCTGTTCCATGTTCCTTTTTTCTGGATTTGTTTTGTATTGATTTAAAAGAAATATTCCATTTCCTCCTTTTTAAAATTACCTTGGGATTAAATATTCTTTTACTCTGCATTAGTATTTGCCTAGGAAATTCTAATCTTTTCTCTACTTATCAAAGTGTAATATTGAGACTTTTACCCTTTTTCTAGATAATGTAAGTCAGTTTTAAAACATGTAAGTCAATTTCCTTCTCTTTTTTTTTGTATTATGTTTTAAAATGTATATATGTTTTATACCCCCAAAGACCTATTTCTATTGTTTTGTACCATTATTATTCCTAATTGAATAATTAGGCTTACTGCCCTTCTTTTCTTCTTTTTTATGTTACTTTCTGTCTGGAAAATTTTTCCGTCTGCCTGCAGAATACCCTTTAGTATTTTCTTTAGAGTGGATTTAGTATTGGTAAAATCTAAAACATTTAGTTTGAGAATGTTTGAAAGATACATTTTGCTAGGTATAGAATTCTAGATTGGCAATATGCACATACATAGATTTGTATATTCTTTGGAGAAGATATTATTCTATAATATTTTTCTTTGTTGCTATTGAGAAGGCAGCTGCTATTTATCACTTTTTTGCTGATAACTTCTTTCTTAGGCTATTTTCAGGCTTCTCTTGTGGATCAGCTGGTAAAGAATCCACCTGCAATACAGGAGACCTGGAATCGATCCCTGGGTTGGGAAGATCCCCTGGAGAAGGGGAGGGCTCCCCACTCCAGTATTCTGGCCTGTCACAAAGAGTCGGACACGACTGAATGACTTTCACTTCACTTTCACAGGCTATTTTTAAGATTTTCTTTTTGTCTTTCAGATTTGGTTTCAAATGATCTCTCTCTCCTCTCCCCCCTTTTCTTTTCACAGCTGTTTATGTTGTGACCTGGTGTCTTTCATCTGTCTTGGATAGTTTTCAGCTGTCATCTCTTCGAATATTGCCTCTCCCCATTTCTCCTGCTTTATCTTTCCGAGACTTCAGTTAACCAGTGTTAGGTCTCAGTAGCTCCACTGTGTTTCACCTCCCTTCTAGGTTTTACTTTTTTTTTCTAGTGGTTCAGTTTACCTCTGGCCTTTCAGTTTAGTCTTCATCTATAACTTGCTCTTCAGTGTATTCATTTTCTGGATTCTTAATTTTCGTTACTGTATTTTTCATTCTAGAATTTGTTTGGTTCTTTTAAAAATCTGCTATGCCACTTCTATAGTTTATAATTCCCTGTCAAAATGTGCAAGCTCTTCACATGTCTCTGAACAGAATAAGCAGGTAACTCTGTCCTGGAGAATTTTTCCTGTGGTCTGTTATTATTTGAGGAGTGTCAGTTCCATGTATGCATGCTCATTGTGCCCTGTTCACTGTATTTGAAAGATTATTTCTAGAAGTAAATGTAGATTTAGATGAGGATTTTTCCCTTGCTTTTGCCAGGCAAAAAGCAACACCTTTATTCAAATTAGGATCACCTTGTTTCCAACTGAGATTTATTTTAGTGTCTGCAAAGACTGGTTTAGTTTACTCTCTGTGTAATCCTTTCTTCTGGGATTCAGCTTTCTGAGGCCTTATTACAGTCGGGGGTGTGGCTCTTGTACTCTGTGTCTCTTGTACTCTGATTTGCTGTCTTCTGAGCCCTCCAGGCTGCTTAAGTATAAATTAGCCCCTCAGGCACCTTCTTTGATTGGGTAAGTATTTCCAGGAGGAAAGAAGCTCCAGGCTTCTTTGTTATTACAATTATTTCTCCATTCTACTTTGAACAGATATTTGCATTATTTCCAATTTTGGACTGTTAAAGCTGCTATGAACATTCTTATATATGTATTTTGTTGAACGTATGTACTCCTTTTTTTTGGAAATATCCCTAGAAATAGAATTGTTGAATAAATATTTAACTCTTGTAGTTATTATCAGTTTTTCAAAGTGGTGGTGCCAGTTTTTAACCCTTTGATATTTTTAATAATTAAAAAATGTACTTTACATATATATATATATATATATATATTTAAGTCTAGGTTTTTGTCTCTAAGAATGTTGTGGTGTATTATGTGGCCTAGCTTTGGAAATACAGGCCCCTTGCCTTTTATGTAACTCTCATGAGTTTGTGTTTTACTCTCCCAGCTGATGCTTAGTTATTGGTAAATAGAGGCCTAATAGGATAATCTGGTTGTGAAATAATAGACTCATTTTGAAAGCAGCATCTTAGAATCTGTATTCATATTAGTACTAAGTATAGTTACAATTAGTAGACCATATCAGTTGCTGAAGAGACATTTCTCAAATTTCTTTTTAGAAGTTGCTTTTTAAAATATTGAACCCTATTTGTCATCAGTTTATATCACATTTTATTGTTAGTTTGAATTCTAAGCTCCTTCACTAGACTTGCTTGGGAATATTTTTCTTTTACAAACCATTTTTCCTCCAGAGTTGATGATTTCTCATTACTAAGGATTACCAAAGGAGTATCATCTGGATTCCCCCTTTAAATTTAGGATTACCTTTGATTACTTCACTGTTAGTAGTCTTTTTAACTTCCTTCCAAGTGTCCTTTGACTCTGCCCTTCTGTTCTCCTTTTCAAACATAACCAGCATTTCAGACTAGTTTGTTTTAGTTCATACTTGGTTTATTGCAATAACTTATTAATTGATTCTAGTTATAATGGTGAGGGATTTGAATCTTCCTCAGTTACCCATGGAATTGAAATTGATTTTTAGGTCACAAACCTTTTAGTTCTTGAAAGAGAACTTTAAAATTGTTTCAACTCCTTTATTTTATAATAAGACCAAAAATGGACCCATGCTAATCCATGTGCCAAATATATGAGATATTTAGTTTAAGAAGGCATTTTTTTTTCCCATGCATAATCCCTTGACTTCCATCTTTTTTAGGACTTTTGTCCTGACTGCGTTCTGTTAGCTGGGACCAGGTTTGTGTCTATTGCTGTATCTTGAGCCCTTTGAAAAGTTTTACACGTTGCAGAGCTGAATTAGTATCTGTTGAATGTGGATGGACACATACTTGTGTTTAGAATCCAACTAGATGTAAATCCTTAATGTCGGGCCTGGAATCCTGCCTACTTTTCTTTGTAGTTCGCATGGTATCTGCTATAGGGCTTACTATTACAGTTAGTTGTCTGGAATTTTTAGCTGACTTTTAAATTTTATTTTCGTTTATTTTTGGCTGTACTGGGTCTTCTTTGCTGTGCATAGGCTTTCTCTAGTGGTAGTGAGCAGCGGTTACTCTGTTGCTGTGTGTGGGGCTTCTCTGGCAGAGCATGGGCTCTGGGGCCTGTAGACTCAGTAGCTGTGGCACAGGGGCTTAATTGCCCTGCAGCACACGGAATCTTCCTGGACCAAGGATTGAATCCAGTGTTGCTCAGTCGTGTCCGACTCTTTGCGACCCCATAGACTGCAGCATGCCAGGCTTCCCTGGCTATCACTAACTCCCGGAGCTTATTCAAACTCATGTCCATCAAGTTGGTGATGCATTCCAACCATCTCTTCCTCTGTCGTCCCCTTCTCCTCCCACTGTCAATCTTTCCCGGCTCAGTGTGTGCTTAGTCGCTCAGGCGTGGCTGACTCTTGCGACCCCATGGAGTGTAACCTGCCAGGCTCCTTTGTCCATTGGATTCTCTAGGCGAGAATACTGGAGTGGGTTGCCATTTCATTCTCCAGGGGATGTTCCTGACCCTGGAATCGAACCCAGGTCTCCTGCATTGCAGGCAGACTCTTTACTGACTGAGCTATCAGGTATCAGGGTCTTTTCTCAGTTCTTCACATCAGGTGGCCAGAGTATTGGAGTTTCAGCTTCAGCATCAGTCCTTCCAATGAATATTCAGGACTGATTTCCTTTAGGCTGGACTGACTGGATCTCCTTGCAGTCCAAGGGACTCTCAAGAGTCTTCTCCAACACCACAGTTCAAAAGCATCAATTCTTCAGCACTCAGCTTTCTTCATAGTCCAACTGTCACATCCATACATGACTACTGAAAAAACCATGTATTGGTAGGCAGATTCTTAATCATTGGACCACCAGGGAAGTCCTTAACTGACTTTTAAAATGAAGCCAGATCCCTGAAAACCAGAGATACTGTAGCCTTCATTTTAATTTTTATCTGTAGACCTCAGGCATTATGTATAGTTCTGATAGGATATATTAAGGGCATTAGGCAAATATAAGCTAGTTTGGAAAGACCTGCCTATCTGTAACTGAGATAGGAAAGGAAGTCTTGGGAAGGACATTTGTTTTTTCCTAAATACCTAAGAAGTTGCCCAGTCTAAAACTACTAGAATTTGATAAATCCTTCTGGAAACCTAACTTAAATTCTACCTGCAGAGGGGAAATCAGACCTCATTCTTATGTGCTGTTTCATTAACATACCTGTGTAAACAAACCTAGGAAATCGGATGATTTCTCATTTTGCCCATCTCCTTCTCTGATTTTATTAGTAGGAAGTATTTGGTTAATTCAGTGAATGGGCTAAATAAATCTTTTACTTTAGCTGTAGTAGAAGATTGGCTTTACTTCTTTTGAGCAGGGAAAACACAGAAAGCCTTGAAAATTTAGAATTGTGTTTTCGGGCGTGTAAATTGCAGAAAGAATGAATATTTATAGAGAGCTCAAGAATTGTGAAAGTACATTGGTGAGACCATCCATGTCAATGAATGACTTTAATAGTCATCATCCATTGGACTACAGCCCTCCAGGCTCCTCTGCCCACGGAACTTTCCAGGCAAGGTTACTGGAGTGGGTTGTCATTTCCTTCTCCAGGGGATCTTCCCAACCTAGGGATCAAACCTGCAACTGTTAGTCTCCTGCATTGGCAGACAGTTTCTTTACCGCTGATGCCACCTGGGAAGCCCACTTTAATATTAACTGAAGTTATTTCTTTGTCTGGCATGAGAAGATATTAACCTGGAATGCCCTGACATATTTATTTCAAGTCATGAACTGTGCACCTGAATTAAGGGGAGGTACTAGAATTGCCAGGATGTGAGTTCCATGTAAAAGGGGTGTTTGTTTTGTTTGTGGCTGTGTCTGCAGGGCCTGGAACACTCCCTGGCTTGTAATAGTGGCTCAGTAAATATTTATTGAGTGAATAGTAAATTTGTATATTATATGTTTTATTATATATTACTCTGTCTGTTTTAAATTTAAAAATTGAACATTAGTCATTGTAAGTTTTGGTTTATAAGCCTTTGGAGTATTAACATTTAAATTGGCTGAGACATTTTCTGATATTTCTGATTGGTTGTGAGAGGGTTGCACAAAGCACATTGGAGAGCATTCACTTGCCATTAAATCATTTTGAGATGTTTTTTAAGTGGATACAGGAAACTCCATTCCATGTAAATTAACAACCATTCATTTACACAGTCCGTCATTATTGCACATTTAAGTTTATAATTTTGTTGTTGTTACCAATAATGCTTCAGATAAGAAATTTTTCTTAAGCTTTTTCTTGGGATGGCAGTTCAGTACATCGTAATTTAGCAAAAGAGGGTTTAGGAATTTCTACTAAAAAATCAACTTGGGTTATATAGCTGTTAAGTGAGATCAGAATCTCCAGTGATCAGGTAGCTGAGCAACACAGCTCATTGAGAAGGCCAGCTTCTTCTGCATCTGGATAAAGGATGATCCTCAGTCTCTTCACTTCAGTTCTGTCTTGCATTTTATAGAGAACCTGGCTATCACTTGTATTTGTCTCTTTCTCTTAAAGAATAGGAGAAGGCAATGGCACCCCACTCCAGTACTCTTGCTTGGAGAATCCCATGGACAGAGGAGCCTGGAAGGCTGCAGTCCATGGGGTCGCTAAGAGTCAGACAAAACTGAGCAATTTCACTTTCACTTTTCACTTCCATACATTGGAGAAGGAAATGGTAACCCACTCCAGTGTTCTTGCCTGGAGAATCCCAGGGACTGCGGAGCCTTGTGGGCTGCCGTCTATGGGGTTGCACAGAGTCAGACATGACTGAAGTGACTTAGCAGCAGCAGCAGCTTAAAGAATAAGTGAGTCACTACGACTCTTTCTGCCCTCTTAATTATGGCTTAAATATTACATATATATTTATCTCTTTTATACATGTGGCTACATAAATTTCTTTTATAATTATTTCTCGATTTTGCTGGAAAAGGTTTGCCTTTCATATTAAAATGTAAAACATTCTGTTCATACAAAGGACCATATGTAGTAAGTGTGTTATATAAGTCTAATAGAATATGTATATGTCCCTTCTCTCAGCTTAAGTGGTACAGTGTTAGTCCTACCCTCTTATATCTCCCTACAATTCCTCTTGTCTTACTTTTGTCCCCAGAAAACCATTAGCCTCAACTCTGCTTTTTCTTTTGCTTTGCTTTATAGTTACATATGTTTATGTATTATTAATTTTATTTTTGAACTCTATATAAATAGTATCACTTCATGTGTATGTATACATATATGTATTTGTGTATATGTGCATATGTTTGCAAACTTAGTAAAAAATTTTAAACTGAAACCCACAAATGTAATTTGCATATAAAGTTAGTAGCTTTGCCTTTTGTATTAGTCATCTTTTGCTATAATAATGCTATGTAACAAGTCACTGTGAAACTTCAGTGATGTACACTGACAGACATTTATTTCTAGTTCTTAGGTTTGGCAGTCTCTGCTGGGTGTGGCTGGATTTAGTTATGTGCTAGGTGTCTTCTCATTCTGGGACCAGCAGAGATTGGGGTGCAATGTAGGAGTACAGGAGAACACAGCTTGGTGCTCGTAAAGCCTTCGGTTAGAACTGGTGCAGTTCTGCTCACAATCCTATCTGTCATGTGCCCAGGCTCTCAAATCCATTAGGTGGGGAGTATCCTAGGACGACAAGTGATAGAAGGCATATGAACAAAAGATAGTGTCTGCTGCTTATTCCTCCTAAAAAGCAGTATAAGAGACTTAGAACAGTTCCATTCCTGTTATGGTACCTTCTTCCTAGATTACATGCTGTTTTTGTTCAGTACTTTAGGTTTGTTTGTTTTTATAACTCATCATTTCGAAATTATACCACTAATATTTGCATTTATCCATTTTACAGTTCTCTTTTCTCACCATTCTTTCCTGTATTTCAGACCTCCTTTTTGGCATCATCTTCCATCTTTGTGAACTTTAGTTTTGGAAGCATCCTTAATGATGATCTGCTTATAGTACATTCCCTTAGTTTATATCTGAATTTTCTTTATTTTGCCCCTTTTCTTGAAAAATTAGTTTAGCTGAGTTGGTACGTAATTATAGCTTAAAACTTATTTTCTCTTGGAACTGTGGAGATACTGTTGTAGTGTCTTCTGGCTTCCATGGTTGCAGTTGATCAAGCAGAGTCTGATTGTTCCTTTGTAAGTGGTCTGCTTTTGTTTCTGGTTGGTTTTAAGAACTCTTTGTCATCGATGATTTGCAGTTTCACTGTAATATCTCTAGGTGTCTGTCTCTTTCTTTTCTTTTGTTTTTAAATTTATACCTCTTGGAATTTGCTGAATTTGAATCTGTACATTCACATTACTGTGCAACCATCACCGTTCATCTCCAGAACTTTAATCTTCCCAAAATGAAACTTCACCCATCAAACACTAACTACTCATTTTCTGCTCCTCCAGCCCCTGGCAGCGTTCATTCTACTTTCTGGCTCTGTGGATTTCACTTCTCTAGTCCCTAATCTTAAGTAGAATGATAGAGTACTTGTCCTGTTCTCCATAGCTGTGCTCAGTCATGTTTGAGTCTTTGAGACCCCATAGACTGTAGCCTGCCAGGCTTCTTTGTCCATGGGATTTTCCTGGCAGGAATACTGGAGTGGGTTGCCATTTTCCACCCAGGAAATCTTCCCAACCTAGGGATCAAACCTGTGAATCTCGTGTCTCCTGCTTTGGGAGGCGGATTCTTTACCAGCGTGCCACCTGGGAGACCACTTTTCCTGCTGTGACTTGCTTATTTCACTTTGCGCAATATCTTCAAGATTGAATCAGATTTTTAAAAAATTATACTTTGTAATGAGATTAAAAATGAAGATCACATCAGCTTTTAGTGGATATTGGGATTTTTTGAGTATTCTTTTTTTAAGAAAAGTTATTATACAGTGAAATAAGTTAATTTGATCTCTGGGAGGAATACTGTTAGAGACAGTAGTATGTGATCCTGTATGTTGTGACTTATAATTCTGTTAAATTTAAGTTTTAAGTGACCAAGAGTGATGGGAGTTATTTTTACCTCATGTTTGGTGCTGCAGTAAAGAAAAGGGTATGGTGGCATTTCTTTCCTTTAACCAGAACCTGAGTTCCTTGAATATGGTGTTGTCACAAAAGTTGGAGGAGTCACTTGAAAGTATTCCATCTCCAGTTCCTGTGAAATGCGCTGAAAGGCCAGCTTTTGCAGAAGCACTCCAATAATGCCTTTTGTGTGAAACTGGATTTGAGACAAAGTACTCTTTCCCTCTTAGATGGTGTGAAAAATGACATGTAAGATTCTTCTTTCTCCTTTGTATGTCCAGGCGGTAGCATATACAGGAGGAGAAAGGAAATCTGAAAATGTTACCTTTTGTGCTACTAAACTGCCTCATTGCTGAAAAGAATCAGTAGTCCACCTACTTGGGCATGAAGGGTTTGCATTTCAAAGCTGTGATTGGCATAAAGAGTCTTGAACACATGACTTCACTTATAAATAATTAAAACATATGTTTTCTAAGAACTACTCCATGACATTAATTCCAACTCATGCATCGTTGCATATTTGTCAAGTACATTTATCACCTCAGATGGTAAGGTTATAAATTCAGTGTTTATAGTCTTATTGTCTTAAGTCTTATTGTCCTGTTTCTTTTGAGGTTACTGTTTTTGGTGCTGAGAAAACTCATAATATCTGAGGAACCTCAGTCCTTAAATAAGTATTTATTTGGCAGTTCACAGCAACAGTCAGAACTGGACATGGAACAACAGACTGGTTCCAAATAGGAAAAGGAGTACGTCAAGGCTGTATATTGTCACCCTGCTTATTTAACTTATATGCAGAGTACATCATGAGAACACTGGACTGGAAGAAACATAAGCTGGAATCAAGATTGCTGGGAGAGATATCAATAACCTCAGATATGCAGATGACACCACCCTTATGGCAGAAAGTGAAGAGGAACTGAAAAGCCTCTTGATGGAAGTGAAAGAGGAGAGTGAAAAAGTTGGCTTGAAAAACTCAACATTCAGAAACTGAAGATCATGGCATCTGGTCCCATCATTTCATGGGAAATAGATGGGGAAACAGTGTCAGACTTTGTTGGGCTCCAAAATCTCTGCAGATGGTGATTGGAGCCATGAAATTAAGACGCTTACTCCTTGGAAGAAAAGTTATGACCAACCTAGATAGCATATTCAAAAGCAGAGGCATTACTTTGCCGACTAAGGTCCGTCTAGTCAAGGCTATGGTTTTTCATGTGGTCATGTATGGATGTGAGAGTTGGAGTGTGAAGAAGGCTGAGCGCCTAAGAATTGATGCTTTTGAACTGTGGTGTTGGAGAAGACTCTTGAGAGTCCCTTGGACTGCAAGGAGATCCAACCAGTCCATTCTGGAGGAGATCAGCCCTGGGATTTCTTTGGAAGGAATGATGCTAAAGCTGAAACTCCAGTACTTTGGCCACCCCATGTGAAGAGTTGACTCATTGGAAAAGACTCTGATGCTGGGAGGGATTGGGGGCAGGGGGAGATGGGACGACAGAGGATGAGATGGCTGGATGGCATCACTGACTCGATGGACGTGAGTCTGACGGAACTCCGGGAGTTGGTGATAGACAGGGAGGCCTGGAGTGCTGTGATTCATGGGGTTGCAAAGAGTTGGACACGACTGAGTGACTGAACTGAGCTATGGGTAGCAAGGTTGCATGGCTTAGTACAAAGTGCTTTGATGTTGCCATTTAAGAATTGTAAATTTAAGATAAGAAACTTTGATGTAAATATGAACAGAGAGCAGTCCCCACAGGTGTGAGTGAGCTGCATGTAAGTTCTGGGATCCTCTGAGTGTGTGGTCTACTCTGTCACAGGAGGCCCCAGCCACCCTGTGACACCAGGAAGCCTGGCCCACCTCCTAGTCTCCTGGGTGGGCTTGGTGAAGTGCCAGGAAGACAGTGTTTTCATGGTGAGACCCTATTGTGATGTGGATTATTTTAGATTTTTCCATACAACTTCTCATTCTGGGGGGAATAATTGGGTTGTCTGGAAATGGAAATCATTTCATGATATCCAGTGTGAGATGCCGGTGTGGGAAGGGGGCCAGGTGGTCATGCAGTGCCCCTGCAGTGATAGGCCACAGCTAACGAGAGCACATGGACCCTGCTGGCGTCCAGGACTGGGCGTCCTTCTGTCCGTTTATACTGCTTTCATGTATTACATGGCGTGAGTAAAGATGAGTTAGAGATGGGGCAAGCATATTTCTTGACCTGTAATCTGTTTCAGAAACAGGGGTCCTTACTATTGTGCTGTTTTCTTAATTGACTTAGAAAGTTATCTCCCCTTCTTGTGATCCTGAGAGGTAGCTGATCAGCTTATGAGGGCAGCTCCCTGAGCACAAGTGTAAATTCTGTATCGAATCTGATATTACCTGGTTTGTGGAATTTCATACATTAGGCTCAAGGAGACACTTGTGCACCCATGGTGATGTTTACATGTTCCTTTGTGCCTCATTTTCTTTAATATAGTATCAAAAAGGTAAGTGAAGTTGCTCAGTTGTGTCTGACCCTTTGCGACACCATAGACTGTAGCATACAGGGCTCCTCCATCCATGGGATTTTCCAGGTAAGGGTACTGGAGTGGGTTGCCATTTCCTTCTCCAGAGGATCTTCCCGACCCAGGGATCGAACCCGGGTCTCCCTCATTGCAGACAGATGCCTTACCATCTGAGCCACCAGGGAAGCCGTATTGTCAAGGGAGGAGGATCTGTGATTATATCCTAACAAGGGGTTAACTTTGTATTTATAAGTAATACAGGGTGATGCATTAAGTTTTACTCAACTGAAAAGAACCAAATACAGAATTTTGTATGTATTTGTAAAAGTACACTTTGAAAATATATACAGAAAATTCCTGGAAAGGAGACATGCCACAAATGATTGGGTAGATGTGGTGGCATTGTACTGTTGAAACAGTTTTTTCTTTCTACTTAGCTGTTTCCAGTTTTTTTAAACAATGAAACCATGATACATTATAATGAAGAAAAGGCCCATTATTAGAGAAAGTATAGCAGTAACTTTGGTAACTTTTATTTGGTGGTGTGTATAAATCATTTATGTGCAGTCAGAATACATTCAGCAGGTGTGATGTGTTTAATTTACCCAAAATGGGGTGCTTTCTTCCTCTGACTTATTTATGTGGTGATAGAGGAGGGAACTGGAGACAGATTAATAAGTTTCTGTGGCAACAACTTTATGCATATTATTTACTTTTGAGGTAACTTCTTACAGAAAAAGGAAAATATGAACAGAATCACGATGGTCCAAACGTTGATTGGTAATTTTTTACATTTAGATGATGTCAGGGTTTAAAAAAAAAACAGTAAATTTTTGTAAGTGAATTATTTTTATTTTCTTTTAGAAAATTTTAAATACTGACCTTTAGAAAATATGATTTCTTTCTCTGTTTTCTTCCCAGGACATGTATTCCTCTGAGAAACACTGGACAGCAGATTTGGGTGTAGCGCCTGATCGGGACCACATAGAGAGACATCTCCAGTCATGGGTAAGTGTCCTAGGTAAATTGGAATTATGTCATTTCATCAGTGATTGAATATTGTGGTGTGGCCCAAGACCGTGCCTTTGTCTCTATTTAAAAGAAGGTAGTACTGTTTGGTGTTCGATTTATCCTAAGAAGTTAGACGTGAGGATCTCTTTGTCATTAACTTCTTGGCTGGCGTAGTTTACCATCTGAACTTTTCTATTGGCTGTTCATTGGAAAGTGACTCTTTAGAAATGTGAAGCGGGAAGATGGCAGTTGACCATAATTAGCAGAGATTTATTATGTGACATTTAATCATTGGGTAACATGGTTTAATATTATTTAATCAAAGATATATCAGTGTCTTTGGATCAAGGAACCAAGTCTGTCTTATAGACTTATCTTTTGAAATAGATTTTATCTTCTCAGTTGTAAGGGGATATAGTATATATAATATTTTCTGTCATGTCGTTCTACTTCTGTTCATGAACAGGAGAACTAGACTTTACTATTTTAACTGTTTACTTCTAGAGAGTGAGGAAAGAACTAAGGTTTTATCTTGATTGGGATCCTATGACAGTTGTGGTGTACTTTTAGAGTACAGCCTTTTTGGTAAGGGAAACTGGGATGAAGTGAATATTTTCAATTTTTCACATACTGATTGTATATACCTTGATAGGAATACAGTGGCTTTTCTCATCAATTTGAATAATCAGGCAAAAGTTGATAAGCAAAAATGAAGCTGTTGTTATTGTGAGATCTTTGGGTATTTTCTACTAACAGTAATACTGCAAGCTGTGGTCTTGGGTTTTGGAGACTTTTCAGTGGGTTACTTTTTTGGTGGTGTGCTTTGAATAAATAAGGATAGTTGCCAGATGAGTTCAAATACAGATTAAGAAAGACACAGCTTTTGTTATTTCGGCTCCATTCCTGTGAAATTTGGTGAGAATGTTTCTCTTTTGTAGAGTGCCAACACTAGTAAAGATGGGAGTATGAGCTCATGAACACTAAGAGCATTTTAATTTAAGAAATGCATATTTTTTTTAATTTAAATTTTGTTCTACTTTGTAAGCTTAGTGGTCTGGTAGTGTCACTTACAGACGGCAAGTTCTTTGAGGACAAACAAATACCCAGGTATCTTTCATTTTTGAATTTTGGAGTCTGACATGGCTGTCCCACAAAACTCAGAGCCCTGTGACCCTGAAGGTACAGGGAGGGGTGGCTTACTAGGCATCTGATGATGAGTACTGGAACCACAAACAAATTTTTATTTATAAATTGCAATGGTTATATTATATTTCATCTGCAAGATTTTTAATTGGATCTTTTTTATATCCACTAGTTCATTTCTCATTTCTGCTTGTTTGTGTTTAAAATGTTTTCAGTTCTCTTGTTATTTATATCTTTGAGCATCTTTAACATGTTTTTATTTTTATGTCTTTTTCAGGTCATTCAGTGATTTGTTTTGTCTGCAGTGAATTTATGTTCTGGTTGTTGATATCATTGGTGTCGACATCATGTTCTGTAATTTTGCAGGCACAGGAGTTTTTTTTTTCTGATGGGAGTTTTCTTTTTCCTGTCTCTTTCTCTCTGATTTCCCCTGCTGATCTAGCAGTTTTGGCCATGTCTCTGCCTGGCTTTAGAGTTCCCAGATCAGAACTAGATCTTGTGTTAGTGGACCAGGCCCTGGCCTCAGTGATGTTGGCATGGCGCAGATTTGGTCACTGGGTCAGCTGGCATGAGGTCAGCCTTTTCCTATGCTGTGATCTCAGTGTAGTTAGCAAAAATCTTTTTTGATCTAGTTCCCTAGACAAGGCAGAGTGCCACCCCAGTGCCTGATTTTCAGTGAAGTGCCTGCTGCCGACCCTAGTTCACATGGAGCCCTTGCTACCCGATCCGATCAACTCATAGTTAATCGCTGAGAGCCCACTGCATGCCTGCTGCCTTTTCCTATCTGGGGCCCAGAGCCCAGCAGACCTTCTGGCTTCACTGAGGCTTACACTTTATGTTCCTGTGAGATTGCTGACCCGTGGAGATGTTTAATTTGTTAGGGGCATAGGTAATGTCCTTTTTTGGTCATTTGTCTTTATATTTTATTGGTGATTTCTCAGTGTTTGTTGTGAAAACAGGGAGCTACAGAGCATGAACAATGCCATTGGGGGTTTAACCACTGGGGTTATAATGAAGTCTCATATTCTTATACATCACATTTAAAATTTAAAAAAAAAATCAGTTTCTGTTTAGTTCCCTTGATCGTAGAGCTCCTCTCCACCATCCATGCACACCTTCACTTGCTGGGGGAGCCCCAGGGTGCTGCTTCTCCAGAGCACGCTGCCTGCCTCACTCTTGCAGCTGACATCCTCCAGGAAAATCACTGGCCTGTTCACTCCAGTCTTCATCTAATCTGTAAACTCCTTCAGGGTAAAGATTTATTCCTAGGGCTAAGCACAGTTTCTGGCACTCAGTAGATGCTCAATAAATAGTGCATGGATTTGAGTGTTCCTGTGTGACACCCTTATTGTGTGATAACTGTTCCATGTGTTATTGTTCTTAGGTGAAGTTTGAGCTGCTCCCATAAACAGTGTGTGTGTGTTAATAGGATAAAGCATTCCAGGTAGGGGAGAACTGTGAGAAAGACATGAAGATTTGACCACAGGAGGGTGTTACTGCGTGGTTGAACATCCGGGAGTATACAGCTGGGGAGGACCTTGTGAGAGGTAAAGCTGGTGTAGATGAAATCAGGGTTCATGGTGTACACATTTCTGGAGATTTGGACTTAGGTTATAGTGCACAGCTTAGGAACTGTTGAGGGACGTGACTTAGGTTATAGTGCCCAGCTTAGGAACTATTGAGGGACGTCAGTGAGGGGGACTACTTAAAATTTCATTCTGGAAAAATTACTCAGACAAAGAGACATTTTTGTTAGATATAAATCAAAAAGATTGGTCACAGGCAGTGTTTGCCCTTCCTAGTTTTGTTCTTAGTTTTCAGCTCTTTCCCTGCTCCCTTGGAAATAATGCTTTGAGTCTCTCTCTCTTGCCAACTTGATTTTCTCTAGCAATGGAAATCATTCTTGAGTGGCTGATTGGAACCATGGGTTAGGGAATGGTGTCATGGTCTTTGCTGTGCTGCAGTTTCCAGGGGCTTGTCAGTTTTCATAAAGGTGGGAGGGAACTGAGTAAATCAGAGTTCCTGTTTTTGAAAAACATTGGAGAAGATATGGTAAAATATGGCACGGGTTAAGAAATAGTTAGATAACGTCCTTAAAATCTAGGTAGGATTTCCAAACCTAGATTTGGGTGAGATTGTTGGGTAACTAGAAATTTTGTCAGTGTTTCTCTAGAGATTGCAAGAAAGATTGGGTACATGTGTGTGCCTCCATAGCATTTCCTAGCCCTTTGCGCGCATGAACCGTGTAGGGCCTGGCAGTGCCTGTACGGCACGTGGGATAAACTGGTGCAGACGTTGGGGTCTTGGAGGCAGCCAGCTCTGACACCTCAGGCCGGGCCCAGAGATGAGGTTCTCTGTACATCCTGACACATGAATTGGGATGCCCCAACTCTAAGACCTAAAGAATTTGTTAAATTCTTTAAGATGTTTTTCAGCTTTTAGTCTAGATTTTTATATATTCTGTCAAGTTCTGAGGCTGAATATGTATTTTGTGAAATACGTTGTACTGCTGTGATGTGCATTTCATTGTGAATTGTTAGCTTTGTTACGGTCAACAAAAAGCCTTTTGATTTTTCAGTACTTAAATTGGTCTTAATTTTCTATATTTGCCATATTTAGCCATTTTTAGCATTTACCAGATTTATTAAACATTTTATTTTATCAGATGATGTCAAAGATGAAATAAAGCTGTTAAAGTCTGGCTGTAATTTAAAGTGGATTTTTTAGATCTTTGATGGAGATTGTAACAGAGTAGTTTGTGTAAAGAGCAGTGCTTAATAATTTCTAGATGATTATTTTCATTAAATGTTTTTTAAAAAGTCAAAAAACCAACAAAACCCAAAAGTGATAATTTAAGGTACTACTTATTTTTCTTTCCCCAAGTTTTAAGTTAAAAAGATAGCATATTGAAAAGCAGAGACAATGCTTTGCCAACAAAGGTCCATCTAGTCAAGGCTATGGTTTTTCCTGTGGTCATGTATGGATGTGAGAGTTGGACTGTGAAGAAGGCTGAGCACTGAAGAATTGATACTTTTGAACTGTGGTGTTGGAGAAGACTCTTGAGAGTCCCCTGGACTGCAAGGAGATCCAACCAGTCCATTCTGAAGGAGATCAATCCTGGGTGTTCTTTGGAAGGAATGATGCTAAAGCTGAAACTCCAGTACTTTGGCCACTTCATGTGAAGAGCTGACTCATTGGAAAAGACTGATGCTGGGAGGGATTGGGGGCAGGAGGAGAGGGGGAAGACAGAGGATGAGATGGCTGGATGGCATCACCGACTTGATGGTCGTGAGTCTGAGTGAAGTCTGGGAGATGGTGTTGGACAGTGAGGCCTGGTGTGCTGCGATTCATGGGGTTGCAAAGAGTTGTACATGACTAAGCGACTGAACTGAATTTAAAAAAATAAAATTTATCCAGTCTATTTAAATTCTTAAATATTTACTTCTGCATTTATTTCACTTTATTTGGAAAAGTTTTGCTCTGTAAGTAATTACATGACATGTTTCCTAAGAGAGTCTTTTTGGATGTTGACTGGGCAATTCAGGAATGAATCTGTTGTGTTGGGAGTATTTGATTCGGCCCTTTGGCCTAAATGGTGGAGTGTGTTTTTTGACTCACTTCTGAATATGAAATATTTCTCTTTTATCTGAAGAAAAACTAATGGTAGTGAATAATTTGGGATGTAGTGTATTTGTGTCTTTCTAGTATGAGGAACAAATATCATCATTCATTGGAGTGTAGACTGAGAGACAATGCTGAGGTGAAGAACACTTAGTTTAACATTAGAGCAGATGATGCTATAACTGTTGAGTAGATTACTAAACCCCTGAGTGGTAGTATAAAGATTCTGAGTTTTATTAAATAAAAAAACCATGCAGCAAGTAAGGTAAGATTTTTCTTAAGTATTGTCTTCTCTCTACAACAATATCTCTCTGGATATATGTCCTATCTTATGGAGTAGCTATGTACCACAGAAGAAAAAGAAAAGAAAATTTAAGTTTAACTGCATTTTAAATACTGACATAATCTGCATTTAACAAAATCTTGAGAGAAATCTCTTTGAAAAGGGTGCTAATTTCAGAAAATAGGATTTGATTTTTGCAGTTTCTTGAATCCACTTTATTAGAACTGATGTACTGGTTTGAAAATTTCATACATAAACTTATCTAAAATGAATTTCTATATGAAAATATTATAGGTGTGACTTTTAGTATTTTTCATTTATCAAAAGATAAGTCAAATAGACATTTTCTGTTAAAGGAATTGGAGCCTGTGACTGTATATGATGGATGTCATTGTATAGTTGTCCTCTCATTTTTCAGATGTGTGAAATTTGTATTAAAATTTCTCTAGCCTCTGTCTTCCTCCCTCAAAACTGATCTAAAGTGGTATTTTGGTGTTATCTTCCCCCCCCTTTTTTTGGAGACAGAAAAGTGATTATGAAATAATTCTTTCTAGCCTCTCTTTAAAGCCTTGGGCTGAGAGGGTCAAGAATAGAGTGAAAAGATTTCCCCAGGTTCCCTTCCCCGCCCTTCCCCGATTCCCATTTTAAGCACTGAGCCATACTTAGTTTTTTAAAACAGGAAATGTTGCATATGTTTCTGTCATGATTGTGGTCCAGAAGTTAGGAAGCCAAATGGGATTTTTATTTAATTGTGTTAATTAATTTGTGGCCATGCTTGCTCTTTGTTTTTCACAGGGTTTTCTCGAGCAGGGGCTGCTCTTTGCTTCAGTGGGTGGGCTCCCGTTTGGCGGCTACTCTTGTGGAGCGCAGGCTCCAGGGCATGGGCTCCACTGCTTGTGGTCCCGGACTCTAGAGCTCAGGCTCAGCAGTTGTGGCGCACAGGCTGAGTTGCTCTGTGACTTGTGGGATCTTCCTAGACCAGGGATCAGATGTGGCAGGCGCATTCTTTACCTCTGAGCCACCAGCGGAGCCTGTGAACATTTCTTATATGAGTTCTCTATTATTCAGTTTCAAAGGTGGTGGTCACTGTATAGGCAGACGGTAGTAGAGTGCTGTTTTCTCCCCTAACTTCAGAAGCTGATTCCTGCTGGCATTACCCAGGTACCCCTGAACTACAACAGTTTTCTTTGCACTTACACATTTGGAGTGGTCAGGTGTTAAGCTTTAAACAATGGAATGCAGAAACATTACAGTTAAACACTAGTGTACACTCGTATACATCTTATATTAAATTGTGGGGCACTTGGAATCACAATGCCATTTACAAAGTGCCGTTGCCTGTTTTGGATTCTAGAAGAATGGGATAGAATGGAGTTTACTGGATGCATGGTAAAAGCTTTTAACCCTGTAAAGTACTGTGTTTGATCTCACTGGTTAACCTTGTTACGTTCTGGTACATGCAAAGTAGAACAAAATATGTTTGCTTGACTATAACTTTAAAAACTTCGAAAAGCAAAGTGTATTAAGTTTTTTGTAAATAGTTGATCTTTTCTATTTTCCCTTCATGACTTTCTGCTATTTCCTTATGTGATATGTAGATATAGCTCAAGTGGGAAGTGTTACATATCAGGAAAGGAGGAACTAGGTACTATCAGCGTTGGAAGAACTCTGCAGACTTGTTTGTGACAATTATGGCACAACAAAATTTGAATTTCCAAGTTGCTAGAATTTATTGAGCTCCATTCATTCTCATGGACAGTAATGACCTCTAGGTTTTCAGAGCTGTCCTTCTTAAGTTATTTTTTTCTGTCTGAGTGTGTATCTGTTCACAGCAGGTGAAATTCTATCCCTCCTTCCCACCTGGTCCAACTTTATTTTTCCCATGGGATCAATTCTGTATTTTATTTTTAAGTACCTGAATGTATAGTATTAAAACAATACATGTTACTGATTTTGGAACCATCTGAGAATAGGTTGCATATGTCATGCTCTGCTTTGTATTTCAGTAAGTAGTCCTGAAGAGGAAGGCTCTCTTAGCGTGACCACAGTAAAGCTAACCTAATAGATTGTTTATCTGGTCTGCAGACCACGCCTCACTGCTCACAGTCTCCCCGGTCACTGTGGCACTCCTGTCCCTCCAGTGCAGGGTCCAGCTGAGTGCTGTTCACACCTGGCATTTAGTTTCTGTGTCTCCAGTCTCCTCTAATCTGGAAGATTCCTCAGATGCTCTCTATCTCACGTGATGTCGTGTTCTTCAAGAATGCAGGCCAGTTCTTTCACAGAGTGTTCCTCAGCTTAGGACTGTCTGAGGCTCCTCTGCCGGGATCCACCCTGGCCTGTGTGACAGGTTTAAGGGCATTCCTTCAGGAAGTCTTCTGGAAGGGACAGGGGGACTGTGAGGTGGTCGCTCTATTTCCTTCCCATTTAGTTCTTTCACAGAAAAATTTCCCATTTCTTCTTTAATTGAAATAGAGTTCAAATCTCCTCCATAAGAACAGGATTTAATGTTCTGCTTTGCAAGTTTCTGTTTTGCTTAATTATGAAGGTTTCAAAAAATGGCAATAAAATATTTTCTAGAATGTGAGATGACCTTGAAAGGAGACAACATTTGGCTTTTATCAAGAGAAATTCCTTTCTGTATGGTTTCTGTTTTGAATTACATTGATAGAAATCTCAAGATGCTCTTGAACAGGTACTGTGAAGATATAAGGTATAGCAGTGTTAAATTTAGTGTTTTTTTTTTAATAACAGTAAACCCACTGTAGCTCTTCATCTATTAATTGAATTTGCTTCGCTGAAGATTAGCCTTCCCATAACCTGGTGCTTCTTTGTCCTAATAAATTTTCTTTAGCTAAAATAGAATAAGTGAACATATCAAGGCTCCAGTTCCCATTCGGTTTTAGAGATTTATGGGTTATATTAGATTTAGTGTGAAATGTCAGAATACTTACCATCTATAGTTATAACTCTTAAAAGTTTAATAATTGAAAGGCATATTGGAAGCTAGAAAATTGATGGACTATTGCAAAAGTATAAGAGGTTCAAAACTTGTTTTTAGACAACCCTGAGACAGGTGATATAAATTAATTTCTTAAAATATTTTAAGAGTTGCGTTTGAGTCTGATTTTAAAACAGATTTTCTGGAGTTGAGCTGTATAAGTTGCTTATATATCTTTGAGATTAGTTGTTTGTCAGTTGTTTCATTTGCTATTGTTTTCTCCCATTCAGAAGGCTGTCAACTCCAGAAAAATAAATGATCCAATAAAAAAATGGGCCAAAGAACTAAATAGGCATTTCTCCAAAGAAGACATACGGATGGCTAACAAACACTTGAAAAGATGCTCAACATCACTCATTATCAGAGAAATGCAAATCAAGACCACAGTGAGGTACCATTGCACACCAGTCAGAATGGCTGTGATCCAAAAGTCTACAAGCAATAAATGCTGGAGAGGATGTGGAGAAAAGGGAACCCTCTTACACTGCTGGTGGGAATGCAAACTAGTACAGCCATTATGGAAAACAGTGTGGAGATTCCTTAAAAAATTGCAAATAGAACTGCCTTATGACCCAGCAATCCCACTGCTGGGCATACACACCGAGGAAACCAGAATTGAAAGAGACACATGTACCCCAATGTTCATTGCAGCACTGTTTATAATAGCCAGGACATGGAAGCAACCTAGATGTCCATCAGCAGATGAATGGATAAGAAAGCTGTGGTACATATACACAATGGAATACTACTCAGCCCTTAAAAAGAATAAATTTGACTCAGTTCTAATGAGATGGATGAAATTGGAACCGATTATACAGAGTGAAGTAAGCCAGAAAGAAAAACACCAATACAGTATACTGACACATATATATGGAATTTAGAAGACAGTAATGATGACCCTATATGTGAGACAACAAAGAGACACAGAGGTATAGAGTGGACTTTTGGACTCTGAGGGAGAGGGAAAGGGTGGGATGGTTTGGGAGAATGGCAATGAAACATGTATATTTTCCTGTAAGAAACGAAGTGCCAATCTATGTTCAATGTAGGATGCAGGATACATGGGGCTGATGCACAGGATGATTCAAGTAGAGGATGTGGGGTGGGAGGTGGGAGGGGGCTTCGGCATTGGAAGATTGTGTTCACCTATGGCTGATTCGTGTCAATGTATGCAAAACAAATACAGTATTTTAATTTAAAAAAATTAATCAATAAATAAATAAATTAAAAAAAAACAGATTTTAAGGGAAAGAGTCCATGACTTGGAATAAATATTGATAATGCTTTTGTTTAGTACTAACAAGTATTTAGTGAGCACCTCCCCATGCGCTGCTGCTGTGTTGGTCTTGGGGGTTCATTAATAGACAGGTACAAGACCAGCATCTCATGGAGCCCTTAACTAGTGGGGAAGGACACCCCAGCGCTGGGAGTGCAGACAGCAAATGTAGGTGTCTGCAGGAGCCAGGAGCCTCTCCCTGGGGGCACAGGAAGCCCACCCTGGGGAAATCCTCTGCCAGCCGAGGTTGGCCAAGTGGAGAGCAAGGGGGAGAGGGTTCTAAACAGAAGAAATGACAGGCGTAAAGATCTGCAGTTGAGAGACTAAGAAATGGAGGTGAATTCAGTATTGGTAGAAATAGGTGTTTGGAGAGGATTAAAGTTGGCAACTTTAGTTTAGGTGAACACTCTCCATTTTGCCTCCATTTTTTTACTTAATTTTACCTAATCTCATCTAAACTAATCTGTTTTCTACATCTTCACTAATACCCTTTCATTGTTGTTGTTTTGAAGTATAACCATAACATTAAAATAAGTCCATTTGGAAAGGGGAGAAAGTCTTTGGTAACCCCATTCATTTGCTTTTTTGCATATGACCCTCTGGTATTGTCTCGCTATATATATTTTGATATAATTGGGTTCATAGTGTATATGGACTTTTCTATTTGGATTTCTAACATTGACTTTAGACAGTTACCATATTTCCATAATAGTTTTTATAATTAGAATTCATAATTTTATTCCTTAAAGGTAACAATGCATAGTAACTTGTTTAACTAGTTCCTATTTTTTTTTTTTAAGATGGTTCATTTTTAAAAAGGTTTGCAAAATGAGTATCATTGGTGATTTTGCCCTATTTCTTTAAAAAAGACTTATAATTCCTTGGCTAGATTTATAATACTGAAATATTTTTGCTTATATTTTCCTGTCTTTCTTAAAAAGTGACATTAATTTATAGTGACCCTGGTAATCTATATACAGATTATCAGTTTCACCATGACTAGCTTAGTAGGCTCAAAACAACATAAAGTTGCTTTAAGTTGCATATTTGATTTTTAGACAAGATAACTTGAAAACAAATTGTGGTAAAATATCCAAAATACAAAATGCCATCTTAAACACTTTTAAGAGTACAGTTCAGTTGTTGTTCAGTCATTCAGTTGTGTCTGATTCTTTGCTAACCCAATGGACTGCAGCATGTCAGGCTTCCTTGTCCTTTACCATCTCCCAGAGCTTGCTCAGACCACAGCCATTTAATTGGTGGTGGCATCCAACCTTCTTGTCCTCTTTCATTCTCCTTGTCCTTCTTCTCTTGTGTTCGATCTTTCCCAGCATCAGGGTCTTTTCTAATGAGTTGGCTCTTTGAATCAGGTGGCCAAAGTATTGGAGCTTCAGCTTCAACATCACTCCATCCAGTGAACACCCAGCACTGATTTCCTTTAGGATGGGCTGGTTGGATCTCCTTGCAGTCCGAGGGACTCTCAAGAGTCTTCTCTAACCTCACAGTTCAAAAGCATCAGTTCTTTGATGCTCAGCCTCCTGTATGGTTCAATTCTCACCTCCATACATGACTGTTCGAAAAAACATGGCCTTCACTATATGAACATTTGTTGGCAAAGTAATGTCTCTGCTTTTTAATATGCTTTCTAGGTTGGTCATTGGAGAAGGCAATGGCAACCCACTCCAGCACTCTTGCCTGGAAATTCCCTTGGACGCAGGAGCCTGGTTGGCTGCAGTCCATGGGGTTGCTAAGAGTTGGATATGATTGAGGACTTCACTTTCACTTTTCCTTTCATGCACTGGAGAAGGAAATGGTAACCCACTCCAGTGTTCTTGCCTGTAGAATCCCAGGGATGGGGGAGCCTGGTGGGCTGCAGTCCATGGGGTCTCAGAGAGTTGGCCACGACTGAAGTGACTTAGCAGCGGCAGCAGCAGGTTGGTCATAGCTTTTCTTCCAGGGAGCACACATCTTTTAAATTCATGGCTGTAGTCACCATCTGCAGTGATTTTGGAGCCCAAGAAAATAAAGTCTCTCACTGTTTCTGTTGTTTCTCCATCTGTTTGCCATGAAGTGATGGGACGGGATGCCATGATCTTTGTTTTTTGAATGTTGAGTTTTAAGCCAGCTTTTTCACTCTCTCCGTTCACCTTCATCAAGAGGCTCTTTAGTTCTTCTTTGCTTTCTGCTATAAGGGTGGTATCATCTGCATATCTGAGGTTATTGATATTTCTTCAGTATCTGGCCGTCTTGATTCCAGGTTGTGCTTCATCCAGCCCTGCATTTTGCATGATATACTCTGCCTATAAATTAAATAAGTAGGATGACAATATGCAGCCTTGACATACTCCTTTCTCAATTTTGAACCAGTCCGTTGTTCCATGTTCTACCTGCATACAGCTTTCTCAAGAGGCAGGTAAGTTGGTCTGGTATTCCCATCTCTTTAAGAATTTTCCAGTTTGTTGTAATCCACATAGCAAAAGGCTTTGGTGTAGTCAATAAGGCAGCAGTAGATGTTTTTCTGGAACTCTTGATTTTTCGATGATCCAGTGGATGTTGGCGATTTGATCTCTGGTTCCTCTGCCTTTTCTAAATCCAGATTGAACATCTGGAATTTCTTGATTCATGTACTATTGAAGCCTAGCTCGGAGAATTTTGAGCATTACTTTGCTAGCATAGTGTTGAGTATATTCACATTATAGTGCATCCAATCTCCAAAACTCTGTGTCTTGCAAAACTAAAACTCTGTATTCATTACACAGCTTCATGTTCCCCTCCTCCAATCTTTTAGCAACCACCATTGTACTTTCTGTCTCTAGGAATCTAACTGCTCTGGGTACCTCTTGTATGAGGGAGTAAATAGTATTTGTCTTTTTCTGACTGGCTTATTTTGATTAGCATACTGTCCTAAAAGTTCATCCTTGCTGTAGCATGTATCAGAATTTCGTTACTTTTTAAGGCTGAATAATATCCCACTGTATGGCTTACATTTTATCTGTTCATCTGCTGATGGATACTTGGTTTGCTTCCACCTTTTGGTTTCTGTGAATAACAACACTGTTGTGAACCTAGGTATACAAATATCCCTCTGAGATCCTGCTTCCTGTTGAGTACATACCCAGAAATGGAATTGATGTATAATATGGCAATTCTATGTTTAATTTTTTTAGAAATTGCCATACTGTTTTTCATAGTGGCCACAACCATTTTGAATTGTACGGGAATTCCGTTTCTCCACATCCTTGCCAACACTCGTCATTTTCTGTTTTTTGGGCAGCAGCCGTCCTAACGGTGTTGAGGTGGTGCATCATGGTTAGGATATCTTTCTTCATGTGCTCACTATTTACACTTCCTGTTGTATCATATCCTTCTAAAATAGTCTTCCAGAATTCTTCCTGAAAAATCACAGATTTTTAAAGTTGGATAATGCTTTTGTGTCCAAAAATTTATTATGGAACAGTACAGTTTTTCTATGTTTATTGGAGCTTTATTTGTTTCTTTTGGGTCCTGCATCATTTTGCGGTGATCAGAGGAGAGAGAACTCACAGTACACAGAAAAGGCAGAGCAAGAACGTTTCNTTCAGAAAGAGGATGAGCAGAGAATGATAGGATCAGTTTTGCTTAATGTATTGTTCTGTCAGGGACTCACTTGGTGGTTAATGTGCTATGGTGATTACAGGTTTTACACTGAGGAAACGGGAAAGATCTTTTTGAATGTTGGAAGTGCTTGT
>SJYE01003733.1:0-24754 GCA_006408755.1 Eudorcas thomsonii
ATGGATTTTCTCCATTTTCAGATGAAGAAAGAAGCTTGAGGAACTTGCAGAATTGTTTTTGAGTTGAAAAAGCTAGTAAACATCTTTGAAGCCAAGAATATCTCTGCAAAACAAACAATAATTATAAGCACTTCTGTAACAGTATGAGCCAGTACAGTCCTCACTTAATCTGCAAATCTTCTCTAAGGTGTATTTGGTGGGATGGCAGGGGAGGGTTAACAAATAATGATTGGTGTATTGCACATGTCACAGTTCAATGCAGTCAGTCAGACACCTGTCTTCCATTACATGATTCTGCCAGCTCCTTGGGCCTCAGAATCTGGATTCTTTTTGCGACTAGACGGCAAATAAAGGAAGGGGATCTTCTCCAGGGGATCTTCCCAACCCAGGGATCAGACCTAGGTTTCCTGCATTGCAGGCAGATTCTTTATCAGCTGAGTCACAAGGGAAGCCCAAGAATACTGGAGTGGGTGAAGTGAAGTCGCTCAGTCATGTCTGACTCTTTGTGACCCAGTGGACTATAGCCAGCCAGGCTCCTCTGTCCATGGGATTCTCCAGGCAAGAATACTGGAATTGGTTGCCATTTCCTTCTCCAGAGGATCTTCCCAACCCAGGGATTGAACCTGGGTATCCTTCATTGCAGGTGGATTCTTTACTGAGCTATCAGGGAGGCCCCAAATGAAGGAAGAGAAAATGTCAAATAGCACGGCTGATTTTTAGGGACCAGGTTATTCTCTTCCAGCACAGCAACACAAGGGAACAGGTAGAACATATTGTCTAATTTGGAAAAAAATAGTAAGAAGCCTAGTTCACAAACACATGGAATTGGGGGAAGAGAGGTGCACACAAACTGAGTCCTATTCCTCCACATTTCATTGGCCAGGACTCACCCTTGTGACCTGATCTGAACCCAGAAGGGTACGGGGATAGATAATGCTTGCTGTGAGCCTGGGAGGAAGAGAGAGTGACAGTTGGTCTTTCCCAATGCGATGGAGGTTGTTATTCCTCTTGACGGGACTCGGTCCTGGGGGATCTGAAGGTTCCACATGCAAATGGAAGGAAGTTCATCTAGGGTAAGTCAAAATAATGAGGACGAAGGAAGCTTTTTCTTCAGAAGCGTATATATGTTATAAGTAAATGCTGTTCTTTTTGTCTTTACCCTTTTTTTGGGGGGGGAGGGGGCACCCTGAACTCCTGCTTATCTTTCAAAATAGGGCTTCACCACCTTCTAGAACTCGCCACCTAATTTCCCTTGCAGTTGTGACGTTTTTCTCTCTATACTCTTTAGTCCTCTTTCCACCTCAAAAATGAAATTCTTTAAGAACGTGGTCTTTGCTGTTAGAAGTGTGAACTGTGTAACTTCTAATTTTCAAAGATTTTCCTGTCGATCATTTTAAACTTTGTGTCCGTGTTGTCGAATATTCGTTTAAATAACTGAAGCTCAGCCTGACAAAAAAGAGTGAATTTGAAAGTAATGGAAAGAAATTGTTTATAAGTATTTAGACAAATTCTAAAAACAGGTATTTGAATAAGGCAGGTGACATGGTGTAAGAAAAAGAAAAAGTAGCCAGGGAAGATCATATAAAGATAAACTGAAAAACTGAAAATGTTGAGATATTTTATCTCTCTTTCATATCTCAGATATTAATTTTAAAGGAAGAAAACCAGATAGCTTTTACCCAGATTTCACTTCAGTATTTTATTGCTTACTCCATTTGCTTCATTGTTTACTCTCCATCTTTCTGAACCACTTATGTGCCTCCTAGCCCCTTTTTGCTAAATATAAAGTGTGTGTTTCCTGAACATAAGGTTATTTCTGGGGACTTCCCTGGCGGTCCAGTGGTTAAGACTTCATGCTTCCACTACAGGTGGTGCAGGTTCTATCCCTGGTCAGGGGACTAAGATTACACATATGACATGGCGGCAGCAAAAAAAAAAAAAAAAAAAAAATTCTTATAAAGATTGTATCTATATAGTACCAGGGCAAGGTTAGAGCCAGAAGACACAGCAGTTAACACATGTTGTTGCAAGCCTTACTGTATTCTATGGTGATTGTTTCTTTCTTTTCCTTCTGTCAGAGGTCCTGCTCTTGAGAACAAGGATCATAGCTGATTATATCTGAATCCCGGTGCATGGCACATGGTAAGTGCTTGTGATTTTTTTTTTTTTAATATTGGCTAATGGTGGAAGGTATGCAAATATCAATTTTTTCACATGACAAAAATGAATGAATTTTGTTTTTATTAGTACGTTATAGTTTAACTGCTCTATGATCCATGAGAGTTGTTTGTAATGTGGCTCCTTTGTGAGACTTATTAATGTTTGTTTATAACTTAATATCTGATCAATTTTTGTGACTATGCCATGGGCTGTTGAAAAGAAGGTGTGTTCCCTATGATCAGAGTGAAAAACTGTACATATATTTGTAAATTCTACCTTGTTGATTAGGTTGCTTAGGTCTTCTCTGGCCTTCCTGATTTTTTGCTCACTTGATTTGCCTTGTCTTGAGAGTGGAGTACTAAAATCTCCTCTATTGTTACTATATTGCCATTTCTGTCTTCTTGCAGTTTCCACAGTTTTTACTTCATTAAGGTGTTGCTTACTATTTGGTAATATTCATAAATGTTATATTATTCTGCATTGTGGACTTTAATATGAAAAAAAGTCCCTCTTCTGTTACATTTTTTGCTTTGAGACTTGGATTTTATGTTACTGATACCTGGATATATTGCTTTTCTTCTATTATTCGGTTTCCATATTTCTGTCTCCATTTGTCTGTTATACCTTTGTCCTTCTCTTTATAACCTTTTTGCATCAGTTTGAAATGTGTTTCTTGTTTACAAGAGAGTTGAGTTTTGTTCTGTGAATTAACTTGAAAATTGTTTTCGTTTACTGAGTAGGTAAAGCCCATTTATCCTTATGAATTATCTGTTTATTCTCAATGTTGTCACAATCTTTTAGAATTGCGTGTATTTTATTTCTCTTATAAATTTATTCTTTTTTAAAATTGGAGGATAATTGCTTTACAATGTAATGTTAGTCTCTGTTGTACAATAACATGAATCAGCTCTAAATATGCAGTTGTGTGTATTTTATATTTGCTATGTGTGAATTGCTTGCCGTTTACATATTTTAGGTGTTTAGAAAAGTTTGCAGCTTTGTTTTAGTGGTTATCTTAGTTTATACCTTTTTAAATATGCATGTTTTCTTATTTAACTCATTCATGTCTGTTTTATTATCTTTTATTTGTATCATGCCTTCTACTGCTTATTCTCTTCTCTGCTTTCCTTTATTCCATTTATTGGTTGAATTGCTGTTACTTTGTCAAAACATTATATATATATATATATATGTCTTTCACTCTCATTTATCCAAAATTTGTTTCATTGCATAAATCTGTATTGTCCATCCATCCTTCAATCTACTTACCTACCTATGTACCAAAATGCTTTACCACCAGTCCTTTTCCTGATTTTTTCCAAATATCTTTTGGTTGAGTGAAGCTTATCATCTAGTGCAGAAGTTGGCAAACTTTTTCTCTAACAGGCTGGATAATAAATATATTAGGCTATGCAGGCCATACGGTCTCTATCACAACTGCTTAGCTCTGCTTTTGTAGCACACAAACTACTATAGATAATAAATGAATGTAGCTGTATTCTCATAAACCTTGATCTATAGACTGAAATTTAACTTGTATATCATTTTTGCAGATCACAAAATATTGTTAATTTTATAATTTTCTTTCACCAAATAAAAATGTAAAAAAAAAAATCTTATCTCAGTCTCTGTCAGAAACAAGATGGGCTTGATATAATCTGTGGATGTATAAATAGTTTGCCAATATTTGTTCTAGTAGATTTCTCAAAAAGGGCTATGGTTACAGAATTCCCTAAGATTTTGTAGGTTGAAAAACTGTATATATGTGTATGTAAAAGCCTTGATACTTGGGTAATTTGTTGGATATAAAATCCCTGGTTCATAATTAATTTCATTGAGTATTTGCAAAGTGTTTGTCTATTTTTGCTTTGCTTTTTATAATGTTTTTGAATGCCTGTTTGCTAGTCCAGTGCTTTTGCCTTTGTATATTGCTTGATCTTTTTGCCTGTAGGCCTCAAATATTTTATCTTTATCTTTGAAATTTTGTAGTTGAAGTATGCTATATCTTGGAGTTGACTTGTGCATTTTCAATATATAAGTAAACATAGGTCTTTCTTGTTTCTGGAAAGTTTTCTTGGATTATAGTTTTAAGTAACAGTTTTATTCCATTGATTATCTTTTCACCAGGAATGCAGCAATACATTATTGCTTCTTTGCTTGTCTTCTGTTTCCTTTGCTTTCTGTGCTTACCTTTTTATTTTCTTGATCTCATTTTCATTCTATTGGTTATTTTCGTGATNAAGGTTTCCTACCTTCTATTCTCACTTGAGAACTTTGTAACTTATTGAATTATAAAATATCTTAATCTTTTTGTTCATTTTTTTCATGACTTCAATCAACTCCTTTAATTTCTGTCTGTGTTTTGCCCATTTCTGTTCTAAGCTTTTGAATTTCTTTTATTTTATTTTTTAATATAAATTTATTTATTTTAATTGGAGGTTAATTACTTTACAGTATTGTGTTGGTTTTTCCATACATCAACATGAAGATTCAAGGTAATTTTTATTTTTAAAAATTACCAAGTTTTTATTTGTGCCTATTTAATTCCATTTGAAGTATTGTCCTACATTAATTTTTTTTTTGTTTTGCTTCATGATTGCTTTTCTGGGGTTGGGCTACCTCAGTTTTTAAGTACTGAATTTAATTTTACAGTTTGATCCAGAACTCTATATGAACCAATTAATTTTCTTGTTCATTTTTGTGGTATTCATAGTTTAATGACACACATGTCTGTCAGAATATCAAAGTCCAAATACATCAATGCATTTGCTTTTTTGGCTTGTGGGGATTGATTGTGCATCCTCTGACTTAATGGATCTCTTGCCTTGCATGACTTCTAAAATTTTCTCTTTTGCTCCTTTTCCGCTTCACCATCCAATTGCCAATGGATGATTTTCCCTCCCTCTTAATACTTTTCTTTCCAAGAAGCTATGAGTTTTGAAGGCTGCACCTTCAAATTGAGTGTAGTTTTAAAGTCCTCTATTTATGTTCAGACATTTGATTTTTAGTACTTTCACACTGAGGATGGATTTATGTTTTCTCACAGTGTTTTAACTCACCTTGGGCCCTTGCTTTTTCTTCTGTTTTGTTTTTTCTTGTTTTTGGTGCATTCTTATTTTTTCCTTCCTAGTTTTCTTTCATTGTTTTGGAGGGAACATTGGGAGATAGAGACCTCAGTGGCCTCAGTTGTCTTCAGATGGATTAGAAGTACCTAAAAATGGAAATACATTGAAAATAAGGTTTCTTTTATACTATGAGAAAAGGAAAATTGTTAAAAAATTATTTGTGCTGTTTACAAAGATCAACACTAAAATGCATCCAAGGTCAAAGAGACCTTAATAATTTAAGTTTGTGGTTAAGTCACACCACTACATCTGAGAAACCTTGAGAAGCCTGTAAAAGGTATTTGATGACTTCATGGAATCTTCTGAAACTTGTGCTATTTGTCCATATTTGCCTCTGTCTTTTGAATACTGCCAGAAACTTTACTTTGGGGTAATGACAGTATGAGTAATTCATGCTGTTGAGTCATGTTCAATTAATGTAATTATAAAAGTGAGATTGAGAGTTTTTTTTTTAAAAAAAACTCCTGGTAATGTCAAATGATAAACAGCTCACCTGAATTGTCAATCATCTGAAGAAAGTTCCTTCAACTATTTTAATCATACTGGGAATGTTAAAGATAAAAAAAATGCTTGTACTTTATATAGATGGGATAAAATATTATCAATTAAAATATGTTCTACTCTTATATGTAGCAAATAGAATATTACTATCATGAAATATCAAATTAAATACATAATAATTCCCTGATTATGACTTTAATGGTTCAGTGATAATGTTTATTAAATGATATGCTTAAACTCTTTTTAAAAGGTTTTTATTTATTTAATTTTGGCTGTGGTGGGTCTTTGTTGCTACACACAGGCTTTTTCTAGTTGCAGTGAGTGGGGGCTACTCTCAAGTTGTGGTGTGTGGGCTTCTCACTGGGGTGGCTTCCCTTGTGGAGCACGGGCTCTCAGGTGCTCGAGCTTCAGCAGTTGTAGCACATGGGCTCAGTAGTTGTGGCTACCAGGCTCTAGAACACAGGCTCAATAGTTGTGGCACACCAGCTTAATTGCTTTTAGGCATGTGGGATCTTCTTAAACCAGGAGTTAAACTGGATCCCTTGCATTGCAAGGTGGATTCTTAACCACTAGAAGGTGGCGTCTTTAATCAGGGAAGCCCCTGATTAAACTCTTATAGAAGACTGGGAGCAGATTTAACCTTCTCTAAATCAATTAGATCAGAAATTCCAAGAAAGCAGTACAGTTAATGTGCAGTTTGTAATTTATATCCTGTTATACTTTAAAGGAATATTCTGAGCTACCTTTTGCAAAAGCAAAACACAGCTGACAATTATATGTCTTTGAAAGTTCTATATATGATAGATCTATAAAACAGGAATAAAAAATTAAATAAGGATTTGTTCCTGCACAATTTACTTGCTAAGAATTAGCTTTTTAAGAAGTTACATTCATTCTTCCCCATGTAATTGATGATTTATGAAACTCTTGTCTTTTATTTCATTATTTTTTTCTTTCAGCTTTATTGAGACGTAATTGCCATATAGCACTGTATAAGTTTGAAGTGTATTGCATAGTGATTTGACCTACATGCATAAGGAAATGATTAACTTAATAAGTTCAGTGAATATCCATCATCTCATATACATACACAATAAAAGAAAAAGAAAAAAATATTTTTCCTTGTGAAGAGAACTCAGGGTTTATTCTCTTAACTTCCATAGATAACATATAGCAATATTAATTATGTTAATCGTGTTGTACATTACATTCCTGGTACTAAATTATCTTACAACTGAAAGTTTATACCTTTTGACCACCTTTAAGGAATTCCCCCTCCCACCATCCCTTGCCTCTGGTAACCACAAATCTGATCTCTTTTTCTATGAGTTTCTTTGTTGGAAGTATAATTGACTTATAACACTGTGTCAGTTCCCAATGCATAATGTAGTGACTCAGTATTTCCATACATCACAAAATGCTCATCATGATAAGTAAGTCTAGTTACCATCTGTCACTATACAAAGATATTGATTGCACTATTATTGATTATAATCCCATGCTGTACATTTAATCCTAGTGACTCATTTATTTTATAGCTAGAAGTTTGTACCTCTTGATTTCCCTTACCTATTTCACTCATCCTCTTATTCCCTTCCTTCTGGCAAGAACCTGTTTTCTCTGTATCTGTGACTCTGTTTCTGTTTTGTTACTCTTGCTCACTTGTTCTGTTTTTTAGAATCCATATATAAGTAATACCATACAGTATTTGTCTTTTTCCATCTGACTTATTTCACTTGGGGTAATACCTTCTGCTGCTGCTGCTGCTAAGTTGCTTCAGTCATGTCCGACTCTGTGCGACCCCATAGACAGCAGCCCAACAGGCTCTGCCATCGCTGGGATTCTCCAGGCAAGAACACTGGAGTGGGTTGCCATTTCCTTCTCCAATGGATGAAAGTGAAAAGTAAAAGTGAAGTCGCTCAGTCGTGTCTGACTCTTAGCGACCCCATGGACTGCAGCCTACCAGGCTCCTCCATCCATGGGAGTTTCCAGGCAAGAGTACTGGATTGGGATGCCATATACATTCTAGATCCATCCATTTTGCTGCAAATGGCAAGATTTTATTTTTCTAATGAGTAGTGTTGCATTGTATATATAAACACACTCCAGATTTTCTTTATCCATTCTTCTATCAGTGAGCACTTATGTTGCTTCTATATCTTGGCTATTGTAAATGCTACAATGGACATAGGGGTGCATATATGTTTTCAAATTAGTGTTTTTATTTTCTTTGGAAAAATACCCAGAGGTGGAATTGCTGGATAGTATGATAGCTTTGTGTTTAATTTTTTGAGAAATCTCCATTGTGTTTTCCATAGTGATTATACCATTTTACATTACCATTAACAGTGCATGAGGGTTCCCTTTTCTCCGCATCTTTGCCTGCGCTTGTTATTTGTTTTCTGTTTTATAAATAGTCATTCTGACAGGTGTGAGGTGATATCTCATTGTGGTTTTAGTTTTCATTTCCCCTGAGAAACCTATATGCAGATCAGGAAGCAACAGTTAGAACTTGATATGGAACGACAGAGTGGTTCCAAATTGGGAAAGGAACACATCACGGCTGTATATTGTCACCCTGCTTATTTAACTTATATGCATAGTATATCATGAGAAATGCTCAGCTGAAAGAAGCACAAGCTGGAATCAAGATTGCCAGGAGAAATATCAATAACCTCAGATATGCAGATGACACCACCCTTATGGCAGAAGGTGAAGAAGAACTAAAAACTTTCTTGATAAAAGTGAAAGAGGAGAGTGAAAAAGTTGGCTTAAAGCTCAACATTCAGAAAACGAAGTTCATGGCATCTGGTCCCATTATTTCATGAGAAATAGATGGGGAAACAGTGGAAACAGTGTCAGACTTTATTTTTGGGGGCTCCAAAATCACTGCAGATGGTGATTGTAGCCATGAAATTAAAAGATGCTTACTCCTTGGAAGGAAAGTTATGACCAACCTAGGTAGCATATTCAAAAGCAGAGACATTACTTTGCCAACAAAGGTCTGTTTAGTCAAGGCTATGGTTTTTCCAGTAGTGTATGGATGTGATAGTTGGACTGTGAAGAAAGCTGAGCACTGAAGAATTGATGCTTTTGAACTGCGGTGTTGGAGAAGACTCTTGAGAGTCCTTTGGACTGCAAGGAGATCCAACCAGTCTATCCTAAAGGAGATCAATCCTGGGTGTTCATTGGAAGGACTGATGCTGAAGCTGAAACCCCAATACTTTGGCCACCTCATGTGAAGTGTTGACTCATTGGAAAAGACTGTGATGCTGGGAGGGATTGGAGGCAGGAGGAGAAGGGGACAACAGAGGATGAGATGGCTGGATGGCATCACTGACTCGAGGGACATGAGTTTGGGTGTACTCCAGGAGTTGGTGATGGGCAGGGAGGCCTAGCGTGCTGTGATTCATGGGGTCACAAAGCATCAGACATGACTGAGCGACTGAACTGAATTCAACTGAATGATTAGTGATGCTAGCCACGTTTCACATATATCTGTTGGTTACCTGTATGTCTTTGGAAAAATGTCTATTCAGTTGTTCAATGGGGGCAGAGCCATGTCCCACATTGTTTGGCTATAAGATGTGAGGGTTCCAGGGCTGGCACTGGTCCACAGGTAATCAGGACCACTGGTTGTGGGGCCAGGGCTGGGCCCCAGGTTGGCTGGCTGCAGGGCCTGGAAGTCCTGAAACTAGTGCCCACATGCTGATGAGTGAGGCCAGTTCCCAGGGCAGCTGGGTTCCAGGTCTATGGAATCCTAGGGCTGTACCCTGCCCACTGATGCCATGTCCTGGGGCATCTTGCTTGGGGACCTGGGTGAGCCTGGGGCTGGCATTGGCCTTCTGGTGAGTGAGACTGAGTCCCCATGCAGCTGGCTACTCAGCCTGGGGAAGTCCTGGGACTACTGCAGACTGGCTAGTGTGTCATTAAGCCCCCAGAGCTAATAGGCTAGAAGGATGACTCCAGAATGGTGCTTACCAGCACTAGTGTCATCATGGTGAAAGAGCTTCTGGAGAATGGCTTCTGCCAGTGTCTGTGTCTCCAGGGGGAATTGCCTCCTGCCTCTTGGAGAGCCTCTCTAAGATCAGTAAGTGGATTGATCTAGGTTCCTTTCAAATTACTGCTCTGTACTAGATCTCAGAGCATGTGAGATTTTGTGTGCACCTTTTAAGAGGAGAGTCTCTGTTTCCTACGGCTCTATAACTTTTCTATATGCAAATTCTGCTGGCTTTCAAAGCCAGACTTTCAGGGGTCTTATCTTCGTGGTGCAGGACCTCCAGGCTAAGGAGCCTAATATGTGACTTGGACCTCTTGCTCCTTGGGGAAAACTTCTGCAGTTGTGACAATCCTCTCCTTCGTTGGGCATCTACCTGGATGTATGGGTTTTGACTTTACCATGTCTCCACTCCTGTCTATTTTGTTTTGGTTTGTTCTTTATATATTTAAGCGTGGAAAGTCTTTTCTGCTAGTCTTTAGGTCATTCTAATACATAGTTGCTTTGTAAATAGTTATAATTTTGGCATGCCATTGGAAGGAGGTAAGTTCAAGGTTCTATCCTGCCAATTTCACTGCTCTTGTCTTTTAAAAGTTTACCTAGGTACTCAAATTACACCACCTTCAACTTTAAGAAGCTTGATCTTTACTACCCTTCAGTTATGTTGAAGCAATCCTACACCTTAAATATCATTATCACTTCGAAATGCTCCCTTTTGGAGTTCTCTGATAGAAACCCAAACATTCTGTTTTCTCAGCTCTCCTGCAGTCCCAGTTGCACTGAATATCCACAAGGCCTTGGTCTGCCAGTGATGTCCAGCCTCTCATCTATTTTTTCCAGACCATTGCTTAGTTCAGATTTGTTTACCACATAGAGCAGGCTGGAGCCTTGCATAGTCTCTTTCAGTAGTGTCCCACTGCTATTCCAGGATCACATGCCTCTTTGACCTGTAATTGGAGCTGTGCCCTTTTCCACTATGGTCAACCCAGACAGGTCCTAGCCTAACACTCAGATCCCTACACTGGTTTCACTGTTGACTTCACCTTCTAACATCAGCTGAGCCCTCTTTTGTGTCTTTATTTGTTGGCTCTGTCTCTTGTCCCACCACATTTTCTCTCTACTCCTCTACTCTTTTCAAGCCATGTAACCTCCTTTTTTTAAAATCATATCATACTGTTGTTCAGTTACTAAGTTGTGACCAACTGTTTGCAACCCTATAGACTGCAGCACTCTAGGCTTCCCTGTCCTCACTATCTCCCTGAGTTTGCTCAAACTCATATCCATTGAGTCGGTGATCTAATCATTGTTTAATGATTAGATTAAACAATCTAATCCTCTGTTTCCCATTTCTCTTCCTGCCCTCAATCTTTCTGAGCATCCATGTCTTTTCCAAGGAGTTGGCTGTTCACATCAGGTGGCGAAAGTATTGAAGCTTCAGCATCAATCTTTCTAATGAGTATTCAGGGTTTATTTCCTTTAGGATTGACTGGTTTGATCTCCTTGCAGGCCAAGGAACTCTCAAGAGTCTTCTATAGCACCACAGTTCAAAAGCATCAACTTTTCAATGCTCAGCTTTCTTTATGATCCAATTCTTACATCCTTTCCTGATTTTGAACTAGTTTGTTGTTCCAGGCTTAGTTCTAACTGTTGTTTCTTATCCTGCATACAGGTTTCTCAGGAGACAGGTAAAGTGGTCTGATATTCTCATCTCTTTAAGAATTTTCCACAGTTTGTTGTGATCCACACTGTCAAAGGTTTTAGCATAGTCAAAGAAGAAGAAGTAGATGTTTTTCTGGAACTCTCATGCTTTTTTGATGATCCATTGAATGGTGGCAATTTGATTTCTGGTTCCTCTGCCTTTTCTAAATCCAACTTGGACATCTGGAAGTTCTTGGTTCATATACTGCTCTAGGCTAGCTTGAAGCATTTTGAGCATTGCCTTGCTAGCATATGAAATGAGCTCAATTTTGAGGTAGTTAGAACATTCTTTGGCATTGCCTTTCTTTGGGATTAGAATGAAAACTGACCTTTTCCAGTCCTGTGGCCACTGCTGAGTTTTTCAAATTTGCTGACGTATTGAATGCAACACTTTAACAGCAACATATTTTAGGATTTTAAATAGCTCAGATGAACAAAGCTCCACTAGCTTTGTTCACAGTGATGCTTCCTAAGACCCACTTGACTTCACACTCCAGGATGTCTGGCCCTAGGTGACTGACCACACTACAGTGGATATTCCAGTCATTAAGACCTTTCTTTGTATAGTTCTGTGTATTCTTTTCAGCTCTTCTTAATCTCATCTGTGTCTATTAGATCCTTGTAGTTTCTGTTCTTTATTGTGCCCATCTTTGCTTGAAGTTTTCCCTTGGTATCTCCAATATTCTTGGAGAAATGTCTTTCCCATTCTATTGTTTTCCTCAATTTCTTTGCATTTTTCCCTTAAGAAGACTGTCTTATCCCTCCTTGCTATTCTCTGGAACTCTTTATCTATTTGGGTATATCTTTCCCATTCTCCTTTCCCTTTCACTTCTATTCTTTTTTCAGCTATTTGTAATGCCTCATCAGACAACCACTTTGCCTTCTTGCACGTCTTTGTCTTTGGGATGGTTTTGGTCACTGCTTCTTGTACGATGTTACAAACTTCTGGCCATAGTTTTTCAGGCACTGTGTCTATCCCTTGAATCTATTCATCACCTCCACTGTATAATCATAAGGAATTTGATTTAGGCCATACCTGTGGTTTTCCCTACTTTTTTCTGTTTAAGCCTGAATCTTGCAATAAGGAGCTCATGATCTGAGCCACAGCCAGCTCTCTGTCTTGTTTTGCTTTCTGTATGGATCATCTCCATCTTTGGCTGCAAATAATGTAATCAATCTGATTTCAATATTGACCATCTGGTGATGTCCATGTGTAGAGTAGTCTCTTTTGTTATTGGAAGAGGGTGTTTGCTGTGACCAGTCATTTTCTTGGCAAAACTCTGTTAGCCTTTTTGCCCGCTTCATTTTGTACTCCAGGACCAAACTTGCCTGTTATTCCAGGTATTTCTTGGCTTCCTACATTTGCATTCCAATCCCCTATAATAAAAAGGGCATATTTTTTTGTGTTAGTTCTAGATCTTGTATGTAGGTCTTCATAGAACCATTCAACTTCAGCTTTTTTTGGCATTAGTGGTTAGGGCATAGACTTGGGTTATTGTGATAGTGAGTGGAAACAAATGGAGATCATTCTGTCATTTTTGAGACTGCGCCCAAGTACTGCATTTCAGACTCTTTTGTTGACTATGATGGCTACTCCATTTCTTCTAAGGGATTTTTGCCTGCAGTAGTAGAAATGGTCATCTGAATTAAATTTGCCCATTCCCATACATTTTAGTTCACTGATTCCTAAGATATTGGTGTTCATTCTTGCCATCTCTTGCTTGACCATGTCCACTTTACCTCCTAAGGCATTATGAATAAGGGAACACTTTAACTGGACCTTGAAGAATTTACGCCCTNTGACAGTGATGATAAAGATGACTGGAAAGCCCATGGATTGTTTCAGAATTGGCAAACAGCACAGTATAACTAAAGCAGAAGTATAATATTAAAATTTTAGGTTTGTTTCTGCTTTGGCACAACTTCTTCATTCTTTCTGGAGCTATTTCTCTGCTCTTCCCTAGTAGCATATTGGACACCTGCTGACTTGGGTGGCTCATCTTCCAGTGTCATTTCTTTTTGCCTTTTCATATTGTTCATGGGGTTCTTGAGGCAAGAATACTGGAGTGGTTTGCCATTTGCCATATCTCACTATTCTTTTATTATACTTCTGCTTCAGTCATACTGTGCTGTTTGCCAATTCTGACACAATCCATGGGCCTTCATCTCTTGTGCTTCCCTGTTCTTCCCTCAGCCTACATTAGTCACCCTTATCATCACTATCAATAGGCTGTAAATTCTTCAAGTCCAGCTAAAGTCTTCCCTTATTCATAATGCCTTCCTTGAACTCCTCACTCAAAAAAACTTTGCATTTCTACAGAACTGCGTTTATGCTTCTCATATGGTATTTCTGTTATTAAACTTTACAGCTGATAGTCTTTCAACACTGTTGTGANGTTGTGAGCCTCTTGAGGGCAAGGATAATCTGATTTTTCTTTGTAGCCTTAGCATATAATTTCAGGTATGACATGCCAGATACTTAAATAAAGAGAAAATATAGCAAATCATGATCATTTTAAAGCCTAGTGCATTAGTATAGCTAACAAATAATGATGACATGGGCAAGGGGATTAGTGGAGGGTATCTGCTCCATTCTGATAATTCTAAAAATTTATCTATATATAAAGGAGCACAAATTGTTCAGCAAAATCGGAGAAAAATACTGGTTAACGTAATCTACAAAGCCCCACATGTGCTTTTAAATCTTTTGTGTTTCATCCTCTAGCATGCTTTCTCTTATTGTCTCCCATATAGCTCTATTGGCTTGCTTGTAGACATTCATGTATGCGTGCACTTATTAATTTATTAATTTATTATTTATTGAGCACCTAGTCAGTTCCAAGCATGTTAAGTATTGGAGCTATATCTATCAAATAGTACATACAAAGCCACTGCTCTGATACTAGCTTCCACTTTAGTTAGAAGAGACACAAAATAAAATAGTAGTATGTTATTAAGTATATAAATCAGTAAATAATTTCCAAGTATTATTACTATGGAGAAAACAAAGTTGTGGCATGTGTTAGAACTCGATGGTATGGGAAGGCAATGTTAGATAGGGTTGTCAGGAGAGATAATCCTTGTGGAGATGACCTTGTAGCTGAGACCTGTGTGACAGGAAAGAGCCAGCTCTGAGCAGATGGGAGGGAGAGGTTTTCAAAGGGATGAATGTATGCAAAGACCCAGAGGCTCAAACAAGTTTGAAGGGGTCAAGTAACTTCTGTGTGCTAAATACTGTTCTTAGGGTCTAAAGACATTGTAATAAAGAAGACAAGTCTAATCTCAAAAAGATATGATGTGATGGGGAACATGTGTATACCTGTGGCGGATTCATGTTGATGTATGGCAAAACCAATACAATATTGTAAAATAATTAACCTCCAATTAAAAGAAATACATTTATATTTTAAAAAAGGTATGATATGCAGATTGGGCAATAGGCAAATAACAGGAACACAAATAAGTGAAGCAGTTTATTTCAGATAATGATAATGCCATCAATAAAATGGGCGATGTGATATCAGATACAAAGGACAGATGTTGGTATTCACTTTCCACAAATGAGAAAACTGAGACTCGGAAAAGTTAAAGTTGCATGGGTCATATTTTAGAGCCAGAGTCTTTTAGAGCAGATCTGTTTGACATAATGCTCTGTTGGCTCTCAATGGCAGAACTGGCCTCTCTGATCTTAGTCTTCTTTTGAGGAACTCCCTTCACATTGATCTATATCCCTCNTAGCTGTTTCTAATTTTTTTCAAGTATCTTTTAATTCCATAAGTAATAAATTTTCCTTGTTAATAAATAATTATTAATAAATAATTATAAATAATTATTATGAATATAATTAAATAGTTAATCTGTCTAGAACATTTTGTATGTACTGAGATACTCTGAAAATGTGGCATTGTTCTTTATACATTATTTTCACATAAATGGTATTATAGTCTCCATATGTTATGGAACTTGGAGGATACATACATATTTATCCATGCCTCTATTGGTGAATATTTAAGTTATTGACAAATTTTAGCTAATACACAGATGCTGTATATTTCTATCATGCAACTGTGCTAGAATTTCTCTAGGTTAGAGACTAAGAAGTACAATTGATCAGGATCCTTATTGTATATCATAATGGGGCTTGGCTTACCTCCTTATACTGGACAGTAAGCTGCTTGATGATAGCAGCAATCTTCATATACCCAGGACCTAGTACAGAGCCTGGGACACAGTAACTACCAGATTGAGATGAATGAAAAGTACAAACAAAACCTGTGGCCTGCCAGACTAGCCACTGAATCTCCCACAACTTTATGCACTGGGGGGGGAATTTAGGATGGAGAAAAACATGATACTGGCCCTGGATAGTTAAGATGTGTATCTAGGAAATACTTTCAATGAGCCCAGATTCTTATCTCTTCCCATACCAAGAATGGCTCAGATGGTAAAGAATTTGCCTGCAATTGAAGAGACCTGGTTTCATCCTTGGGTCAGGAAGATACCCTGGAGAAGGAAATGGCTAACCACACCAGTATTCTTGCCTGGAAAATTCCATGAACAGAGGAGCCTGGCGGGCTATAGTTCATAGGGTCACAAAGAGTCAACACAGCTGAGTGACTTAACACTTTCATATACAAAGAAAAGCACTAAATTCATTAACTTGAGATTTGTGTGTGTGTGTGATTAACAATAATTGTTTGATGTACTGCTCCATGGTTCCAGCACCACCCATGCCTAGGGAAAACTCCTATATCTTGGCTACTCAGAGCTATCCAAGAGGTTGTCTCCCAGGCTCTAGTAAGGTCCCCTGCAGCTTTTAGGTTATGCATATTTCTTTAGTCAACAGAAGAGAGTCCTGCAATTATATGTATTCAGTCCAGTCCCTCTGGAAGTTTTATTTTATGAGCAAGCCTTCCTTATATACACATGGATCTACTTACAGTCTTGAGCAAACCCAGAAACTAGAGCCCTTCTTTCTCTCTCTCACTAGTCTCTTTACCTTTCATCCCCTATCTTCCCTATTCTGTTTCTTCCTTTTATCATCCTCCTACACCTAATCCTTATCTCCTCTAATCTACCTCTGTATTCCCCACTTGTTTTGTCCCTGGGCTGATAGTTGCTAAAACTGAACAACTGAACCTTGATCAAAATATCCATGCATTTGACAGATAAACCTTTAGAAACTTGCCTGATAGCACAACAATACATGTGGTCCTATTTTTATATCACCCTAAGATTTCAAGAAAGACTTGAATCATTTCCATCACACATGCCAAGTTTTTCCCCCTCTGTTATGCTCACATTCTATGAACATTACTCATTCCATTTATTGCCTTCATCACAGGGACATGAGTCATAAAAATAATGAGACAAATGACTAGGGAAGAATATATTAGCAATAATAATGGCACTAATTCTACTCCAGAGAAGAACAATCCAAGAAAAAAAAATTGCCCTGCCCACATATGTTTATAGGCTAAGGAGTTGAACTGTCTGAATAACAGGGAAAATAGGCAACTAAAATTACATAGTAGTGCTTTTCATCCAAGCTGTCCAAAAGTTTTATTAATCCGGATTTACCAAATGCCCTAGAGTAGGAGTAGGCAAACTATGGCACACAGACCAAATCTACCCTGTTTCCTAGCTTTGTAAATAAAATTATATTGGAAGACCAAACATCATTTGTTTGGGGTATTAATTATGGCTTCTCTCTTGATACAATGGCAGGGTTGAGTAGTTGGAATGGATATTGCCTTATGGTTCCCAAAGCCTAAACTTTATACCATTTAATGCAGCTCAGACGGTAAAGCATCTGCCTGCAGTGCAGGAGACCTGGATTCGATCTGTGGGTTGGGAAGATCCCCTGGAGAAGGAAATGGCAACCCACTCCAGTACGCTTGCCTGGAAAATTCCATGGACTGAGGAGCCTTATAGGTTACAGTCCATGGGATCGCAAAGAGTCAGACACGACTGAGCGACTTCACAAACTGTATATGAATTTACATAATCTATGTATAAACTATCTGGCCCTTTGCAGATGCAATTTCCTGACCCCTCCCTGAAGTATGAGATCTCAGATGGCACCGTGGTAAAGAATCTGCCTGCCAGTGCAGGAGATGGGCGAGACATGGTTTTGATCCCTGGGTTGGGAAGATTCCCTGGAGTAGGAAATGGCAACCCACTCCAGTATTCTTGCCTGGAAAATTCCAAGGACAGAGGAGCCCGGCAGGCTCCAGTCCATGGGGTCTAGAGTCAGATATGACTGAGCAAACAAATAGGCTCACACACTCTGCCCTATAGAAAGAGAAAAATGCAATGAAATTCAGTAACTGTTCTAAGAAGGCATGGATCTGCAGATTCCTTCTATTTAGCATAGTTGAGCCACACAGCTTGTACATCTAGCCAGTCCCCCTTTCTTTCCCCTATCTTTTGCCTCTAATCCTTCATATCACTCTGTTAGAACATTCTCAGGAAAATATTGGTTCTGATGGTTCATTTTTGCCAGAACTCTTCTGTATAACTTTAAAGACCCTCTGTTACTGCACTTTTATTCAAACTGACTCCCTCTGATTCCCCAACACAGATCCCTTGTTCAGGTAGGTTAGTAATCTGAGCATTGCCTGCAGAGACTGTGGTGAGATCCTGCTCTGTGCATCTGCCCAAGCTACCTTCCCTCTTGGAATGTCCTCCTTGCTCTCTAGATGACTTAATCTAAATCTTACTTAGTCTCTAAGACCCCACTCCAGAATCCCACTTCCTTATGACTCTTAGCTACCCAGCCTATAGAAACTGATCAATTTTGAGAACCATTCTTGCAAGATACGGCTTCTAGAAGCCTTATAGATGCCAATAAGTAGTGTTTGTTTTTAGAGTCTCTTGTTTTCCTTTACATCTATGTTTTAACTTGATTTTAAAAAATTATCATTCTATCTACTGCCCTAAACAAATGAAAGCCAAGTGTCTATTTTCACTTAGAGATATTTTAGTGACAATAACTAGGTAGTGTTTTTTCTAGAAAAGCAGAACATATTGTGAGGAAAAGAATGTCTTTCTTGTCAGCCTAGCAACTTCCTCTTGCCTCTATAAAAATTCATTTCCCCTGTCCATACTTAAGTTAGAATTGCTAAGAAGAAAAATGCCACTTTAATGAGAAGGAAATCAAATGATCCANACATTAACATTTTCAGAATTAGATGAATAATAAAGAACATCAATCCAATTGAGTAGGTTTTTAGGCAATTATGATTTCCTAGGTCAAAATATGACCAGAAAATCTTGAAAAACAAATTGGTACGTAAATATGCTGTCAGTAAGATTCTATTCTTTCCTCACTTCCACAGTGCTGTTTCTTAAGCCCAAGTTGAATATTTCACNTCACTATGGCAACATGAAGCAAATTACCCAGCATCAGATTGAAATGGAAAAATTCTAACATATATATATATATATATATATACACACACACACATATATGGTACAGTAAGCCAAGATATCACTGTAAGCACCCAAGAGCAAGATCTTTTGTTGACTGTTTGCTGTTTCTGGTTCTTGTGAAAAAATAATCTCTCAACTTAAGGTCTGTCCTATCTTTTCATCTCCTCTGCTATCTCATTAACTACAAGCCACCTTTACTCTGACCTTTGTTTAAATATGCCTCACATATTTTATTTTTATTCAGAAACTCAAATTAACTTGGGTGTTGTATTTTGTTCAGCAACCTTACCCTAAAACATTCACTGCCAGGTTCCTGTTGCTAACAGCTGGTAACATAAGGCTCCTCTTTTCCAGCCAGGCACCCAAGCCAGAAACCTGGAAGACACACTAGATATTAGACTCTTTCCTCTTGGTGTTATCTCCATCACTAGGTCAGATCCATAGAATGAACTTGCTATCACTGTATATTAGGCCCTCTCCATTCTTAATGTCACTGCCCTAGATTCAGCCCTCCTCGACTTCTGCCTGGATCTTGTTGTAACTTCCTTAGTGGTCTTCACACTCCTATTCTTGTCCTTTTCATATTCATCTCTATCTGCTCCCTGTCTATCTCACTAACCTGTTCTCTTACCTAACCTCTAGCATCACCTTTGCATGTTCTTTTCCAGCCATTCTTGTTTGAATGTGCTTTCTTATTTCTCATCTCCAGCTTGATTCCAGTGACCTGGAATTAACACTCTTCCCTTGCCAGCCTGCACATTCCTACTCTGCTCCACCTCCTGAGCATGTACCTTTTAAGACTCAAAGGTCTTTACAACTAAAAGTTGTTTCTTACTACAGGGCACTTCCTCAGTTAATGGATGAAGCTTCACTACACATCTTCTCGCCTACACTGAACCTTTCTAAAAACACAGGGAAGTGGGTTAATTTATCAGGGGAAACCACAGTGGTAGATGACTTTATAAGGCACATGCTGCTTAGTTCATGTAACAAAGTCATCACTGCCAAAGACAGAGTGCCCTTTTTGCCAGGACATTGTTCAGGAGCCAGGAAATCAGCTTAGGGTCCAAGAACCAGGTGAGGCTAATTCAGTAGAAGAGATGGGGTGGAAAGGGGGAGAAAAATCTCTCTTGTTCACCTTTACTTTGGTTTTTGTCATGTCTTGTTTTGTGTTAATGAATTAGAACATTTCTTTATTTACTTACTTGGAACTGGGACCACTGTTTGAAGAAAGCTGAAAAATCATAAGAAATTGAGATAGATATACAACCCCGTTTTAATAAAATAACTGCCAGTGTGAATGGCATGGAAGAGAAATCCATCACTTTTTTCGGGTGTATAGTTACAAAATTTTATAGACAGTTGTATAAGGAAGAAGTAAGCCAATTTACAGAGATCAAAGGAAAGTCACCCCTAAGATTTTAAAAGCTGCTTTTAATTAGAAACATTGCTTATTTAAAAAATAATAATAACTCTTAAAAAAACCTTACCACATTTTTGTCCTCTACTATGCTGTGCTGAGTCGCTCAGCTGTGTCCAATTCTTTGTGACTCGTGGACTGTAGCCTCCCAGGCTCCTCTGACCATGGGATTTCCCAGGTAAGAATACTGGAGTGGGTTGCCATGCCCTCCTGCAGGGGATCTTCCTGACCCAGGGATTGAACCCAGGTCTCCCGCATTGCGGGCAGATTCTTTACTGTCTGAGCCTCCAGGGAAGCCTAAGAATACCAGAGTGTGTAGACTATCCCTTCTCCAGGGGAACTTCCCCACCCAGGAATTGAACCAGGGGTTTCCTGCACTGCAGGCGAATTCTTTACCAGCTGAGCTATCCAGGAAGCCCATGTCCTCCACTGAATGAATGAATGAAGTCGCTCAGTCATGTCCGACTCTTTGTGACCCATGGACTGCAGCCTGTCAGGCTCCGCTGTCCATGGGGTTTTCCAGGCAAGAGTGCTGGAGTGGATTGCCATTTCCTTCTCCAGGGGATCTTCCCGACCCAGGAATCGAACCCGGGTCTCCCACATTGTAGGCAGATGCTTTACTGTCTGAGCCACCAGGGAAGCATCTATGTCCTCCACTAAGCACCTTCAAATGTTGGTTTTCTCTAACAACCTTTTAAGAATTGGGTCACAGGTGTGTGCTCTATTCCCTAATGTTTTTGAATAACATCTAAAACAATGGTTCTCAATCTTGGCTGCACATTAAAATCACAATTGAAGTGTTAAAAAATACTATTTATTACTCTAGACCCACCCCCAGAAATTCTAGTTTAACTGGTCTGGTGTGAAACCCCTGGAAATGACATTTTTTCAAAGACCCCTAAGATGATTTGTGTGCACTTAGGTGGAGAAGCACTGATGAAATTTCATAACTGACCTCTCTTACTGAAGCTTCCCCTTTTACTTTATATAAAGTATACTCATTCCAAGAGATTCTGTGCTGGGTGCAAGGCTGCAGGCTGTTTGCATGTAGAAGCAGCACATGCTTCTCCTGTGACTGCTCCTTTTCAGTCAACTCTGGGTACTCAGAGTTTCTGTGTTACATACATGGAACACATGGCTACACACATGGAACACACTGATAATACATCTTTAGCCTCATAAGGGGCTGGAAGCCTTGACTTTATGTTGTTGTTGTGCAGTCGCTCAGACAAGTCTGATTCTTTGCAACCCCATGGATTGTAGCACGCCAGGCTTCCCTGTCCTTAACCATCTCCCATAGTTTGCTCAAACTCATGTCCATTGAGTCAGTGATGCTATCCAACCATCTAATCCTCTGTTATCCCCTACTTCTCCTGCCTTCAGTCTTTCCCAGCATTAGGGTCTCTTCTAATGAGTTGGCTCTTTGCGACAGGTAGCCAAATTATTGGAGCTTCAGCTTCAACATCAGTTCCTCCAATGAACATTCAGGACTGATTTCCTTTAGGACTGACTGGTTGGAACTCCTTGCAGTCCAAGAGACTCTCAAGAGGCTTCTCCAACACCACAGTTCAAAAGCATACATTCTTTGGTGCTCACACTTCTTTATGGTCCAACCCTCACTTCCATACATGACTAATTGAAAGACCATAGCTTTGACTAGACAGACATTTGTCAACAAAGTAATGTCTCTGCTTTTTAATATGCTGTCTAGGTGGTTGGTCATAGCTTTTCTTCCAAGGAGCAAGCATCTTATAATTTCATGGCTGCTGTCACCATCTGCAGTGATTTTGGAGTCCAACAAAATAAAGTCTGTCATTGTTTCCATTGTTTCCCCATCTGTTTGCCATGAAGTGATGGGACTGGATGCCATGATCTTAGTATTTTTGAATTTTGAGTTTTAAGCCAGCTTTTTCACTCTCCTCTTTCTCTTTCATCAAGAGGCTCTTTATTTCCTCTTTGCATTGATGTACTCTGCATATAAGTTAAATAAGCAGGGTGACAATATACAGCCTTGACAAACTCCTTACCCAATTTTCAACCAGTCCACTGTTCCATGTCTGGTTCTAACTGTTGCTTCTTGACTTGCATACAGATTTCTCAGGAGGCAGGTAAGGTGGTCTGGTATTCCCATCTCTTTAAGAATGTCTCACAGTTTGTTGTGATCCACACAAAGTCCTTAGCATAGTTGATGAAGCAGAAGTAGATGTTTCTTTGGAATTTTCTTGCTTTTTAATTTTTTAAAATTTCTTTATTTTAATTGGAGGCTAATGACTTTACAATATTGTAGTGGTTTTGCCATACATTGACATGAATCAGCTATGAGTATACATGTGTTCCCCATCCTGAACCCCCTCCCACCTCCCTCCCCATCCCATCCGTCTGGGTCATCCCAGTGCACCAGCCCTGAGCACCCTGTCTCATGCATCAAACCTGATCCAGCAGATGGTGGCAATTTGATCTCTGGTTCCTCTGCCTTTTCTAAATCCAGCTTGAACATCTGGAACTTCTTGGTTGGCATACTGTTCACTTGACCTTATACATGGTACTAAAAGGTATTTGCTCTTTTTAATCCTGAGAAGGATGCTTTAAGGGACAAATAGACTTGGAATTCAACTATGGTGCTCTTACTCAGAAATGCCATAGATTTCCAAAGGGTGAATGGATGCCAGTTATTCAATAATTATAGAACCATAATATATAGAATTTCCAGTAACATTGTCTCTAGTTAAATCATTTCTGTGTAAATATTTTCCCCTTCACCTTTTGTGTAAATGGTGATAAGAATAGACTGAATGTTTCTCTCAGCCTACCACTTAACATTAAATAGTGCCAGTGTGAAACAGGAATCTGATCTCTTGGAATTTTAAGTCCAGAAACTGAAACCCCTAGGGCATCCTGCATAGAGGTGCTGTGGAAAGAATATCTTCATCTTTAGTAAAAGTTAGGAGGGAATTATGGGAGTTACTACTGATATCAAACATCACATGTAGGAGATAGTACATTTTATGATTTATAAATTTACCTATAAATAGCAATAGGAAAAACAGTCTAACAGCAAACATAAAACTGATATGATAAATAAAAGCATCAGTATGTTCAAAACACAGAAGCTTCTTTTTATAGCTGTAGGAGATGATTGCTTTCATTATTATCTCAATTTTTATCTGTTTTTTCTACAGCAAATCCTGGCCCTACATTCTATTTGGTTGTCCTGAAAATATGCTTCCTGAGAGTGGGAAATAGCCCACATTCAGTGGGCTCCTTCTATTACTCTTGAGGTGCTAGATAAATAATACAAATCTCCCACCAAAATGATATACTGCAGGCATCCCTCCAAATTTTAAAGCTCTCATCTATTCCNTTACCATAGTTGTGTATAGGAAGCTCAGGTGTTGGAAGCCTTGCATGAGAGATTTTTGTATTCCTCCCTCTACTGTTGGTAAATGGGTTTACCAGTGTGGACAGTGAGTCATAGCTTCAGCTTTCTAACGGAATGGATTTGCTATAGAAAGCTACTCCAGAGTAGGAGGGAGGATGTGGAAGACTGGGCAGATAGGTCTTTTGGCAGCAGGGGGAGTTTTTAGTATAATGTGATCCAGTAATCATTTGAAGTCACTTTACAGCCAGTAACAGGAGATAGATGGAGGGGAGAAAGAGAAAGGAGGGAGGAAAGGAGGATGCTTTACATCACAAAGTAGGACAGGGTTTTGCATGTTATCTGTTGCTTTGATTGCAGAGAAGAAATACTGTTGAACTCAACCGGCAAAGTCTGTGGCTAGAAGGTTTCTGATTGGCAGGGAGCAGAACTGAGGGACTGGATGAAAGCTTTTCACTCTTTTTTAGTATCAATCATGATTATCACATTTAGATGGGTAGTACTTGGCACTGCCAGGAGAGGAAAATTAGGATTCATCACCTTCTCTTCTCAGCCAGTGAGAGAATGTTGAATTTGGTGTTTGGTCGATTAGATGTTTTAATATAATTCTGTGTCTGCAATACTTACAAGATATATGCTGAGGGTAAAATCACCATCTGGGATGGTGTAATAAGTACTCTCCAATATCACACCTACTAAACAAAGCAGGATATTTTTTGAATTTTTAATCTAGTTCTTCTGAGCCAGAACCAGAAACAGGAATTTCTGATGAGATGCTGGTTGCTATTTCTATGTGATTACCCAGAAATGATCTGATGTTAAGACACCACATGTACACAACCAAAAAATAGTCACAGATTGACACATTCTTCTAGCATGTGCCTGTGAGATTACTCCTGGATTCATCAGGGATCTGTGGATTCTTCCTTCAAGATACCTTGGGTCTTCTTTTCTTCCTTTCATGCTGCATACTACTGCAATAGCCTTGAAAAATTTCATTGAAATATAATGTAGCTGTAATTTTACCAGGCAAGTTTTTTAGA
>SJYE01003733.1:24780-40350 GCA_006408755.1 Eudorcas thomsonii
AGATCGGTTACAGAAGAATGATCAAAGATGAATTTTTAATACATGATGTTGCTTAGTTCACTTAGGATAAAAGTGAAACAATTAAAATTCATCTCCTGAGTTTGCTAAGATTTCTATAAAATCTCCTCTTCCATTTTCATTGGTATACCTCAGTAAGACTCATGTCTATACTATTTTGTATATTTTACAATTATAAAAATTGTGATAAAACATACATAACATTTACCATTTTAATCATTTTTAAGCATACAATTCACTGTCATTAAGTACATTCATATTGTTGTGCNNNCAATATCATCCATCTCCAGGACTTTCTTTATCTTGCCAAATCTCTGCCACCTTCTTTCCATCATCTCTACCCCTTCTTCAAATGTGCAGTCTCTTCTCTGCAAATTCCTTCTCTTCCCTCAAGGTTCACTTCCTTGGTAGTTTTTAATTTTGATTTGAAGGCTTTAAGTAGACATAATAATAGATGTTGGGATCAATCCCTGAGCTTTGATAGTTTGCACAACTGCCATATTTGCAAAGTTGTCACTTTTTTTCAACAAAGAGCCATAAGCCCCGTTGGATTGAGTCAATTCACAGAGTGAAGGAGGCTGTAGTAGTTTGGCTTTCCAGCATTACATGGACTGCAGTTCTTGTACAGAGTGCTTCCAGAGCATAACATTTTGCTCCCCTGAAGGATCTGAGAAGGGAATGAAAAGGAGGCAGAGGGGTCTCAGTGCTCTGGTTGCTCTGGAAGTTTCTTTGAGTATAATATAATGGAATGAATCCTCAAAGTGTAATGGGTCATTGAATTTACCCCAGGGACAAATATGTGAAGAGTTCTGGACAAATCAGCTGCTATGGAACAGGTAACAAGAAAATTGTTCTCACTATGAAATGATTAAGAACAGAACAGTACTACTTTGGGGACACAAAACATAAGGAAAGCCTTTAAAAAAAACTTCTAGAAGGTATAACAACTAATAAACATAAGGGTCTTTTATTATAGTAGAAACTTTAGTGTAAAGTACACACAACAAAAGTTACTTTTAGTAAAAGGGTAAATAAAAAGCATGCAGAGATGCCTTATGAATAAATTATTTTCCGATTGTCCATGTCTTTCATAGTGTTACTATTTATTTTTCACAAATCCTATCTATGAAGCATGAGTTGTATTTTATTTTTTTGAATTAATAATGATATACTTTATTAGCCATATGTCAACATCACAGACACATTTTTCATGGAAGGGACAGTGGCTTTGGTGTGAAAAAGAAAAGCAACTGTGACCTCTCCTGGCAGCAGCTCTATTTTCCCTCTCTGGTCCCTGGAGAGTATTCCATTTTCCTGCCATGAATTCTCACAAAGGGGTTGTGAATTTCTTCCACTTCCTTTTCAACAGAAGTTGAGAAAATTCCTGCACTCAACAAAATAGGGCTGAGCATCTGGGGATTTGCAATACTGACTTTCCAGCAGGTCCTCATTTACCAATCAGTGCTAGACTTTGACCTCTGAGCCAAAGACTTCCTGCTGTTGTATTCTCTGACATTGCTATGTTAGCACCTCTAGAAAAAGTCTACTTCTGAAAATATCTTTCTGTATAACACGGAAGATTTCCAGAAAAGCAAAATCTGTAAACTATTCTTGTTTTGGTCTCTCAAAAATGCTTTGCTTTACCCCATGTTTTCTCATTTTTTTCCCTTAATGACTCCATCTTGTTTGCTCTTTAATGAAAGGATTATGCTATCATCATGGTAGAGAGTTTAATTTCACATTTATCCTGAGGGATATACTCTTCCAAATTATACTCATGTCAGTGCAGTCATGGGAATTACATCTGCATTTTTGACTTACAATGTTTGGTAAATGTAAATGTAAAATGTAGGGTTTCAGTTGTATTAAAAAAGCAGAGAAAGATAGTGAAAATCGCTGTCAGAAAAACCTGTTCAGTGCTCCAGAAAAGGTCTCTTACCATCTTACTAAATGCCTCAAGCTAAAGTGTGGAAGAAATATAATAGCAACTGGAAACTTCTAAAGACCAGATAAAACTAATGTTTAGGAAAAAAACTGACAATATAGTCTGAATTCTAAATATGAAGTCATCCCTTCCAGATTCTTTTGGCTCAGTGGTGCTAATTACTCTTTGTCCTTTCGGTTCAGTTCGGTTGCTCTTTCGTGTCTGACTTTTTGTGACCCCATGGACTGCAGCACGCCAGGCTTCCCTGTCCATCACCAACTCCTGGAGCTTGCTCAAACTCATGTCCATTGAGTCGGTGATGCCATCCTACCATTTCATCCTCTGTTGTCCCCTTCTCCTCCTGCATTCAATCTTTCCCAGCATCAGGGTCTATTCCAATGAATCATTCTTCAGATCAGATAGCCAAAGTATTGCTTCAGATATTTCAGTAGCAAGATAGCATCAGTCCTTCCAATAACTATTCAGGACTGATTTCCTTTAGGATTGACTGGTTTTATCTCCTTGCATTCCAAGGGATTCTTAAGAGTCTTCTCCAATATCACAGATCAAATTCATCAATTCTTTGGCACTCGGCCTTCTTTATGGTCCAACTCTCACATCTTGGCAACCCATTCCAGTATTCTTGCCTGGAGAATCCCATAGGCAGAGGAGCCTGATGGGCTACAGTCCATGGGGTCGCAAAGAGTCGGACACAACTGAGCGACTTCACTTCACTTCACTCACATCCATACATGACTACTTGAAAGACCGTAGCTTTGACTAGGCAGACCTTTGTCAACAAAGTAATGTCTCTGCTTTTTAATATGCTGTCTAGGTTGGTCATAGCTTTTCTTCCAAGGAGCAAGCATATTTTAATTTCATAGCTGCTGTCACCATCTGCAGGGATTTTGGAGCTCAACAAAATGAAGTCTGTCATTGTTTCCATTGTTTCCCCATCTATTTGCCATGAAGTGGTGAGACTAAATGCTGTGATCTTAGTTTTTTGAATGTTGAGTTTCAAGTCAGCTTTTTCACTCTCCTCTTTCACCTTCATTAAGAGGTTCTTTAGTTCCTGTTTGCTTTCTGCCATAAGGGTGGTATCATCTGTATATCTGAGATTATTAATATTTATCTTGGCAATCTTGATTCCAGCTTGTGCTTCATCCAGCCCAGTATTTTGCATGATGTGTTCTAAATATAAGTTAAATAGCATGGTTACAATATAAACAGGGAACCACCTAGGAAGCCCCACAAATAGGGCTATTGATAAAATACAGGACACACAATTAAATATGCAATTCAGATAAGAAACATTTTCTTTTTTTTCAGTATAAGTGTGTCTTAAATATTGTATAACACAAACTTAATCAATGGCACAAACTTGTATGGCGCAAATTTACTGAATTTGTATGGCTTATCTGAAATTCAAAATTAACTATTTAAAATTTTTAGTTTCTAAGTCTGGCAACAAATATAAATGAGTTATTACCATCTAGGTGTAGCCTTTTCCCAGTGATAGAAAGGCTGCAGTGGATACAGTCCCCTCTGTTGCTCCTCAGGAGGACAGTTCTGAGAATCATTCTAAGTGGTTTCTTGAAGGATCCCCCACAGGACTGAGCCATGGTTGACACAGCAGTGAGTAGCATATTAACAAGGCCTTGGTCTGTTTCTCCACCTTTTCCTGGTTCACTTTTTCCAGTTCCCCTCTCCAGTTCTTTGGGATTAGTACTTGCATGCCAATTCTTCTGTCTTCCTCTGCTTTTGGAGGAAACTCAAGCTAAGCATTATCTTTTCATTACTACACTCAAACTTACCTGGTACAATGCCTAGTTTAATTGTGAAGCTAGATTGAAATTGTACTTTTGATAAAGTAGTGGGACTATATGAGTCATAGCCTTGGATTGCCCATTTCTGGCATTTAATCATATCTAGGCATGTTTGGTGAACNTAGGCCTAAGAAATCAGTGGGGAAAAGAATCCAGGGAGTATCCATATCCAGGGTTCAAAGACACTGGTGAAGTGTCTTGAAAGAAATTGATCAGTAATAGCATACTGCATATATACATTTTAAATGTATATATTAAATGTATATATATTAAATGTATACATTTTAAATGTATATATCCTCTCTCCAAACTCCTGTTGAAATATCAGACAAGTGTATTTAAAGAATAAATCTACAATAGCATTGAAAAATAAGAAAGACTGCTTCAAAGAAATCAAGTATTTTGAGTAATTTATACAAGATGGAAAAAAAGGAAGACATCATATTGACTAAAGGAGTAGAGCAGGGGAAAACTCACAATAGCCACAGGAAAGGGCTTCCATGAAAGTGTAGATAGTTCTTCTCGATTCTAGCTCAAAATGATAGCTGTAAAGATGAAGAGGGAATGTTTGGATGATACTACAAATAGTACAGGCTCTGGGCCAGCTGGACACCTGTCTTTGTGCCATGTAGCTAACTACCTGTCAGGCTGGCCTGAGAGATATTTTCCCCAGTAAATAGTACTGATAAAGCGGTTTATTGATTATCTTATTGGTAGGAGGTGAAGAAGGTTATGGTTTTACCTCATACCATATACAAAAACAACAACAAAAATTCAGTTGATTGAAGATCCAAACATTAAAAACAAATTAAAATATTAGAGAAGAATCTATAACAGACCACCTTTATAATATTTGGGATTGATAAGACCTTCCTAAGAAATACCTGAAACCCAGAAGCCATAAAGGCAAGAAGGAAGGGAGGGAGGAAGCAAGAAGTAATCTCACATATTTCTTACATCAAAATTAAAAATTCTGGGGACTTTCCTGGTGGTCCAGTGTAGAGGGTGCAAGTTTAATCCCTGATTGAAAAACTAGGACCTCACATACTGCTGCTGCTGCTGCTGCTGCTGCTAAGTCGCTTCAGTCGTGTCCAACTCTGTGCGACCCCATAGATGGCAGCCCACTAGGCTCCCCTGTCCCTGGGATTCTCCAGGCAAGAATACTGGAGTGGGTTGTCATGCCCTCCTCCAGGGGATCTTCTCCTCCAGGGATCCAGGAACCTGCATCTCTTATGTCTCCTGCATTGGCAGTGGGGTGGGCGTGGTGTGTGGCAGGGTGAGGTGGTTCTTTATTACTAATGCCACCTGAGAAGTCCAGTCTCCTCCATATTTATTGTTAAAATCTTTAAATATTTTAAACCTATTTTCTCAGTGCAGTATCAAATTAAAGGTATAATCCTCACACCCATTATTAAAAACTTCTTAGAGTTTGAAGGTTCAGCTAAATNGCTAAATGTGTGATGCTTTTAATTTGGGTAAAATAGCTCAGGAAAAAGGAGTCTAAAGGTATGACTTGCCCATGGAAGACTGATGGACCTAAGGTACTCAAACCTAAGGAGAAAGGAGAAATCTAGATATCAAGAAAAGAGGTATAAATGTGGTTACTGACACACAGAACTGATTAGAATTAAGTTGATAAGAAACAAACTTAAGTTTTTTGAAAAAGAAAATCGTGTTATCGGAGAGACAATAAGTTTGGACTATCTGGACTATGTAGTTTGTGACTGAGGCTTAAAATGATACTTGGAACTTCAGTCTCTTTGGGAGGAGAAGCAGTTCAGAAAAGTTGCTGAATTTCCAAGGAAGGCAATATCGTGATGCCAACTTCATATATGGCCTAGAAGCATAGATGAAAAAGAACCTCCTGGATAGTGGAGTCAGGAGCCACAGGCAAACAGTAGAGAGCAAAACTGCTTGAAAGAAGAACAACCAGAGCCTATTCCTAGGATACTTTTGTAAGCCTAGGGCAGGGGCCCCTCTAAGTATCTGTATGCTGAGATTTCATTATTGCTGTGGGTCATTGTCTACTCCGTGTCTCCTATTCTTCATCTTTCTCAATGGGAGAGTTCAGTGCAGTCATTCTATGCCTCTTTCACCATTGTATATTAGAGGTATGAATCTCTGATATAGAAAATACTCTGTGCTTTGAGATTCTTGATTTTGAGCTTGAAACCGTGGTTGGATAGTGGTTAAGGTTATCTTCTTTAGAGAAAGGGTAAAGTGAGATGGGGAAAGGACCAGTAGTATTTGTCTAACAGAAGGTTAGACTGCATCAGGTCTTTATTTCTGCTTCCTAATGTGAAATTCCCCTTCTTTGTGGAGGATCAAACTCCTCAGCCTTTTTGAACTCTCCATGATCACGTGGCCTGCTTTGGCCAATGAAATGAGAGAAAAATTAATATATATCCCTTCTAGAGAGAAGAATTATGAGTCAGTAAATTCTTCATCAACTTCTATATTCCATTGGCTATGGCAGCTATCACTGTTATCAGTTTTGGTCCTGGAGTGAAATAAGAGGGTCTAACCTATGGTGAACATGGAGTGTGAATGAGAAACAAACCTTCTTGTACACTAGTTGGATTTGGAAGGTGTTTGTGTAGCATAACGAAGCCTATCCTGATAGCTATACATAAGTAACTGGGAGAAGATTAAAATGTAAATGAAAGTGAAAATTGCTCAGTCGTGTCCGACTCTTTGCAACCCCATGGACTGTACAGTCCATGGAATTATCCAGGCCAGAATACTGGAGTGGATAGCCTTTCCTTTCTCTGAGGGATTTTCTCAACTCAGGGATCGAACCCAGGTCTCCTGCATTGCAGGCGGATTCTTTATCAACTGAGCTATGAGGGCTTCCCAGGTGGCTTAGATAAAAGAAGGAAATGGCAATCCACTCCAGTATTCTGGCCTGGGAAATCCCCTGGGCAGAGGAGCCTGGCAGGCTACAGTCCATGGGGTTGCAAAGAGTTGGACTCCACTGAGCCACTTCACTTTCTTTCTTTCTAATGTATAAATGGCCAGTGAACATATGAAAACCAATGAGTAACTGAGTAGTAAGAGTACGTAGGAAAGCAGTACATATATCTTGGGACTTTTTCTAGAGTATATTTAAGACACTCCTAAAATTTAATTTTTGAATTGAGGACTTGTCAGGAGATTAGAGTTTGATCAGATGGGAGTCATAGGGTTACAGTTAGGAAACAATTTCTGATTATATTTAGTTCTCACATATGCAGCTTCAACAGGAATGGCTGAATGGTTGGGTAAATCATATTCAGTCTGACACTTAACGTTGTGTTTGTGAGTTTTTCCTTTAGTCTTCAAACTGGTTCATTTACTTTTCTACTCTTGGAAGACATTCCCCCACTCCCTAAGAGATACAGCCCTAAATTCTATCTATTTGCTGTCCCTAGCTCAAAGTCCAAACTCTCAGAGTAATATACAGTATTCCTCATCTCGTCTATATATAGTAACTTACAGGTTAAAAGATAGATTACCTGCCTGTATTCACCTATGTCCAGTATACAAATAATTGCAAAACACTTTGGTGGTAGACCATAATTGTGTTTGTTGTTTAGTTGCTAAGTCATGTCTGCCTCTTCTGCAACCCAGTGGACTGTAGCTCAGCAGGCTCTTTTGTCCATTGGATTTCCTACAAAAGAATGCTGGCTGCTGCTGCTGCTGCTAAGTCGCTTCAGTCATGTCCAGCTCTGTGCGACCCCATAGAAGGCAGCCCACCAGGCTCCTTTGTCCACAGGATTCTCTAGGCAAGAATACTGGAGTGGGTTGCCATTTCCTTCTCTGAAGAATACTGGAGTGGGTTGCCGTTTCCTTCTCTGAAGAATACTGGAGTGGGTTGCCATTTCCTTCTCCAGGGATCTTCCTGACCCAGGTATCAAACCAGCATCTCCTGAATTCTTTACCACTGAGCCATCTGGGAAGCCCAAGATGATAATTGGTATTCACAATTTTCCATTTTTCTATCCTTAACATTGTGGACAGGGTGTCTTTCCCCTGTTCATATAAACTGATTGTGTTTATAGCCACATGCCTTGCTCTGGTTACTGGAGTGTGAGCAAATCCAGCTTGTGCCATGTTGGACTAGAGGCTTTAAATGTGCTTGTGTGGCTTAGTTTTCACTTTAGTGCTCTGTTCCTGAACTGCAGTCGGATCACAACCCTGGTAAATGCTGTTCTCTCACCCTGCATCCTAGAGTTAGACATGTTACACAGCCCAAAATAAAGCCCATAGCCTGGAGCTGAACCCCACTGAGCCACAGCTGACCCACAAATCTGTGAATGAGAAGTGAATGCTTGTTGTTATAAACTACTAATATATGAAGACATTTTAACCACAGCAAAAGTTAGCACAATTCCCATTTAGAAAGGGGAATAATAGGAGACACAGAGCAGTCATTAGGCTGTGGTAATTTTGAAACTCCCCTGGGAACATTCTTTTCTGTGAAGATTCCTTACACTTGGACTGGGAACATTACTTGATTTAGACTCTGATTCTTCACTCTGAGAGATGGTTAATGGGTCTACCCTCTAGGGGACCCATTCCTTGTTCATTATTCTCCTTGGCCACATCTGAAATGTGTTTCAGGGAGAAAGCTCTCCTTAGGGGCTGCAGAGCTTTGAAGTCATCCACCCAATCATGGAAGGTTAAAGGACGCGGGTTCCTTTGTCTGAAATGATCTGAGGTACTTCCATCTAGGCTTATGGTTTCTTTAACAGTACTGCTGCAGCTGGTGCTGCTGTGTTGCTTTAGTCATGTCCAACTCTGTGTGACCCCATAGAAGGCAACCCACCAGGCTCCACCATCCCTGGGATTCTCCAGGCAAGAACACTGGAGTGGGTTGCCATTTCCTTCTCCAGTGCATGAAAGTGAAAAGTGAAAATGAAGTCATTCAGTGGTGTCCAACTCTTAGTGACCCCATGGACTATATAGCCTACCAAGCTCCTCCATCCATGGGATTTTCCAGGCAAGAGTACTGGAGTGGGGTGCTATTGCCTTCTCCCTTTAACGGTACAGTTACCTCCAAATTTAGTAATCTGTTTTTGTTTAGTTATTTCTATATGTTAATAACTAAAATTAAAGATTTTTTTGGACATAACTTTCAAATATTCCTTGTTTATGTGTTTCTTTTACCCCGAGACCTCTTTCAATTTATGGTTAAAAATGGTTAGACCAGCACATGGAAATGACACCCCCTTAATTTGGTCTCTATCTGAAGTCACTTTGAGAAGTTTTACTTCTCAAGTTTTACTTGGCGTTTAAGTCTTTAAGCCTGTTTTGTACTGTCTCTTGTCATTTTCTTTATGCAAGTAAATGGCTTTTCCAACTTGACAAGCCCCCAGTTTTTTGAACCTTCTTTGATCATTAGATTTCTTGTCAGAAACCAACCACTCTTTTTTAGGTCATCTTTCTTACATAATATCTTGATGAAAAGTATCAATAGAACCGAACACATGCTACTAACATTTTGTTTTTCATGTGTTTCTGTTATAAACACCAACTATATAACCTCAGTATACTTTTGTTATTTTTACAGTTTCATCCTACTTTTGGTACCAATTTCTTAATTAGATGAAGTTAGGCTTTAAAAAGAACACCTGGCACCTGTGAGTACAAAAGTGCTTGACAAGGCCACAGTGAGAAGAATCATAATGCTCTTATTTGGTGAAAGTTATCTAGATCCAACATTTAAGTGTGATGGTGAAAATATATATCTATAGAAAATAGATTTCTCAATCAGTTGTTTTCAGTAGAGTAAAATAGTGAGGTCTTGATCTCATTTCATATCTAAAATGACAAGACACTGGTTGATGAATCACACTGTTTGAACAGTATGTTATTTTCTATCATCACAACAAACCAAATAGATTGTTTATGATTGACCAGAATAACAACTGAAAATGTAATAACTCTACTGTAGTCTTGTCACTTTAGTCAAACAGTATAAAGGCAATGGAAATATCATCCTTGCTTTATTCCAGTGTAAGGCATTGAGCAGTTAGCATGAGCTCCTCTGATTAGAAATGCAGACATAGGACCGTTGGGGCAGAGGCTTGCTCACTTGCTGTTAGAATCTCCCTAAGGACACATTTCAAGCCCAGTGAAGTATATTATTTTGAAGTTAATAGAAAATATATATTAACAAACACTCAGGTCAAAGAGACATATGAAATGCTACTTAATTTTGAGAACAGAAACTTACAGAGCAATTGCATTATGAAAAATAAATGTTTTCAATAGCAGGGTTGTTTCCCCAGTATCTATAAAGAGCCCAATAAGGAGAACATTCTTCCATACAGTAGAATACAAGTTCTCAGGACCAGGACTCCAATTTAGGGCATTCAGTTGCAAATGAGTAATTTACTAATACATCTAGCCAAGGAGAAAAACCACTCCAGATCTGTGTCTTGTGTCTGATTCCAGGCATTACTGTTTGGAGCTAGTTAATCCTGCTAAAATAATTTAGGGAACATTATTATTATTTCCTTGGAACTTCCCTAGTGGCTCAGTTAGTAAAGAATCCGCCTGTAATGTAGGAAACCCAGGTTTGATCCCTGGGCTGGTAAGATCCCATGGAAAAGGAAATGGCAACCCACTTCAGTATTCTTGCCTGAAGAATCCTTTGGACAGAGGAGCCTGGTAGGCTATCATCCGTGAGGTCGCAAGAGTTGAACATGACTTAGTGAATAAACTGCCAGCATTATTTCCTTAGCACGAAGAAATGTGTTCAACTATGTGTGTTTACTATGTGCTATTTTATTTAAGGTCTTCCCAGGTGGCACTGGTGGTAAAGAACCCGCTTGCCAATGCAGGAGACATAACAGATGCAGGTTCAATTTCCTGGGTTGGGACGATCCCCTGGAGGAAGGCATGGCAACCCACTACATTATTCTTGCTTGAAGAATCTCATGGACAGAGGAGCCCCATGGGTGGGCTATAGTCCACAGTGTCACAGAATCAGACACGACTGAAGTGATTTTACACACACACACCATTTTACTTAAAGATGATAGCTATATAAGCATGTGTGCCCAAAAGTGAAATAAAGGAGGCAGAAGAAAAAAAGAAATGCTCCCAGATTCCAGAAGAAGGTCTGTAGTTGCTGTCATGACTTGGGTTACCTGGAAAGCAAACTCTGAGGTAGGAAATTGCATGCCAGAAGTTTATTGGTGAGTGCTCTCAGGATCATCACCTCTGGTGTTGTGAAGGAAGGAAGATTAAGAAGTTATACTGGGTGCAATCAAGGCCTCTAAACAAAAGCCTCAACCCAATACTTCAGAGAATTCTGGAGCTGAAATATCCTTGCAAGGTTGTCCCAAATTGGAGTAAGGACTTGGACCATTATTACTTCTCCCACAACTTCCCCACAACCACTTTCCACACCTCCCTCCCATGGAACCCTCACCCCCCCCACACACACTGTGACCAGTCATTGTACACAAGCCGTCCAAGGAAAGGAGATGTGATTTGGGGGAGCAGTGTTTCTCTCCAGCTACAGGAAATTTCTGGAAATTGATTCAGCTGAGAAAAATCAGTCACCAACACCAGCTGAGGAAATAAGCGTTTCATCAGTCCTGGCATAGTTTTTCATGTGGCAAATATACCACTAACAGGTATACAATTTATTATGAATGTGTGCGTAGGTGGTGGGTGAGTTGGAAGAGATGGTAATGGAAAGGGAAGTTGATGGGGAAGAATTGGAGCCAGATATATGACTTTTCCTCTTCTAGAATCAAATCATGTCAGTATTCTTATTGTTTGGCTTCTTTAACAGCAGATGAAGCCATAAATGTTACTTGATTTAAAAGTATCTAACAAGATTCCTTGAACTTCAAAGCTGGGAGGAACCTTGAGATCTTCCAGTAAAAAGCCCCAGAGATATTAATTGCCCAAAGTCAGAAGTTAAACTAGGGCTTTATATTCGTGCTTAATGGCTAAGGCATGACAAAAGTCAAGTGTAGCTGATATTGAAACTTTGATTATCATCTCAACAGCTATCTTCCTGTTCTTTTATTCTAAAATGACTTTGTTCAAACATTGGGAGAAGGCAGCATATTGAGCAGGGTGGACATTAGAGGAAGTATTTGAAGCAACTAGGGCACAAAAACCCAAGAAAGCCCTTCTTTCAAGATCATAAAAGGTATACACAGTTTAAGGAGGGACTCAAAGGGTGTTGCAGGTGCATGACCCTTAGAGTGATTGCCTCCTTAAATTTTGTACCTTAGACATCTCACATACCTTATCCTCTTTCTGGCTCTGGGGTGACAGGATGGGCCTTTTTCCTTTTGAAGGGGAGAATCCCATTCTCCTTCAGCAGGAATCTGTTTAGGGCAAAGCATGCAACCAATACTGGTCAATGAGGTAGAAGATGTGGGCTGCAGGGGAGGGATCTCATGAAAGTTTTTTTCTTCTTGGTAAAAAGGAGACACTTGAGAAAGTTCACTTTTTGTCTGTGGAGAGATTAATAGGAAGATGTGATGCCTTGAACTGTTTAGCTATCTGCAACTGTAAGGGGATAAACCAACAGGTGAATGCAACCTGGTACAGAGGACAGCCTCACTTCTTGAGGTAGTGCTGCTTAATGAACAAGTCCTGGAAATGCCGGCCTCAGGACTCAGAGGTGAGAAAATAAATTTTCACTGTTTCAATCATTTTTGATTGAATGTTATGTTATTTACCGGCCACATTAACCCAGCTATTATAGGAGGTCTTTTTAAACATGGATTCTTGTTCCATCTCCTCATAAGGACTTTGATCCCATGAGCATGATTCTCTTTCTCCATCAGAACTTCTCTCTTACAGCAACCCGAGAGAGTATAAGGATTTGGTGATATCCTAAGTTGATAGCCCTATTAATAGCTGTGAGACCATGGACTAGTAATTTCACTGCTCTGAGCCCTCAGTTTTCACATTTGTAAGATTTGAATAATACTAATACTTAACAACAGAGGGTGCATGTGAGGCTTAATTAACACAGTGCCTGGTAGATATTAAGAATTCAGTTCAGTTCAGTCACTCAGTTGTATCCAACTCTTTGCAACCCCAAGGACTGCAGCACGCCAGGCCTCTCTGTTAATTACCAACTCCCAGAGCTTACTCAAACTCATGTCTATCGAGTTGGTGATACCATCCAACCATCTCATTCTCTGGTGACCCCTTCTCCTCCTGCCTTCAATATTTCCCAGCATCAGGGTTCTTCCAATGGGTCACTTCTTTGCATCAAAGTATTGCAGGACTGCAAAGTATTGCTTCAGCATCAGTCCTTCCAATGACTGCTCAGGACTGATTTTCTTTAGGATTGACTGGTTTGATCTCTTTGCGGTCCAAGGGACTCTCAGAGTCTTCTCCAACACCACAGTTCAAAAGCATCAGTTCTTTGGTGCTCAGCCTTCTTTATGGTCCGACTCTCACATCCATACACGACTACTGGAAAAACCATAGCTTTGAATAGACAGACCTTTGTCAGCAAAGTAATGTCTCTGCTTTTTAATATGCTGTCTAGGTTGATCATAGCTTTTCTTCCAAGGAGCAAGTGTCTTTTAATTTCATGGCTGCAGTCATCCTCTGAAGTGATTTTGGAGCCCCAAAAAATAAAGTGTCACTGTTTCCATTTTTCCCATCTATTTGACATGAAATGGTGAGACTGGATACCATGATCTTCATTCTTTGAATGTTGAGTTTTAAGCCAGCTTTTTCACTCTCCTCTTTCACCTTCATCAAAAGGCTCTTTAGTTCCTCTTTGTTTCCTGCCATAAGAGTGGTGTCATTTGCATATCTGAGGTTATTGATATTTCTCCCAGCAATCTTGATTCCAACTTGTGCTTCATCCAGCCTGGAATTTCCCATGATGTACTCAAAATATAAGTTACATAAATGGGGTGACAATATACAGTCTTGACATACTCCTTTTCTAATCTGGAACCAATACATTGTTCCAGCTTCAGTCTGAACTATTGTTTCTTGACCTGTATACAGATTTCTCAGGAGGCAGGAAAGGTGCTCTGGTATACCCATCTTCTGAAGAATTTTCCACAGTTTCTTGTGATCCACATAGTCAAAGGCTTTGGTGTAGTCAGTAAAGCAGAAATAGATATTTTTCTGGAACTCTCTTGCTTTTTCTATGGATGTTAGCAAGTTAATCTCTGGTTCCATTACCTTTCCTAAATCCAGCATGAATGTCTGAAAGTTCTTGGTTAATTTACTGTTGAAGCCTGGCTTGGAGAATTTTGAGCATTAGTTTGCTAGCATGTGAGATGAGTGCAATTGTGAGATAGTTTGAACATTCTTTGGCATTGCCTTTCTTTGGGATTGCAATGAAAATTGACCTATTCCAGTCCTGTGGCCACTGCTGAGTTTTCCAAATTTGCTGGCATATTGAGTGCAATACTTTAATAACATTATGTTTTAGAATTTGAAATAGCTAAACTGGAATCCCATCACCTCCACTAGCTTTTTTCATAGTGATGCTTCTTAAAGCCCACTTGACTTTGGATTCCAGGATGCCTGGCTCTAGGTGAGTCATCACACTATCATGCTTATCTGGGTTATGAATATCTTTTTTTGTACAGTTCTTCCGTGTATTCTTGCCACCTCTTCTTAATATCTTCTGCTTCTGTTAGGTCCATACCATTTCTGTCCTTTATCTCTAATTTTCTTTAAGAGATCTCTAGTCTTTCCCATTCTGTTGTTTCCCTCTATTTCTTTGCATTGATCACTGAGGAAGGCTGTCTTATCTTCCCTTGCTATTCTTTGGAACTCTGCATTCAGATGCTTATATCTTTCCTTTTCTCCTTTGCTTTTAGCTTCTCTTCTTTTCTCAGCTATTTGTTAAGACTTCTTCAGACAACCATTTTGCCTTTTTGCATTTCTTTTTCTTGTGGATGGTCTTAATCACTGCCTCTTATACAGTGCCAGGAACCTCCATCCATAGTTCTTCAGGCACTCTGTCTATCAGATCTAATCCCTTGAATCTATTTGTCACTTCCACTGTATAATTGTAAGGGGTTTGATTTAGGTCATATCTGAATGGTCTAGTGGTTTTCTCTACTTTCTTCAATTTAAGTCTGAATTTTGCAATAAGGATTTTTATATTGCCTAGTGTAATTCTGAAGACTAGGAACAAATATCCCCATGCATCATTTACCAGTTTGGATCCTGTAGCTTTTTTGTCAGGAAATGACCCTTGGCTCCAAGACAGAAGGTCTGAAATTTCATTGCTTTGGCAGTTCTTCCATTTGAAAGATTTCTGGCCTTCAGTTATTGTTGGGTCAGACACAGCATGGTTCTGATCCATTTGTGGTTTAATTCAGAAATCACTGGTCATTACTTCGAATTCAGAGGATCCTGCCTGCTGGGCTACCCTAGTCTTTGTGGTCAGTCTGTCACAAGGGAGAAGCATCCAGAATGCCAGGTCATATAGCAACATTCACTTTAATGTAAACAACAAAACGATAACAAGAAATTATAATTTCACTATAATGTTTTGCAGAATAACTGATAATCCACAGGAGTTGTTATACTTGTTTTATAATATTCAGTCTTTGTCAGAAGAAGCAAGTGGCATGCAGTTTAATACAAGCTCATTCCTTCTGAGCTAACACTTTCCCCTCTGCTTGGAGTAATTCAGAGTTTAGCTTAGCCTGACCATACCTGACCCAAGCTGGCATGATGGTTTTTTATCAGAATTATTTTATTTTTTACCCCCAGCAATAAGAAATCAGAGTTGTATGAATTTTATTTTGCAGTCTCAAGTTATCTTTCTTTGCTTTATTTACCAGTGCCCCACTA
>SJYE01003733.1:40372-50799 GCA_006408755.1 Eudorcas thomsonii
AGCCTTCAAATACATCATAAAATATAATGATCTGCAGTACAGTCAAGATGGTATTAACACTTTCAAAACAACTTGTTTATCTCTACTTTTACACTGAGCACTAGATAAGCTACATTTAAAACCTTTTGTGCTATTCTTGAATTTTCTTATTCTTTTCTCACTTTGATAAATTCAAAGAGTTGAAGCATCAAGCTTATTTTCTTTGTCATTTTCATGCAATCTTCAGAAAGAATGCTTCGCTATTCAGGCTGATGGTCTTAGGGACTTTCTCTGGGAGAATTTGGATTTGGACGTTTCAAATTTCAGTGTTCACCCATGGTCTTGACAGCAGCAGCCCTCCTTCCTATTACATGCGGATTTCTCCCACCCAGAGCAATCCTTTAAAGGGGAGCATGGCATAACTGAACCTTTGTGAGTTTTAGTTTTCTTATCTGAAAATAAGGTTAGTTGGAAAATTTCCAAGTTCCTGGGTCAGTAACACCATGTCCGATCTCTCTTTGCCAGATGCCAGGTTGTACTCCTTTATGCATTATTGCTGTTTCCTTTGCAGAAGTAATCGGGGATCTGTATTATTTAATCACTGTATTTGTCAGAGTATTAGGGCAAGTGTCTTCCTAAAACACCCAGACCCCCTTGCAAAGCTCTGGCTTCCAGACAGGTATGTGCGTTCTGGCTTGCCTCTGCAGCCAGCCACTCCAAGGAAACAAGTTTTCGCCTCAATGACTGTTTATTCTCTGTTCCTTTATGTCTTTACAAGCTGTGTTTTACTTCTTACTTTGACTTTTTCTGACCTGAGTCCTTGAAACTATTGCTGTGTGTATGTGTATTTTCTTCTTTGGGAATTTATCCAGCTTCCATATTGGGTTGTTTCCCCCTTTCCTCGCCAGTGCCTTGTGCTGGATTTATTGTTGCTATAAGAGCTGGGAGGGAAAAAGTAAGTGAGTTGCTGAGTGATATAGCTGCTGACTGTTGTTATTCCCAGAACAGTTTGTCTTTAATATTCTCCATTTATGACCAGTTCATGATGATGGCTCAGGTGTCGGGAAGTGGCCTGGGATGCATTGCCAATTTCTCCTCATCTCGTCTCCATTGTGTGGTTTTTAAGTCACTTTATATGACCATGGATTTTTGTGTCCAGGACTCTCTACTGCAGTGCATTGTCCACCAAGAAATTCTTTCCATTCACATTTTTGTTTCCACTTTCAGCCATTCTGTGAGCTTCTCTCACATAAACACCTGGGTTTGAGACCTGGCTTTTGATCTTTTAATATTAGGCAAGTCTCTTTACCTCTGTGAGCTGGTTTCTGTTTGTGTAAAATGTAATGTTTTTGTTATATTGTTAATGTGAAGATTAAATGAGTTGTTATCTGTGACAATGCCTAGCACAATGCCTGACACACAGTGGGGCACTCAGTACATTCATGTAAGTTTCTTCCCTCCCACTTCAACCTCTTCCTCCTCTTTATTTTGCACTGAATAAAGCAAGCACAGTGGGCTATTTGCATCATTTCACAAAACACATCTTTCAATTATTAGGCCAGGAAATTTTGCTTTCACAGAATTTTTTCTGACATATTTGCAAAGACTTTTAAAGACACCCAAATAAAACTAGGCTATATTTCTGGAATTTGTTTTTGTTGCTGGTGGCTACGGACACCACTGCACAGTGGGTTATACTGTATTTATTGGTTCTCAGCAACTTTCCTAAGCATGATAAGCTTCCATGAAGGAATTATTTACCTCTAGTTCTTCTCAGATTTGGGCTTCCCAGGTGGCGCTAGTACTACCCTCATGCTAATGCAGGAGACATAAAAGACACAGGTTTTATCCCCTTGTTGGGAAGATCCCCTGGAGAAGGAAATGGCAACCCACTTCAGTATTCTTGCCTGGAGAATCCAGAGGAGCCTGGAGGACTGTCGTCCATAGGGTCACAAAGAGTCAGATATGACTGAAGCACCTTAGCATGTACTTCTCAAATACTTTTAATTCTTTTTCTCTACTGTTTGTATCCTAAAGTAAATAGTCACTGTTTCTCCTTCCTCTCATGCTTTCTCAAGCCAACACCATCTGTCATAGTGCTAACCCTGCCAACAAGCCCCTCCAAATTTGAACTTCGGCACCTAGACCATTCATCAAATTTAGTTTATGGTATTTCAGAGATGTTGCAGATTTGTTTATCCATTTTTCTATTCCATTTTCTTCCACAGTCAGATTTGGCTTCTGAGAAATACTTTTTGCCTTCATCTGCTAGCCTTCTAAATTCTTGGCTCTAATCTTTACTTATTGGCTTAACTTCATAGCCATAACCACTGATGTTAGGCATGTAGAATAGTCTACATTTCTCATTATCTTTGTGTATTGATAAGTCTCTTTTCTACCTAGCAAATGACAAACCTGATGATGCTGTGAAAGTGCTGCACTCAATATGCCAGCAAATTTGGAAAAATCAGCAGTGGCCACAGGACTGGAAAAGGTCAGTTTTCATTCCAATTCCAAAGAAAGGCAATGCCAAAGAATGCTCAAACTACCGCACAATTGCATTCATGTCACATGCTAGTAAAGTAATGCTCAAAATTCTCCAAGCCATGCTTCAGCAATACGTGAACCTTGAACTGCCTGATGTTCAAGCTGGTTTTAGAAAAGGCAGAGGAACCAGAGATCAAATTGCCAACATCCGCTGGATCATCGAAAAAGCAGGAGAGTTCCAGAAAAACCCCTCTTTCTGCTTTATTGACTATGCCAAAGCCTTTGACTGTGTAGATCACAACAAACTGTGGAAAATCCTGAAAGAGATGGGAATACCAGACCACCTAACCTGCCTCTTGAGAAATCTGTGTGCAGGTCAGGAAGCAACAGTTAGAACTGGACATGGAACCAAAGACTGGTTCCAAATAGGAAAGGGAGTACTTCAAGGCTGTAGATTGTCACCCTGCTTATTTATCTTATATGCAGAGTACATCAAGAGAAACGCTGGGCTGGAAGAAACACAAGCTGGAATCTAGATTGCCAGGAGAAATATCAATAACCTCAGATATGCTGATGATACCACCCTTATGGCAGAAAGTAAAGAGGAGCTAAAGAGCCTCTTGATGAAAGTGAAAGAGGAGAGTGAAAAAGTTGGCTTAAAGTAAAACATTCAGAAAATGAAGATCATGGCATCCGGTCCCATCACTTCATGGGAAATAGATGGGGAAACAGTGGAAACAGTGTCAGACTTTATTTTTTGGGGCTCCAAAATCACTGCAGATGGTGACTGCAGCCATGAAATTAGAAGACACTTACTCCTTAGAAGAAAAGCTATGACCAACCTAGATAGTATATTCAAAAGCAGAGACATTACTTTGCTGACTAAAGTCCTTCTAGTCAAGGCTATGTTTTTTCCTGTGGTCATGTATGGATGTGAGAGTTGGACTGTGAAGAAGGCTGAGCACCAAAAAATCGATCCTTTTGAACTGTGGTGTTGGAGAAGACTGTTGAGAGTCTCTTGGACTACAGGGAGATCCAACCAGCCCATTCTGAAGGAGATCAGCCCTGAAATTTCTTTGGAAGGAATGATGCTAATGCTGAAACTCCAGTACTTTGGTCACCTCATATGAAGGGTGACTCATTGGAAAAGACTGTGATGCTGGGAGGGATTGGGAGCAGGATGGGAAGGAGATGACCGAAGATAAGATGGCTGGATGGCATCACGGACTCGATGGATGTGTCTGAGTGAACTCCGAGAGATGGTGATGAACAGGGAGGCCTGGTGTGCTGCGATTCATGGGGTCACAAAGAGTTGGACACAACTGAGTGACTGAACTGAACTGAACTTAACTGAATGCACTGCTTCATGCTCTTAGTATAGGAAATGCAACTCTTTGTTATTCTCTGGTTATCTTACTCATCCATAGTTCAAGAAGCTATACACTCTTAAAAACATAACAGCTAAAATCATGTCAGACCTATATTATGTTGTCTGCTCTTTTTTGTGCTTCCCTGGTGGCTCAGGTGGTAAAGAATCTGCCTGCAGTACAGGAGACTGAGGTTCAGTCCTTGGGTCAGGAAGATCCCCTGGATAAGGGAATGGCGACCCACTGGAGTATTCTTTCCTGGAGAATCCCATGGACAGAGGAGCTACAATAGGTGGGCTATAGTCCATGGGATCAGAAAATTTTGATTTTTGTGCAGATTTTACATTATGAGAATGTTCCCATACACCATAGAAGACAGTACTCAGGCACTTACTGGGAAGGTCTGTTAGGAATACTGACACTCAAAATCAGAAATTCCCCTTGAAATTTTCCAAGCCTTATAATCTCTCTAAAGTAACTATCACATTTTTGATAAGTATCTATCTGCCCACTCCAGTACTCTTGCCTGGAAAACCCCATGGGCAGAGGAGCCTGGTAGGCTGCAATCCATGGGGTCGCTACGAGTCGGACACAGCTGAGTGACTTCACTTTCACTTTTCACTTTCCTGCATTGGGGAAGGAAATGGCAACCCACTTTAGTACTCTTGCCTGGAGAATCCCAAGGACGGAGGAGCCTGGTGGGCTGCCGTCTATGGGGTCGCACAGAGTCGGACACGACTGAAAAGACTTAGCAGCAGCAGTAGCATCTGATCTCTAGAGATTTTGAAATATCCTCATTATCTAATGAGGATATTCTTGGCCTATTCTAACTGCTATAGAATTTATTTGACTATCAGAAAATTTTCTGTTCAGAAAACTTTCTGAAAATTTTCAAGTGAGCTAGTGTTCTAGCTTGTCTCTCTTGAACCACATCGTTCTTTTCTGCACAGTTGTTGTTTTGTGCTTCCCTTGAGGCTCAGCTGATAAAGAATCCACCTGCAAAGCAGGAGACCTGGGTTTTATCCCTGGGTTGGGACAATCCCCTGGAGAAGGGAAAGGCTACCCACTCCAGTATTTTGGCCTGGAGAATCCCATGGACTGTATAGTTGTTTAGTTGCTAAGTCATGTTTGACTCTTTGTGACCGCAGGGACTGTAGTCCACCAGGCTCCTCTGTCCATGGGATTTCCCAGGCAAGAATACTGAAGTGGGTTGTCATTTCCTCCTCCAGGGTATTTTCCAAACCCATGTCTCCTGCATTGGCAGGCAGATTCTTTACAGTGAGGCACCTGGGAAGCCCTTCTTCATGGTAGTCCTTTAAATAATTGAAAACATTAATGTCACTCGTGCTAATTAGTTTTTCTTCCCAAACAACCTCAGTTCTTGAATTGCCAAAGCTTCTTGACTATTTACCATCCTGATCATTCACCTCTAGATGTAATCTAGCATGTGAACATTATCTTAAAATGTGAAATTAAACACTAAATCAGAACATTCAGTTCAGTTCAGTCACTCAGTCGTGTTCAACTCTCTGCGACCCCATGAATCGCAACACGCCAGGCCTCCCTGTTCATCACCATCTCTCGGAGTTCACTCAGACACATCCATCGAGTCCGTGATGCCATCCAGCCATCTCATCCTCGGTCATCCCCTTCCCATCCTGTCCCCAATCCCTCCCAGCATCACAGTCTTTCCCAATGAGTCAACTATTCACATGAGGCAGGTTAGGTGGTCTGGTATTCCCATCTCTTTCAGGATTTTCCACAGTTTGTTGTGATCCACACAGTCAAAGGCTTTGGCATAGTCAATAAAGCAGAAATAGATGTTTTTCTGGAACTCTCTTGCTTTTTCAATGATCCAGCGGATGTTGGCAATTTGATCTCTGGTTCCTCTGCCTTTTTTAAAACCAAATTGAGCATCAGAGAGTTCATGGTTCATCTATTGCTGAAGCATGGCTTGGAGAATTTTGAGCATTACTTTACTAGCATGTGAGATGAGTGCAATTGTGTGGTAGTTTGAGCATTCTTTGGCATTGCCTTTCTTTGGAATTGGAATGAACACTGACCTTTTCCAGTCCTGTGGCCACTACTGAGTTTTCCAAATTTGCCGGCATATTGAGTGCAGCACTTTCACAGCATCAACTTTCAGGATTTGTAACAGCTCAACTGAAATTCCATCACCTCCACTAGCTTTGTTTATAGTGAAGCTTTCTAAGGCCCACTTGACTTCACATTCCAAGATGTCTGGCTCAAGATTAATGATCATATCATCATGATTATCTGGGTCGTGAAGATCTATTTTGTACAGTTCTTCCATGTATTCTTGCCACCTCTTCTTAATATCTTCTGCTTCTGTTAGGTCCAGACCTTTTCCATCTTTTATTGAGCCCATCTTTGCATGAAATGTTCCCTTGGTATCTCTAATTTTCTTGAAGAGATCTCTAGTCTTTCCCATTCTGTTGTTTTCTCCTATTTCTTTGCATTGATCGCTGAGGAAGGCTTTCTTATTTCTCCTTGCTATTCTTTGGAACTCTGCATTCAGTTGCTTATATTTTTCCTTTTCTCCTTTGCTTTTCACCTGTCTTCTTTTCACAGCTATTTGTAAGGCCTTCCCAGACAGCCATTTTGCTTTTTTGTATTTCTTTTCAGAACATTAGGTAAAGCCTAGTCCTCAAAAAAAAAAAAAAAAAAAGAGAAAGTCAACTCTCTTGTTCTACATAGTATGGTCTTCTGATTTAACATAAAATGATAATCGCTACTCAGCAACTTGGTCGCACTGTAGAGTCATTGTGAGCTTGCAAAAAGTTATAAATCACCCTTTTAAAAGTTATTGGTTAGTCAGAGTACTTTAATTTGGTATTTAGACAATGCTTCTGCTTGTTTTCTTTCATTTTGGTCCAGATACTGAGTTCACATTTACCTACATTACCTTTCACTTTGCTAAATTTACTGTTCTGTCATTTCACCCCATTGAAATAATTTTGAATATTGTCCTTATTGACTCCTTTTATGTGATTTTAAAGAGAGTAATCTTCAAAACTGGTTTTCATTTTGTGAAACAAATGCCATTTAAAAATTTTTTTTTAATTTACATCATTATTATATTCTGTTCAGTTTGTTGCCATGTCTCATACTTTATTTAACTTGGGAGAGTCTCTTTATTTTTTTTTAATTTTTTTTTTTTACATTTCTAGAGCTGCTTAGGTCAAAAATAATTTTTACTTTTTTATTTTTTATTTTTAACTTTTAATTTATTTATTTTAATTGGAGGGTAATTACTTTACAATATTGTATTGATTTTGTCATACATCAACATGAATCTGCAACGGGTGTACATGTATTCCCCATCCTGAACCCCCTGCCCACCTCTCTCCCCATACCATCCCTCTGGTTCATGGAAGCAACCTAGATGTCCATCAGCAGATGAATGGATAAGAAAGTTGTGGTACATATACACAATGGAGTATTCCTCAGCCATTAAAAAGAATACATTTGAATCAGTTCTAATGAGGTGGATGAAACTGGAGCTTATTATACAGAGCGAAGTAAGCCACAAAGAAAAACACCAATACAGTATACTAAAGCATATATATGGAATTTAGAAAGATGGAAATGATAATCCTGTATACGAGAGAACAAAAGAGACACAGATGTATAGAATAGTCTTTCGGACTCTGTGGGAGAAGGAGATGATTTGGGAGAATGGCGTTGAAACATGTATAATATCATACAAGAAATGAATCACCAGTCCAGGTTTGATGCAGGATGCTTGGGGCTGGTGCACTGGGAGATTCTCTTTAAGAGTGCTTAGAGATTGCTTACAGTCCATTGGGATTTGACTTTGAAAGCCTGGTGCTTATATCTGAATGTAACGTCAGTTCTCTACATATAAACAACCTGCCACAATAGCCAAAATACATAAAAGGAGAGGCAAGGGGTAATATTCATAAAGCCAGAATCAGTTTTTTTTTTTTTTCACAAAACATATGAACATGTCACCCAAACAGCTGATGTACAAGGAAGGATTTCAGATTTTGGCCCCCTACCCAATGAGTTTGAATCTCAGCTTCCTGGCTCCCTTGATGGGTCACACTGAGCCATTTGATCATCTTTGTGTTGCCTCATCTAAAAAGTATAACCTTATATGGAGTGTGGAGGTGAATTATGTGAGACAATACCTGTGGAAAAGCCTGGGCCCCAAATACCTAGCATTTAGTTGGTACTCAGTGTGCATTGATGGAGAAGGCAATAGCACCCCACTCCGGTACTCCTGCCTGGAAAATCCCATGAATGGAGGAGACTGGTGGGCTGCAGTCCATGGGGTTGCCAAGAGTCAGACACGACTGAGTGACTTCACTTTCACTTTTCACTTTCATGCATTGGAGAAGGAAATGGCAACCCACTCCAGTGTTCTTGCCTGGAGAATCCCAGGGGCAGTGGAGCCTGGTGGGCTGCCGTCTGTGGGGTCGCACAGAGTCGGACACGACTGAAGTGACTTAGCAGCAGCAGTGTGCATTGTAGTGAAATAAACAGACCCTGTCTTTTCACATTTATGATTTCTTCACTTTCATGAAGTCTTGAAATTCCTCTCTGTGTAACTGATACTTAAATTCCATAACCATGTTGCAGTTTTTTTCTTAAATATAATGATTAACACATTCCATGAAAGCCTCTCTCATTTATCCTCTATGTCCTGGACTGCACATTCAGTTCCATTTGAATTAAATAGGACAATACTTGACAAGAGCAGATGCTGGTGTAGAGTGTGTTTCCAACCTACAGAGTTCTAGCATATGGAAAGCCCATGTGAAAGTGAAGACTGATCTGATCTGAAGGGAAGGCTATTTGCTAGAGGGAATCCTGGTGGGCTTTGGCTTGAGAATCTTTGAATCTATTTTTTGTCTCCCTGGTACACTTCAGAAAGGTGCCTTTGGAAAGAAAGTGAGCAGAGGGTTTGCTCAGGTCAATGTCATTTGAAAAGTGTTTTGTTCCCATCCCTTGTGACTCACTTGTGAGTTCATCTGCTTTCAGCTCATAGTGGCTGTTATAAACCAGAGGGGTTCCCCATTAACCTCACAGTATCTTGACCCCTTTGTGACCTCCCAGGTGAATGTACAGTCATCAAACTGTGTGACCTCCATGCTTCTTAACCATAGCACTTTAGTGGGAAATCAACATAGCATGTGGGTAAGCATTAAAGTAAAGCTCTGGAATCAAACAAAATGGTCTAGATTTAAACATGATTTGTCTTAGCTCTGAGCCTCCATTTCTTCATCTACAAAATAGAGATAATCATTGTGCCCACGTACAAAGATTATTGTGATAATTAAAGTGATAATAGAGTATCTGGTTCAGAATATGTATTTAATAAATGTTGGCCATCATCACTGTTATTATTTTATATAGGTATGTTATCTCCTAAACTTAGAGTCTTACTCTTCAAACAAAGTATATGAACCACATGGGGAGATTGATTAGTATGTTCTTCAATTAAAAAAAAATATTACTAATTCTCACTCCTCCTCTGAGAAAATGAGGCCTACCTGACATTAATGAATGCATTTAATAAGAAAGACTCAATTTGCAGTAGTGTGTGGACAGGCCTGGAAAGAGGCTGAAGATACAGAGAACTATTAAGACACTCTTGTTTTTGTTTGTATTGAAAGAGGCAGAGGTGGTAGAAAAAGAGGTGAGTGTGAATATAAGAGTTACTTGGTAGGTGGGATTTGGATAACAGATTTAACTTGGGGGAGGTCTAAAATGAGTGCAAGTTTGAGCTTCAGTGATGAGGAAGGTGCACATTCCAGTAAGATATATGGTAAGCACCAGAAAAGGAGATGTTTCATAATTTTGCATGTGTGTTGAATTTAATGACTAGTGCATACGCAGTACCCAAAGTCTGAGGTTGAGCTGAGGCTGAGTGCAGACATGTCTCAGACAAGTATGGAGAAAGTGCAGAGAACCTAGGGCTGCAGACACAGATCTGGCTTGAGATAGTAAATTTACCAAAGAAGTGACATTCCCCATGAACTCTTTTCATAGTATCTAAGGGACAATTATACAAAAGGAAAAAATGTCATATACTACAGAGATACAAGGGACTTGAGGACCAGGAAAGGAAAAGGTGATTAGATTTAGTTACTGTGGCCTCATTAGTGATGGGATAGGGAGATAAGAAAGTGGCAATTGTCAGTTTACTAAATGTAGTGAGTGAGAACTGGACTGAGAACCTGGTTCTGCCACTTAGGATGGGGGCCCCTTGCTTTTTAGCCTCAACTGCCATATCTGTAAGAAGTAGATAATAAAATAGTACCTGTCCTAAAGTGTTGTGTAGACTAAAGGAGATAGTCTTGTAAAGCACCCTTGGAGCATCTCCCACGGAGTCTATTGGGCAGAACATACTTTCCTAGATGGGATGTGGGAGAGCAGAGGAGCCTCCTATTGCCTTGGTCCAGCACCTGGGTCAACCAGTGGTCACATTCTCTCTATGAGTTAACCAGCAGTAATAAGAAATTACACCTGTTCTTTCAAGTCTCCTTTCTTATGACTTAAGAAATGTTTGTGGTTTCTCTTTATACACTAGAACAATTTTTGATA
>SJYE01003733.1:50975-70629 GCA_006408755.1 Eudorcas thomsonii
ATCTTGGGATTTCAGCATGTAGGATCTTAGTCCCCCAACCAGGGGTTGAACCCATCCCCACTGCAAGGTAAGTGCAGAATCTTAACCACTGGATTACCAGGGAAGTCCACTCTTGGGATTTCTAAGTAGATAATATCCTCTTTGTGCATGCACTGCATTATTAAAATCAAGTAAATATTGTCCATTTAATAATAGAAACAGCTTAAAAAACAGCCAACACATCCTCTCATATAGACTATACAGGATAAGGCAGTGCTAGATGTGGCCATTCAAGATAATTCAGGTAGAATCCCTGATTTGGATGCTCCCTTTCCAAAGGAAACCCCAAGTGCCCTGGGAAAGATTTGGTCACAGTGAGTCTCAGTACTGCCCACAAAGGGTTCAAATAGCAGGTATTAGGATAGATTGTTTCTTGTAGTCACACTCCAGAAGGCCAGTGGGTTTTCCATAGTAAAGCTGTAGCAGTGGAATCATGTCTTGGTAATACTGACTTGCAGTTTAGCAAAATTTCAAGTACGTTCACTCTTGGTTTGTGGGACAGCTCCTGAGGGAGGAGATGTGATGATTCCATCTGCTTCCTAGGCTGTAGTGAAGATTCTAGGACAGAATCCTTGGAAAGGCAGGGTACAGTGCCTGAAACAGAGAAAGTACATGATGTGCTTAGCTGCTTAGTCATGTCTGACTCTTTGTGACCCTATGGACTGTAGCCCACCAGGCTCCTCTGTCCATGGGATTCTCCAGGCAATAATACTGGAGTGGGTTGCCATGCCCTTCTCCAGGAATCAAACTGGGGTCTCCTGCATTGCAGGAGGATTCTTTACCCTTGCTCTGTAGCATATATCATTTTCTTAATGAATATGTGAAGCATTAAAAGTTAGCAATGTTAAGGATAGTAAATAAAAGATATTCATTTTCCCGCAGTTTTAGAATTAAATTTTCTTAGAGGAGGTGCTCAAATGCCTAGGAAAAGAGTGTGAAAGATTTAAAAAGTGATTGAGAGTGTTTTGCCTATGTTTTCCTCTAGGAATTTTATAGTTGCTGGTCTTACATTTAGATCTTTAATGCATTTTGAGTTTATTCTTGTGTATGGTGTTAGAAAGTGTTCTAGTTTCATTCTTTTACAGGTAGTTGACCAGTTTTCCCAGCACCACTTGTTAGAGAGATTTCCTTTTCTCCATTGTATATTTTTCCTCTTTTGTCAAAGTTAAGGTGTCTGTAGGTGCATGGATTTGTCACTGAGCTTTCTATTTTGTTCCATTGATTGATATTTCTGCCTTTGTGCCAGTACCATATTGTCTTGATGACTGTAGCTTTGTGGTATAGTCTGAAGTTAGGCAGGCTGATTCCTCCAGTTTCATTCTTCTTTCTCAAGATTGCTTTGGCTATTTGAGGTTCTTTGTATTTCCATACAAACTGTGAAATTATTTGTTCTAGTTCTGTGAAAATTACCGCTGGTATCTTGATAGGGATTGATTTGAATCTGTAGATTGCTTTGGGAGGTATATGCATTTGGACTATATTGATTCTTCTGATCCATGAACATGGTATATTTTTCCATCTATTTGTGTCATTTTTTATCACTTTCATCAGTGTTTTATAGTTTTGTATATATAGGTCTTTTGTTTCTTTAAGTAGATTTATTCCTAAGTATTTTATTCTTTTTGTTGCAATGGTGAATGAGATTGTTTCCTCTTTCTGTTTTCTCATTGTTAGTATATAGGAATGAAAGGAATTTCTGTGTGTTAATTTTATATTGTGCAAATTTACTATATTCATTGATTAGCTCTAGTAATTTTCTGGTGTTGTTTTTAGGGTTTTCTATGTAGAGAATTATATCAACTATGTAAAGCATGTCATCTACATAAATCACATCATGTCATCTACATAAATTATAGCAAGACCCTCTATGACCCACCTCCCAGAGTAATGGAAATAAAAGCCAAAATAAACAAATGGGACCCAATTAAACATTTTGCACAATGAAGGAAACTATAAGCAAGGTGAAAAGACAGCCTTTAGAATGGGAGAAAATAATAGCAAATGAAGCAACTGACAAAGAATTAATCTCCAAAATATATAAGCAGCCTCTGCAGCTCAATACCAGAAAATTAAATGAGCCAATCAAAAACTGGGCCAAAAAACTAAACAGACGTTTCTCCAAAGAAGACATACAGATGTCTAACAAACACATGAAAAGATTCTCATCATTACTCATTATCAGAGAAATGCAAATCAAAACCACAGTGAGGTACCATTTCGCCCCAGTCAGAATGGCTGTGATCCAAAAGTCTATAAATTATAAATGCTGGAGAGGGTGTGGAGAAAAGAGAACCCTCCTACAGTGTTGGTGGGAATGCAGACTAGTACAGCCACTATGGAGAACAGTATGGAGATTTCTTAAAACCTGGAACTAGAACTGCCATACGACCCAGCAGTCCCACTGCTGAGCATATACACTGAGAAAACCAGAATTGAAAGAGACATGTGTACCCCAATGTCCATCACAGCACTGTTTACAATAGCTAGGACATGGAAGCAACCTAGATGTCCACTGGCAGAGAAATGGATAAGAAAGCTATGGTACATATACACAATGGAATATTACTCAACTATTAAAAAGAATACATTTGAATCAATTGTAATGAGGTGGATGAAACTGGAGCCTATTATACAGAGTGAAGTAAGCCAGAAAGAAAAACATCTTATACAGTATATTAATGCATATGTATGAAATTTAGAAAGGTGGTAGCAATGATCCTATATGTAGGACAGCAAAGCAGACACAGATATAAAGAAGAGAATTTTGGACTCTGTGGGAGAAGGCAAGGATGGGATGATCTGAGACAATAGCAGTGAAACTTGTATATTACCAAATGTGAAACAGATGACTAGTCCAAGATCAGTGCATGAGACAGGACACTCAAAGCTGGTGCACTGGGGCAACCCAAAGGGATGGGATGGGGAGGGAGGTAGGAGGGGGATTCAGGATGGGGGACACATGTACACCCATGGCTGACTCATGTCAATGCATGGCAAAACCTAGCACAATATAGTAAAGTAATTCACCTCCAATTAAAATAAATCATTTTTTTTAAAGTGGTTAAGGATCTCTGGAGCCTTAGCTACCCCAGCTCTTATAGGAAGCATCCATTATGTTAGCAGATCAGATAATCATAGTCACTTAAAACTTACATGTGTGCATATGTGCGCCCCCCTCCACATCTGCCTGGCCTGGGTTGATCCACGCTCCGACCTCAACCCAGCTAGATGCCTCCATCTATATTAGTGCACAGGGAGCTGTTAAAAATCCTGAAAGATGATGCTGTGAAAGTGCTGCACTCAATATGCCAGCAAATATGGAAAACTCAGCAGTGGCCACAGGACTGGAAAAGGTCAGTTTTCATTCCAATCCCAAAGAAAGGCAATCCCAAAGAATGCTCAAACTACCACACAATTGCACTCATCTCACATGCTAGTAAAGTAATGCTCAAAATTCTTCAAGCCAGGCTTCAGCAATATGTGAACCGTGAACTCCCTGATGCTCAATTTGGTTTTAGAAAAGGCAGAGGAACCAGAGATCAAATTGCCAACATCCACTGGATCATGGAAAAAGCAAGAGTTCTATTTCTGCTTTATTGGCTATGCCAAAGCCTTTGACTGTGTGGATCACAACAAACTGTGGAAAATTCTGTGAGCGATGGGAATACCAGACCACCTAACCTGCCTCTTGAGAAATCTGTATGCAGGTCAGGAAGCAACAGTTAGAACTGGACATGGAACAACAGACTGGTTCCAAATAGGAAAAGGAGTACATCCAGGTTGTAGATTGTCACCCTGCTTATTTAACTTATATGCAGAGTACAACATGAGAAATGCTAAACTGGAAGAAACACAAGCTGGAATCAAGATTGCTGGGAGAAATATCAATAACCTCAGATATGCAAATGACACCATGCTTATGGCAGAAAGTGAAGAGGAAATAAAAAGCCTCTTGATGAAAGTGAAAGAGGAGAGTGAAAAAGTTGACTTAAAGCTCAACATTCAGAAAACGAAGATCATGGCATCCGGTCCCATCACTTCATGGGAAATAGATGGGGAAACAGTGGAAACAGTGTCAGACTTTATTATTTTGAGCTCCAAAATCACTGAAGATGGTGACTGCAACCATGAAATTAGAAGATGCTTACTCCTTAGAAGAAAAGTTATGACCAACCTAGATAGTATATTCAAAAGCAGAGACATTACTTTGCCTAGTAAGGTCTGTCTATTCAAGGCTATGGTTTTTCCTGTGGTCATGTATGGATGTGAGAGTTGGACTATGAAGAAGACTGAGCGCCAAAGAGTTGATGCTTTTGAACTGTGGTGTTGGAGAAGACTCTTGAGAGTCCCTTGGACTGCAAGGAGATCCAACCAGTCCATTCTGAAGGAGATCAGCCCTGGCATTTTTTTGGAAGGAATGATGCTAAAGCTGAAACTCCAGTATTTTGGCCACCTCATGCGAAGAGTTGACTCATTGGAAAAGACTATGATACTGGGAGGGATTGGGGGCAGGAGGGGAAGGGAACGACCGAGGATGAGACGGCTGGATGGCGTTATGGACTCGATGCACATGAGTCTGAGTGAACTCCGAGAGGTGGTGATGAACAGGGAGGCTGGGCGTGCTGTGATTCATGAGGTTGCAAAGAGTTGGACACGACTGAGAGACTGAACTGAACTGAATCTGTAATAATTTTTTCCTTTTAGAAACAGGGATCATGCTATCTATTTAAACTTTTCTAATGTGTCTTTTTCTGATATAAATTTATTTATTTTAATTGGAGGCTAATTACTTTACAATATTGTAGTGGTTTTACCATACAGTGACATGCATCCATCACAGGTGTACATGTGTTCCCCATCCTGAAACCCTTTCCACTTCCCTCCCCATACTATCCCTCTGGGTCATCCCAGTGCACCAGCCCTGTGCACCCTGTCTCATGCATCAAACTGGGACTGGCGATCTTTTTCACATATGATAATATACATGTTCCAATGTCACTCTTCCAAATTATCCCACCCTCGCCCTCTCCCACAGAGTCCAAAAGACTGTTCTATACACACCTGTGTCTCTTTTGCTCTCTCACATGTGTGGTTGTCATTACCACCTTTCTAAATTCCACATATATGTGTTAGTATACTGTACTGTTTTTTTTTTTTCTGGCTTAATTTACTCTGTATAATAAGCTCCAGTTTCATACACCTCATTAGAACTGATTCAAATGTATTGTTTTTAAAGGCTGAGTAATATTCTATTATGTATATGTACCACAGCTTTCTTATCCATTCATCTGCCGATGGACATCTAGGTTGCTTCCATGTCCTGGCTGTTATAAACAGTGCTGCGATGAACATTGGGGTACACGTGTCTCTTTCAATTCTGGTTTCCTCAGTGTGTATGCCCAGCATTGGGATTGCTAGGTCATATAGCAGTTCTATTTCAAGTTTTTTGGAATTTCCACATTGTTATCCATAGTGATTGTACTAGTTTGCACTCCTACCAACAGTGTAAGAGAGTTCCCTTTTCTCCATACCCTCTCCAGCATTTATTGTTTGTAGACTTTTGGATTGCAGCCATTCTGACTGGTGTGAAATGGTACCTCGTCGTGGTTTTGATTTACATTTCTCTGATAATGAGTGATATTGAGCATCTTTTCATGCGTTTGTTAGCCATCTGGTTGTCTTCTTTGGAGAAATGTCTGTTTAGTTCTTGAACCCATTTTTTGACTGAGTCACTTATTTTTCTGGAAATGAGCTGCAGGAGCTGCTTGTTTATTTTTGAGATTAATTCTTTATCGGTTCATTCATTTGCTATTATTTTCTCCCATTCTGAAGGCTGTCTTTTCACCTTGCTTATAGTTTCTTTTGTTGTGCAAAAACTTTTAAGTTTAATTAGGTCCTGTCTGTTTATTGTTGCTTTTATTTCCATTACTCTGGGAGGTGGCTCATAGAGGAACCTGCTGTGATTTATGTCAGAGTGTTTCGCCTATGTTTTCCTCTAGGAGTTTTATAGTTTCTGGTCTTATATTTAGATTTTTAATCCATTTTGAGTTTATTTTTGTGTATTGTGTTAGAGAGTGTTCTAGTTTCATTCTTTCACAGATGGGTGACAAGTTTTCCCAGCACCACTTGTTAAAGAGATTGTCTTTTCTCTATTGTATATTCTTGGCTCCTTTGTTGAAGATAAGATGTCCATAGGTGCATAAACTTATCTCTGGGCTTTCTATTTTTTTCTGTTGATCTATATGTCTGTCTTTCTGCCAGTACCATACTGTCTTGATGACTGTAGCTTTTTAGTAGAGCCTGAAGTCAGGCAGGAAGATTCCTTCAGTTCCATTCTTCTTTCTCAAGATTACTTTGGCTATTCAAGGTTTTTTGTATTTCCATACAAATGGTGAAATTATGTGTTCTAGTTATCTGAAAAATACCATTGGTAGCTTGATAGGGATTGCATTGAATCTATAGATAGCTTTGGGTAGTATACTCAGTTTCACCATATTGATTCTTCCAATCATGAACATGGTATATTTCTCCATGTATTTGTGTCCTCTTGATTTCTTCTTTTAAATATAAATTTATTTATTTTAATTTTAGGTTAATTACTTTACAATATTGTATTGGTTTTGCCATAAGTCAACAAGAATCTGCCACAGGTATCCACGTGTTCCCCAACCTGAACCCCCTCCCTCCTCCCTCCCCATACCATCCCTCTGGGTCATCTCAATGCACCAGCCCCAATCGTCCAGTATCATGTATCAAACCTGGACTGGCAATTCATTTCATATATGATATTACACATGTTTCAATGCCATTATCCCAAATCATCCCCCCCTCTCCCTCTCCCACAGAATCCAAAAGACTGTTCTATACATCTGGTTTCTTTCACCAGTGTTTTATAGTTTTATATATATAGGTCTTTTGTTTCTTTAGGTAAATATATTCCTAAGTATTTTATTCTTTTTGTTGCAATAGTGAATGGGATTGCTTCCTTAATTTCTCTTTCTGTTTACTCATTGTTAGTGTGTAGGAATGCAAGGGATTTCTGTGTGTTAATTTATAATCCGCAATTTTACTATATTCATTGATTAGCTCTAGTAATTTTTCTGCTGGAGTCTTTAGGGTTTTCTATGTAGAGGATCATGTCATCTGCAAACAGTGAGAGTTTTACTTTTTCTTTTCCAGTCTGGATTCCTTTTATTTATTTTTCTGCTCTGATTGCTGTGGCCAAAACTATGTTGAATAGTAGTGGTGAGAGTGGGCACCCTTGTCTTGTTCTTGATTTTTGGGGAAACACTTTCAATTTTTCACCATTGAGGGTAATGTTTGCAGTAGGTTTGTCATATATAGCTTTTATTATGTTGAGTTATGTTCCTTCTATGCCTGCTTTCTGGAGGTTTTTTTTTTATCATAAATGGATGTTGAATTTTGTCAAAGGCTTTCTCTGCATCTATTGAGATAATCATGTGGTTTTCATCTTTCAGTTTCTTAATGTGGTATATTACATTGATTCCTTTACGGATATTGAAGAATCCTTGCATCCCTGAGAGAAAGTCCACTTGGTCATGGTGTATGATCTTTTTAAATATGTTGTTGGATTCTGTTTGTTAGAATTTTGTTAAGGATTTTTGCATCTAGGTTAATCAGTGATATTGGCCTGTAATTTTCTTTTTTTGTGGCATCTTTGTCTGGTTTTGGTATTATGGTGATGGTGTCCTCAAACAATGAGTTTGAAAGTTTACCTTCCTCTGCAATGTTCTGAAAGAGTTTGAGTAAGATAGGTGTTAGCTCTACTCTAAATTTTTGGTAGACTAAAGCTGTGAAGCTGTCTGGTCCTGGGCTTTTGTTTGCTGGAAGATTTATGATTACAGTTTTGATTTCCATGCTTGTAATGGGTCTGATAAGATTTTCTATTTCTTCCTGGTTCAATTTTGAAAAGTTATACTTTTCTGGGAATTAGTCCATTTCTTCCAAGTTTTCCATTTTATTGGCATATAGTTGCTGATAGTAGTCTCTTATGATCCTTTGTATTTCTGTGTTGTCTGCTGTGATCTCTCAATTTTCATTTCTAATTTTGTTGATTTGATTCTTCCCCCTTTGTTTCTTTATGAGTCTGACTAATGGTTTGTCAGTTTTATTTCTCTTCTCAATGAACCAGCTTTTAGCTTTGCTGATTTTTGCTATGGTCTCTCCCTTTTTATTTTTTACATTTATTTCTGCCTTAATTTTTAAGAGTTCTTTCCTTCTACTAACCCTGAGGTTCTTCATTTCTTCCTTTTTCTAGTTGCTTCAGGTGTAGATTTAGGTTATTTATTTGACTTTTTTCTTGTTTCTGGAGGTAAGCCTGTATTGCTATGAACTTTACCCTTAGCACTGCTTTTACAGTGTCCCATAGATTTTGGATGTTGTGTTTTCATTTTCATTCATTTTGAGGCATATTTTGATTTCTTTTTGGATTTCTTCTGTGATTTGTTAGTTATTCAGCAGCATGTGGTTCGGCCTCCATATGTTGGAATTTAAAATTTTTTCTCCTGTAATTGAGATCTAATCTCACTGCATTGTGGTAAGAAAAGATGCTTGGAATGATTTCAATTTTTTTGAATTTACCAAGGCTTGATTTATGGCCCAGGATGTGATTTATCCTGGAGAAGGTTGTGTGTGTGCTTGAGAAAACAGTGAAATTCATTGTTTTGGGGTGAAATGTCCTACAGATATCAGTTAGGTCTAACTGGTCTATTATATCATTCAAAGTTTGTGTTTCCTTGTTAACTTTTGTTTAGTTGATCTATCTATAGGTGTGAGTGGGGTATTAAAGTCTCCCACTATTATTGTGTTTGTTAAATTCCCCTTTCGTACTTGTTAGCATTTCCCTTACATATTGCAGTGCTCCTATGTTGAATGCATATATATTTATAATCGTTATATCTTCTTTGTGGATTGGTCCTTTGATCATTATGTAGTGTCCTTCTTTGTCTCTTTTCACAGCCTTTATTTTAAAGACTATTTTATTTCATATGAGTATTGCTAACCCTGCTTTCTTTTGGTCTCTATTTGCATGGAATATCTTTTTCTGGCCCTTCACTTTCAGTTTATATGTGTCCCTTGTTTTGAGGTGGGTCTCTTGTAGGCAGCATATATAGGGGTCTTGTTTTTGTATCCATTCATCCAGGCTTTGTATTTTGGTTGGGACATTTAACTCATTTACTTTTAAGGTAATTATTGATAAATATGACCCCGTTGCCATTTACATTGTTGTTTTGGGTTCCAGTTTATACACCCTTTCTGTGTTTCTTGTCAAGAAGATCCTTTAGCATTTGTTGAAGAGCTGGCTTGGTGGTACCGAATTCTCTCAGCTTTTGCTTGTCTGTAAAGCTTTTTTGTAAAGGGGCAGTGGTTGAGAGGAGCGACCACATGTCCAAGCAGCAGCAGCTGTGCAGATGCAGGAGGGACAGGAGGAGTTACTACATGTACAAGCTCAGGAGGGGTGACCTCGTCCAAGGTAAGGAGCAGTGGCTGTGCTTTTTTGGAGCAGCCGTGAAGAGATATCCCACGTCCAAGGTAAGAGAAACCCAAGTGAGGCAGTAGGTGTTGAGAGAGGGCATCAGCAGGCAGACACACTGAAACCATAATCATAGAAAACTAGCCAATCAGATTACATGGACCACAGCCTTGTCTAACTCAGTTAAACTAAGCTATGTGGTTTGGGGCCACCCAAGATGGCCATGGTGGAGAGTTCTGACAGAATGTGGTCCACTGGAGAAGGGAATGGTAAACCACTTCAGTATTATTGCCTTGAGGACGCCAGAAACAGTATGAAACGGCAGAATGATAGGATACTGAAAGAGGAACTCTCCAGGTCGGTAGGTGTCCAATATGCTACAGGAGATCAGTGGAGAAATAATTCCAGAAACAATGAAGGGATGGAGCCAAAGCAAAAACAATACCCAGTTGTGGATGGGACTGGTGATAGTAGCAAGGTCCGATGGTGCAAGGAACAATATTGCATAGGAACCTGGAATGTTAGGTCCATGAATCAAGGCAAATTAGAAGTGGTCAAACAGGAGATGGCAAGAGTGAACTACAACACTGTATGAATCAGTGAACTGAAATAGGCTGAAATTGGTAAATTTAACTCAGATGACAATTATATCTACTATTGTGGGCAGGAACCCCTTAGAAGAAACGGAGTAGCCATCAGGGTCAACAGAATAGCTGAAATGCAGTACTTGGATGAAATCTAAAAAACGACAGAATGATCTCTGTTTATTTAAAAGGACCTTTCAATATCACAGTGATCCAAGCCTATGCCCCATCCTGTAACACTGAAGAAGCTGAAGTTGAACACTTCCATGAAGACCTATAAGACCTTTTAGAATTAACACTCCCCCCAAATTTGCCTTTCATTATAGGGGACTGGAATGCAAAAGTAGGGAGTCAAGAAACACCTGGAATAACAGGCAAATTTGGCTTTGGAATAAGGAATGAAGTAGGGCAAAAGCTAATAGAGATTTGCAAAGAGGATGCACTGGTTATAGAAAACACCCTCTTCCAATAACACAAGAGAAGACTCTACACATGGACATCACCAGATGGTCAACACCAAAATCAGACTGATTACATTCTTTGCAGCCAAAGTTGGAGAAGTACTATATCGTGAGTGAAAACAAGGCTGAGAGCTAACTGTGGCTCAGATCATGAACTCTTTATTGCCAAAATCAGAATGAAATTGAAGAAAGTAGGGAAAACCACTAGACCATTCAGGTAGGACCTAAATCTAATCCCTTATGATTATACAGTGGAAGTGAGAAATAGATTTAAGGGACTAGATCTGATAGATAGAGTGCCTGATGAACTATGGATGGAAGTTAGGGACATTGTACAGGAGACAGTGATCAAGACCATCCCCATGGAAAAGAAATGCAAAAAAGCAAAATGGCTGTCTTAGAAGGTCTTACAAACAGCTGTGAAAAAAGCAAAGGAGGAAAGGAAAGATATAAGCATCTGAATGCAGAGTTCCAAACAATAGCAAGGAGAGATAAGAAAGCCTTGCTCTGTGATCAATACAAAGAAATTAGAGGAAAACAACACCATGAGAAAGACAAGAGATCTCTTCAACAAAATCAGAGATACTAAAGGAATACTTCATGCAAAGATAGGCTCAACAAAGGACAGAAATGATATGGACCTAACAGAAGCAGAAGATATTAGGAAGAGGTGGCAAGAATACACAGAAGAACTGTACAAAAAAGATCTTCATGACCCAGATAATCATGATGGTGTGATCACTCACATGACCCAGACATCCTGGAATGTGAAGTCAAGTGGGCCTTAGGAAGCATCACTATGAACAAAGCTAGTGGATGTGATGGAATTCAAGTTGAGCTCTTTCAAATCCTGAAAGATGATGCTGTGAAAGTGATGCACTCAATATGCCAGTAAATTTGGAAAACTCAGCAGTGGCCACGGGACAGGAAAAGGTCAGTTTTCATTCCAATCTCAAGAAAGGCAATGTAAAAGAATTCTCAATCTTCTGCGCAATTGCAATCATCTCACACGCTAGTAAAGTAATGCTCAAAATTCTCCAAGCCAGGCTTCAGCAATACGTGAACCATGAACTCCCTGATGTTCAAACTGGTTTTGAAAAGGCAGAGGAACCAGAGATCAAATTGCCAACATCTGCTGGATCATGGAAAAAGGAAGAGAGTTCCAGAAAATCATCTCTTTCTGCTTTATTGACTATGCTAAAGCCTTTGACTGTGTGGATCACAATAAACTGTGGAAAATTTTTCAAGAGATTGAAATACCACACCACCTGACCTGCCTGTTGAGAAACCTATATGCAGGTCAGGAAGCATCAGTTAGAACTGGACATGGAACAACAGACTGGTTCCAAATAGGAAAAGCAATACATCAAGGCTGTATATTGTCACCCTGCTTGTTTAAATGCTGGGCTGGAAGAAGCACTTGCAGGAATCAAGATCGCCATGAGAAATATCAGTTCAGTTCAGTCGCTCAGTCGTGTCCAACTCTTTGCAACCTCATGAATCACAGCAACCAGGCCTCCTTCTCCATCACCATTGCCTGGAGTTCACTCAAGATCACTTCCATTGAGTTGGTGATGCCATCCAGCCATCTCAACCTCTGTTGTCCACTTTTCCTCCTGCCCCCAATCCATCCCAGCATCAGACTGTTTTCCAATGAGTCAGCTCTTCACATGAGGTGGCCAAAGTACTGGAGTTTCAGCTTCAGCATTATTCCTTCCAAAGAAATCCCAGGGCTGATCTCTTAAGAATGGACTGGATGGATCCTTGCAGTCCAAGGGACTCTCAAGAGTCTTCTCCAACACCACAGTTCAAAAGCATCAATTCTTCAGTGCTCAGCTTTCTTCACAGTCCAACTCTCACATCCATACATGACCACTAGAAAAACCATAACCTTGACTAGACGGACCTTTGTTGGCAAAGTAATGTCTGCTTTTCAATATGCTGTTTAGGTTGGTCATAACTTTTCTTCCAAGGAGTAAGCGTCTTTCAATTTCATGGCTGCAGTCACCATCTGCAGTGATTTAGGAGCCCCCAAAAATGAAGTCTGACACTGTTTCTCCTGTTTCCCCATCTAGTTCCCATGAAGTGATGGGACCAGATGCCATGATCTTTGTTTTCTGAATGTTGATCTTTAAGTCAACTTTATCACTCTCCTCTTTCACTTTCATCAAGAGACTTTTTAGTTCCTCTTCACTTTCTGCCATAAGGGTGGTGTCATCTGCATATCTGAGGTTATTGATGATTCTCCTGGCAATATTGATTCCAGTTTGTGCTTCTTCCAGCTCAGCGTTTCTCATGATGTACTCTGCATAGAAGTTAATAAGCAGGGTGTCAATATACAGCTTTGATGTACTCATTTTCTTATTTGGAACCAGTCTGTTGTTCCATGTCCATTCTAACTGTTGCTTCCTGACCTGCATATAGGTTTCTCAAGAGGCAGGTTAGGTGGTCTGGTATTCCCATCTCTTTCAGAATTTTCCACAGTTTGTTGTGATGCACACAGTCAAAGGCTTTGGCATAGTCAATAAAGCAGAAATAGATGTTTTTCTGGAACTCTCTTCCTTTTTTGACGATCCAGCAGATGTTGGCAATTTGATCTCTGGTTCCTCTGCATTTTCTATGACCATCCTGAACATCTGGAAGTTCACAGTTCATGTATTTCTGAAGCCTGTCTTGGAGAATTTTGAGCATTACTTTACTAGCATGTGAGATGAGTGCAATTGTGCAGTAATTTAAGCATTCTTTGACATTGCCTTTCTTTGGGATTGGAATGAAAACTGACCTTTTCCTGTCCCGTGGCCACTGCTGAGTTTTCCAAATTTTCTGGGATATTGAGTACAGCACTTTCACAGCATCATCTTTCAGGATTTGAAGTAGCTCAACTGAAATCCCATCAGCTCCACTAGCTTCATTCGTAGTGATGCTTTCTAAGGCCCACTTGACTTCACCTTCCAGGATGTTTGACTCTAGATGAGTGATCATACCATCATGATTATCTTGGTCATGAATATCTTTTTTGTCCAGTTCTGTGTATTCTTGCCACCTCTTCTTACTACCTTCTGCTTCTGTTAGGTCCATACCATTTCTGTCCTTTATCGAGCCCATCTTTGCATGAAATGTTCCCTTGGTATCTCTAATTTTCTTGAGATCTCTAATCTTTCCCATTCTGTTGTTTTCCACTATTTCGTTGCATCGATCGCTGAGGAAGGATTTCTTATCACTTGCTCTTCTTTGAAACTCTGCATTGAGATGCTGTTATCTTTTCTTTTCTGCTTTGCTTTTTGCTTCTCTTCTTTTCACAGCTATTTGTAAGGCCTCCCCAGACAGCCATTTTGATTTTTGCATTTCTTTTCCATGGGGATATTCTTGATCCCTGTCTCCTGTACAATGTCACAAAACTCCACCCATAATTAATCAGAAACTCTGTCAGATCTAGTCCCTTAAAGCTATTTCTCACATCCACTCTATAATCATAAAGGATTTGATTTAGGTCATATATGAATGGTCTAGTGTTTTTCCCTACTTTCTTCAATTTCATTCTGAATTTGGCAATATGGTGCTCATAATCTCAGCCACAGTCAGTTCCCGGTCTTTTTTGCTGACTGTATAGAGCTTCTCCATCTTTGGCTTCATAGAATATAATCAATCTGATTTCAGTGTTGATCATCTGGTGATGTCCATGTGTAGAGTCTTCTCTTGTGTTGTTGACAGAGGGTGTTTGCTATGACTGGTGCGTTGTCTTGGCAAAACTCTATTAGCCTTTGCCATGCTTCATTCCATATTCCAAGGCCAAATTTGTCTGTTACTCCAGGTGATTCTTGACTTCTTACTTTTGCATTCCAGTCCCCTATAATGAAAAGGACATCTTTTTTTTTTTTTGGGTGTTAGATCTATAAGGTCTTGTAGGTCTTCATAGAACCTTTCAACTTCAGCTTCTTCAGTGTTACTGGTTGGGGCATAGACTTGGATTACTGTGATATTGAATGTTTTGCCTCAGAAACAGAGATCATTCTGTCGTTTTTGAGACTGCATCTAAGTACTGCATTTCAGACTCTTTTGTTGACCATGATAGCTACTCCATTTCTTCTAAGGGATTCCTGCCCACAGTAGTAGATATAATGGTCATCTGAGTTAGATGCACCCATTCCAGTCCATTTTAGTTCACTGATTCCTAGAATGTTGACACTCTCTCTTGCCATCTCCTGTTTGACCACTTCCAATTTGCCTTGATTCATGGACCTAACATTCCAGGTTCAGGAGAAATATCAATAACCTCAGATATGCAGATGACACCACCCTTATGGCAGAAAGTGAAGAAGAACTAAAAAGCCTCTTGATAAAAGTGAAAGAGGAGAGTGAAAAAGTTGGCTTAATGCTCAACATTCAGAGAACTAAGATCATGGCTTCTGTCCCATCACTTTATGGGAAATAGATAGGGAAACAGTGGATATAGTGTCAAACTTTATTTTGGGGGGCTTCAAAATAAGTGCAGATGGTGATTGTAGCCATGAAATTAAATGACACTTAATTCTTGGAAGGAAATTTATGACCAACCTGGATAGCATATTGAAAAACAGAGACATTACTTTGCCAACAAAGGTCCATTTAGGCAAGGCTATGGTTTTTTCAGTGGTCATGTATGGATGTGAGAGTTGGACTGTGAAGAAAACTGAGTGCAGAATTCATGCTTTTGAACTGTGTTGTTGGAGAAGACTCTTTAGAGTCCCTTGGACTTCAAGGAGATCCACTCAGTCCATCCTAAAAGAGACCAGTCCTGAGTGTTCATTGGAAGGACTGATGCCGAGGCTGAAACTCCAGTACTTTGGCCACCTCATGCGTAGAGTTCACTCATTGGAAAAACCCCTAATACTGGGAGGGATTGGGGGCAGGAGGAGAAGGGGACGTCATAGGGTGAGATGGCTGAATGTCATCACCTACTCAATTCATGTGAGTTTGAGTGAACTCCAGGAGTTGGTTATGGCCAAGGAGGCCTGGCGTGCTGCGAATCATGGGGTCACAAAGAGTCGGACAAGACTAATTTACTGAACTGAACTGAAAGCTTTTGATTTCTCCTTCATATTTAAAAGAGGTTCTTGCTGGGTACAGTAATCCTGTTTGTAAATTTTTCTCTTTTATCACTTTAACTGTGTCCTGCCATTCCCTTCTGACTTGAAGAGTTTCTATTGAAAGTTCAGCTTTTATCCTTATGGGAATCCCCTTGTGTGTTCTTTTTTGTTTTTCCCTTGTTGCTTTTAATATTTTTTTCTTTGTATTTGATCTTTGTTAATTTGTTTAATATTTGTCTTGGGGTGTTTCGCCTTGGGTTTACTCTGGGTTTCTTGGACTTGGGTGACTATTTCCTTCCCTGTTTTAGGGGAATTTTAAACTATTGTCTCCTCAAGTATTTTCTCATTGTCTTTTTTTTTTCTTCTTCTTCTTCTTCTGGGACTCCTATGATTCGAATGTTGGGGTATTTAACATTGTCCCAGAGGTCTCCGAGGTTTTCCTCACTTCTTTTAATTATTTTTTCCTTTTTCCTCCCTTCTTCATTTATTTCTACCATTCTATCTTCTACTTCACTTATCCTATCTTCTGACTCTGTTATTCTACTTTTAGTTCCCTCCAGAGTGTTTTTGGACTCATTTACTAGATTATTCATTATATATTGACTATTTTATTTCTTCTAGGTCCTTGTTAAACATTTATTGTCTCTTTTAATCCTTATTTCCAGACTATCTGTACCTCCATTTTGTTTTCAAGATTTTGGAACATTTTCATTATCATTATTCTGAATTCTTTTTCAGGTAGATTCCCTATCTTTTCCTCTTTTGTTTGGTTTGGTGGGAATTTATCCTGTTCCTTTACCTGCTGAGTATTTATCTGCCTTTTCATCTTGTTTATATTGCTGTGTTGGGGTGGCCTTTCTGTATTCTGTCAGTTTGTGGTTCCTCTTTGTTGTGGAGGTTCCTTGCTGTGGATGGGGTTGGATGGGTGGCTTGTCAAGGTTTCCTGGTTAGGGAAGCTTGTGTCAGTGTTATCTTGAGTGGAGCTGGACTTCTTTTCTCTGGAGTGTAATTAAGTGTCCAGTAGTGAGTTTTGAGATTTCAGTAGGTTTGGTGTGACTTTGGGCAGCCTGTATATTGAAGCTCAGGGCTATGTTCTTGTGTTGCTGGAGAATTTGTGTGATATGGCTTGCTCTGGAACTTGTTGGCTCTTGGGTTGTGCTTGGTTTCAGTGTAGGTATGGATGGTTTTGATGAGTTCTTATCAATTAATGTTCCCTGGAGTCAGGAGTTCTCTGGTGTTTTGGACTTTAGCCTCATGCCTCTGGTTTTCAGGCTTATTCTTAAAGTAGCCTCAAGATTTCTCCATTTATACATCAATGATGATAAAATATCTAGGTTAATGATGAAAAGTTTCTCCACAGTGAGGGACATCTGAAGAGCTTTGCAGAGTTACATGGAGAAGAGTAGAGAGAGGAGGGAGATAGAGGTGACCAGGAGAAGAAGAGGGAGAAACAAAAGGGGAGAAAGCAAGCTAGCCTGTAATCACATCCATATGTGCTCTCCACAATCTGAACCCCTCTGAGATATTCACAGAGTTACACAGAGAAGAAAAGAGGGAGGAAGGAGACAGAGGTGGCCAGGAGGAGAAATGGGGTAATCAAAATGAAAGAGATCCAGCCACTAATCAGTTCCCTAAGTGTTCTTCACAGCCTGGAACACAAAGAGATTCACAGAGTTGGGTAGAGAAGAGAAGGGGGAGGGAGGAGATAGACGTGACGGAGAAAGCAATCAAGCCTGTAATCTCACTCCCAAATAAAAATGGGTACTGAAGATTGAGTTCTTAAAGGCACAAAATTTATAATAAATACCAAGAAGCAAAGATTAAAAATATAGAGGTTAAATTCTCAAAATACAATATTAAAAAAAAAACAGTCACAAATTTTTAAAAATATATGTGTGTATATATATATATATATATATATAAAGTTTGCTTTAAAAATAAGTTCTTTTTTGCAGGATAATAGATTATAAAAGTGAAAATTAAAGGAGTAATAGGGTACTTAAATTTTTTAAAAAATTTAAAAATGATAATAGTAAAAATATATCTAGGAATTTTTCTGGAGCTGTTGCAGACAGTGTGGAGTCAGTTCGTTTCCAAATAGTTCCTTAATCCGGCTTATACTTCTTCTCAAGATCTGTAGGCCCCTTCCTATGTTGTCAGTGCTAACTACAGGGTTTTAATCTATTGCACCTGTCATTTCCAAAGCAGTTCCCTCTGTTTATTTCAGCTTGTTTGCTGGTCTCTTCATTGTCTAATTGCTGCCCTGACACAAGGGGGCGATAGTGGTCACTTTTTTAGGCTCACTTGTTCAGTGGTGCTGTGGGGAGGGAGGAACACTGCAAACAAATATCACTGGAGTGTGTGGGGAGTGCTTGCAGTGTTTCAGCTGCACTGGGTTTGCCCCCGCTCACGGCATGTATGCTTTCATGGTCTACACTTCTCAGGCTCTAGGTTGCTCTGCCAAGGAACTATCTGGGGTGGGCCCTGGTTGCGTGCAGTTCTCAGGTCTAAGCTGCTCAGGTTCAGGTTCTTGGGTACTCCCAAAAGGCACAGACTCAGTTGGGTCTGTGTTTTGTGCCCTTCCCAGGTTGAAGCAGCTCAGGTGACCAAGTGCTTGGTGAGCACAGTCACCTCCAGGTGAGGGGTGTGTCTGAACGCGTTCCCCCCTCCCAGCCACTCAGTTTTCTGGATGAACGTGTGCACCTTCTCAGGTGTGCCATGTGTCTCTTCCGGGGAGCTGATTTCTGGCTGTGACCCTCCTAGTGGATGTCAGCCCCCCAGAATCCCAAGAAGTCTTGGTTAGCAACGAAGCCTGCTTGCAGTTTGGTAGAGGATGCCTCTCTGGGGCCTCAGTTGCCCCTTTCTGGCTCTGGCTGCCCCTGCCTGCCTGTCTCCAGAGGGGAATGGGCCAGTCGACAGCTGGCTAGCTCTGCTAAGTCCTTTGTTCTGTGAGAGGACCTGGCAGTGTCTTAGCTTAAGGCTTTGCACTGGATAGTTTCTCTCTCTCTCTCTCTCTTTTTAATTTTCTCTCTCTCTGACTATCTCACAGTCTGGGTTGCTATCTCAGTTTAGTTCTCTCAGATTGCCCTCAGGGCATTCAGGTCCTGTCCTTACCCTAAGCAATGCAGTCCACGCCTCCCTGTCCAGCCCCCGCTTGCTAGTGGTGGATGTGAGCTGGGCTGCTTTTCTGTTGGGAGTTGCCATTTGGCACGTGATCTGTGGGTTTTATTTATTTGTTTGTTTATTTTTCCTCCTGGTTATGTTGCCCTATGAGATTCCAAGACTTGCCACAGACCCAACGGTGAGGTGAGAGTGTTTCCTGGTGTTTGGAAACTTCTCTCTTTTTTAAGACTCCCTTCCTGGGACTGGCACCCCACTCTAGTACTATTGCCTGGAAAATCCCATGGATGGAGGAGCCTGGTTGGCTGCAGTCCATGGGGTCACTCAGAGTCAGACACGATTGAGTGACTTCACTTTCACTTTTCACTTTCATGCATTGGAGAAGGAAATGGCAACCCACTCCAGTGTTCTTGCCTGGAGAATCCCACGGACGGTGGAGCCTGGTTGACTGCCATCTACGGGGTCGCACAGAGTCAGACACAACTGAAGTGACTTAGCATATCCTGGGGCAAATCTCCATCCGTACTTCTTTTGTCTCTCTTTTTATCTTTATATTTTGTCCTACCTCCTTTCAAAGACAATGGGCTGCCTTTCTGGGTACCTGATGCCCTCTGCCAGCATTCAGAAGTTGTTTTGTGGAATTTTCTCAGTGTTCAAATGTTCTTTTGATGAATTTGTTGGGGGGAAAGTGGTCTCCTTGTCCTATTCCTCTGCCATCTTAGCCACCCCCCCCCAATTTGTTCTTACCTAAAATATTCCACCACAATCCTTCCAGATCAATAGCTGTATCTTGTATTAATATTGCATTTTAAAATTCAATGTTCTAACCCATGTAAAATGTATTGAGTGTAAATTGGGAAGTGCTGATTTTACAGTTTAACTTTTCCACGA
>SJYE01003733.1:70648-152705 GCA_006408755.1 Eudorcas thomsonii
GCCCACAGCATTAATCTTAGTACTGTATTCAGGTATTCAGTTCTGTCAGTTCTTGATCCAAAACCATATGGTTTGAAATTAGTAGTTTTATAATTGCACTTTAGTATACCCTATGAGAAGTATCTCTCATTACTCTTTAATTTCGTTTTGTGGATGAACGCCCTAAAACTGACACAGGTGACTATGTAAGTTTGAATTTATTTTAAGCTAAGTATAATGTGCTTCAAAGTCACCCATGACTAGCGGTGGCCATCTTCAGCAGCATAGATGTAGACCATTTCTAATGTAAATGAAATAAAAATCAACGTCTTAAATGCATCATCTTTTTGTACAGAAATGGGCATATATGCATTGATTCAGTTCAGTTCAGTCACTCAGTTGTATCTGACTCTTTGCAACTCCATGTACTGCAGCACGCCAGGCCTCCCTGTCCATCACCAACTCCCGGAGTTTATCCAAACTCATGTCCATTGAGTTGGTGATGCCATCCAGTCATCTTATCCTCTATCTTCCCCTTCTTCTCCTGCCTTCAATCTTTCCCAACATCAGGATCTTTTCAAATGATCAGCTCTTCATTTTAGGTGGCCAAAATACTGGAGTTTCAGCTTTAACATCGGTCCTTCCAATGAATACAATTGTGCGGTAGTTTGAGCATTCTTTGTCACTGCCTTTCTTTGGGATTGGAATGAAAACTGACCTTTTCCAGTCCTGTGGACACTGCTGAGTTTTTCAAATTTGCTGGCATATTGAGTGCAGCACTTTCACAGCATCATCTTTTAGGATTTGATATAGCTCAACTTGAATTCCATCAGCTCCACTAGCCTTGTTCATAGTGATGCTTTCTAAGGCCCACTTGACTTCACATTCCAGGATATCTGGTTCTAGATGAGTGATCACACCATTCTGATTATCTGGGTCATGAAGATCTTTTTTGTACAGTTCTTCTGTGTATTCTTGCCACCTCTTCTTAATATCTTCTGCTTCTGTTAGGTCCATACCATTCCTGTCCTTTGTCGAGCCCATCTCTGCATGAAATGTTCCCTTGGTATCTCTAATTTTTTGAAGAGATCTCTAGTCTTTCCCATTCTGTTGTTTTCTTCTATTTCTTTGCATTGATCACTGAGGAAGGCTTTCTTATTTCTCCTTGCTATTCTCTGGAGCTCTGCATTCAGATACTTATATCTTTCCTTTTCTCCCTTGCTTTTCACTTCTCTTCTTTTCACAGCTATTTGTAAGGCCTCCTCAGGCAGACATTCTGCTTTTTTGCATTTCTTTTCCATGGGGATGGTCTTGATCCCTGTCTCCTATACAATGTCATGAACCTCTGTCCTTAGTTCATCAGGCACTGTCTATCAGATCTAGTCCCTTAGATCTATTTCTCACTTCCACTGTATAATCATAAGGGATTTGACTTAGGTCATACCTGAATGGTCTAGTGGTTTTCCCTACTTTCTTCAATTTTAGTCTGAATTTGGTAATAAGGAGTTCATGATCTGAGCCACAGACAGCTCCCAGTCTTGTTTTTGCTGACTATATAGAACTTCTCCATCTTTGGCTGCAAAGAATATAATCAGTCTGATTTCTGTGTTGACCATCTGCTGATATCCATGTGTATAGTATTCTTTTGTGTTGTTGGAAGAGGGTGTTTACTATGACCAGTACGTTCTCTTGGCAAAATTCTATTAGCCTTCTATTAGCCTGCTTCATTCTGTACTCCATGGCAAAATTTTTCTGTTACTCCAGGTATTTCTTGACTTCCTGCTTTTGCATTCCAGTCCCCTATAATGAAAAGGACATCTTTTTTGGGTGTTAGTTCTTAAAGGTCTTGTAGGTCTTCATAGAACTTTTCAACTTCAGCTTTTTCAGCATTAATGGTCTTTGCATAGACTTGGATTACTGTGATATTGAATGGTTTGCCTTGGAAATGAACAGAGATCATTCTGTCATTTTTGAGATTGCATCCAAGTACTGTATTTCAGACTCTTCTGTTGCCTTTAATGGCTACTGCATTTCTTCTAAGGGATTCTTGCCCGCAGTAGTAGATATAATGGTCATTTGAGTTAAATTCACTCATTCCAGTCCATATTAGTTCTCTGATTTCTAGAAGGTCAGTGTTCACTCTTGCCATCTCCTGTTTGACCACTTCCAATTTGCCTTGATTTATGGACCTGATATTCCAGGTTCCTATGCAATATTGCTCTTTGTAGCATCTGATCTTGCTTCTATCACCGGTTCCATCCACAACTGGGTGTTGTTTTTGCTTTGGTTGTATCCCTTCATTATTTCTGGAGTTATTTCTCCACTGATCTCCAGTAGCATATTGTGCACCTCCCCACCTGGTAGTTCATCTTTCAGTGTCCTATCTTTTTGCCTTTCATACTGTTCATGGGTTTCTCAAGGCAAGACTACTGAAGTGGTTTTCCATTCCCTTCTCCACTAAACCACATTCTGTCAGACCTCTCCACCGTGACCCATCCATCTTGGGTGGCCCCACACTGCGTGGCTAAGCTTCATTGAGTTAGACAAGCTGTTTTCTGTTTGATCAGATTGGCTAGTTGTCTGTGACTGTAGTTTCAGTCTGTCTGCCCTTTGATGCCCTCTCTCTGTGCCTACCATTTTACTTGGCTTTCTCTTACCTTAGACATAGAGTATCTCTTCACTGCTGCTCCAGCAAAGCACAGCCATTGCTCCTTACCTTGGGCATGGGGTAGTTCCTCTCAGCTGCCATCCCTGAGCTTGAAGGTGGCATAGCTCCTGTTGGCTGCCGCCCCTGACCGTGGACATGGGGTAGCTCCTCTCAGCCGCTCCTGTGCTGCTGTGCCTATTCAAAGCTTTGCTAAATCCCTCAGCAGCACTATATAGCTTTATTTCATAGCTTCTTGAAGGTACTTTTTTTTGTTGTTATTCAAAGACCAGGTGTTACCTGACTTTTAGAGGTGAAAGAATTAAAAGTATAGAGAAATTGAGGGCTTCAGTAGGAGCCCACAAGTACATTCATATTTACCTTGCTGCATATTTTCCTTGATATTTTACTTGCATAAATATCACTTGCTCACCCTAAGGGGTGAGATACTGGCAAGATGCAGGGGCAGACATGTGGTGGTCTCCAAGGCCAGCCATCCCTCCCACCCAGTGTGATCTGCTGCTTGGGCCTAGCTTTCCCTGCTGGGCAGCTCTGTGCTCTGGGGCTTGGCTTGGCTGGGTTACATTGGGCTAGACTGGACTGGACTGGCTAGAAGTGGGCTTTCTGGCTTGAAGTGTGGATGGGTGGGTGGGCGAGGTCGGATTGTCTCTGCTGTAGGAGTTGTTCTGATGACTGAGGAAAACCATGTGCATGAAGCTTTTATGCTTCCTTGTGTAAAGTCCAACACCTGGTCCTGTGCAGAATCTTTTCAGATTTCTCAAAACATTTTCTGGATTTTTTTGAGAATTTTGGTGAGATGTGGGGACCAACATGTCCCCTCCTCCACACACCCAAAACACTCCATATGATTCCATATACTTGGTATCTCTTGAGCTCAACTCTGATCCATTGTCTATGTCAACACCCATGTTTCCTTGATACCTGAACTGTGGACAATTTGCCATGGCCAGTGCTCCTCATTCCTTGCTTCTGTGGCCAATTTCATGAATTTTCTCACCAGTGTATTGTTGAAACAGGGTTCACACTGTTTCGTACATAGATCATTTGGCCTATCCCGTCTCCAGAGCAGAACTCCAGTTTAGAGCCATGGACTCTGGGCTGTCTGTATGCCCAGCAGGGCCAGGCATGTTTGTTTTCTCCTTTCAAGCCCTCGTGTGTATGCATGAGTCTCTATCCTTGACCTGGACACATGTGAGCTGGATCCTTGCTGGGGTTGTACATCTTTTCTTCCAGTTGTTATGGGCTGCTCTCTACACTTTATGCTGAGTCTTCTCCTGTCAGACCCACTTTGTGGGACCATCTTTCAAATTCCCAGGGAGCTTCACTTGATGTTCTTGAGTTTTCAGGGAAGTAATCTTATCTTTTCCATGGGAAGCATTCAGAGACCTCAACCTGGAGAAAAGCCATCTCTTCACAAACAGGAGGGGCTGGACATGGCCACCCAGCAAGTCAGGCAGCAGCCCTGCTGGGAGAGTTTCCAGACCCCTGCACTGCCTCCTCTCCATGGCCCTGGGTTTGTAGCTGCTTGGCTGGCCAGATAGAGATCTTCTCCCATGAGATTAGCACTGGGCAGAGAGTGGGTGTGGCCCCTGGCCCCCCAGGTACTCAGTAAATCAACATGAGACTCCAACACGCTTGTGACCTGTTGGTAAAAAGAGTTAAACCTGGGGGTGAAAGGGAGCTGTCAGGGTTCCTCTCTGGTGCTCATAGCCTGGCAAGTGGGCTCTCAGTGAGAAAATGGGGATATAAAGTGGTGAGTTAGACCAAGAAACAATGTAATAATTTATATCCCTCTTTTTATGCCAGTTCATAATTTACAGAACTATTTTCACCTGTGTTGGCTCCCTTTGTCCTCACGATGAAAATCAAGCTAGGAGTAATGATGGAATACAGTGATCCATGTATCTATCACAGGATAGTGCACAGTGTGCACACATGCACAGTGAGCAGCACAGAGACCATCCTGGTCAGAGTGCTTAATGCAGAGTCTGGTACTTCAGCAAACCTGGGACAATTGCCTCAGCTTATGGTGATTTCCCAGCTTCTCCTCCAGCGCTCTCCCCTCCTCTCCTAACTCCTCCTCCTCCTCTCTCTCTCCCTTCCTTCCAGCCTTTCCTCTCCTCTCTCCTGCCTCTTCTCTCCTCTCTTCCTTCCCTCCTTCTCTTTCTTCCTTCTTTATTCCCACTCCTTCCCTCCTTCTCCCTCTCTTCTCCAGTTCTTTCCTCCCTTCCCCTCCTTTCTCCTCTCTCCTACACTTTCAGCCTGCTAACTTTCTTTCCTTCTCTTTTGTGAAACCTCCTTCTCTTCTCTCCTCATCCTTTCTTCCTTCCTTCCTCCTCCCCCATCTCTTCCTTCCCTGCTCTTCTCCCTCCTTTTTTTCTGTCCTTTTCATCTCTCCCCTCATTTTTCCTCCCCTTCTCTCCCATCACCTCCCCTTCCATCCCCTTCTTTTCTCCTTCTTCCTTTTTTTCTTTTCCTTTCTTTTTCACTATTTTCCTTCCTCTCTCCCCTTGTTCCTTCCCCTGTCCTCCTGTATCCTCTTCTGTCTTCTCCCCTGCCTTCTTTACTCTTCCCTCTTGTGCTGTCCTGTCCTCTCTTTCTGTTTCCTTCTCTTTCCTCTCCTACCCTCCCCTTCTTACTTTTCTCTCCCATTCCCTCTCTCATCTCTTCCATGTTTCCTTTCATCTTCTTTCCTGTTTCTTCCTTTTCTTCCTTCTAAGTAAACTAAGCTTGGTGTGTGTCCCAAGTTAATTTTAATTAAAATATTTGTCAGTACTTGAAAATATGTATGTAGTACTCATTTTATCCTGAGTAAGACAAGCAAAGATATATGGACTAAAATTAATACCTCTCCCTTCCCTCCATCACTGAGAAACAAATGACATCAACTTACCACCATCAACACACCTCTGTTGCATATTCAATATTCATAGCCTTGTGCTTCTACTTCTGCAGAATTTCCATGTGCGTGCTAAATAGCTTCACTGTGTCTGATTCTTTGAGACCTTATGAACCATAGCCTACCAGGCCCCTCCATTCATGGGATTCTCCAGACAAGAATACTAGAGTGGGTTGCTGTGCCCTCCTCCAGGATATCTTCCTGATCCAAGGATCAAACCTGCATCCAGGCACGTTCTTTACAACTAGCACCACTTGGGAAGCATTTCCACAGTCAAATATATGCTATGGAATATACACTAGACATGTTTTGGATTTTTTTAAATAGAAATCATTTCTATCTTGAGTTCAAGTTTTTCTCTCATGTGGGGTGCATTTCTTTGAAGCAGAGTAAGAGTCTGAGTTTACTTTTCTTCTCCAAATACATAACTTATCCTTTTAATATATGAAACCTCCATTTTCTTCCCCTGAACTCTAAACTCTTGAGCCTTTAACCACTCTCCACTCTATTCTTTATTGTAATTGGTGATAGAGGCAAGATCCAATGCTGTAAAGAGCAATATTGCATAGGAACCTGGAATGTGAGGTCCATGAATCAAGGCAAATTGGAAGTGGTCAAACAGAGAAGGCAAGGGTGAACGTCGACATTCTAGGAATCAGCGAACTAAAATGGACTGGAATGGGTGCATTTAACTCAGAAGACCATTATATCTACTACTGAGGGCAGGAATACCTCAGAATAAATGGAGTAACCATCATGGTCAACAAAAGAGTCTGAAATGCAGTACTTAGATGCAATCTCAAAAACGACAGAATGATCTCTGTTCATTTCCAAGGCAAACCATTCAATATCACAGTTATCCAAGTCTATGCTCTAAACAGTAACACTGAAGAAGCTGAAGTTGAACGGTTTTATTAAGACCTACAAGACCTTTTAGAACTAACACCCAACAAAGATGTCCTTTTCATTATATGGGACTGGAATGCTAAAGGAGGAAGTCAAGAAACACCAGGAGTAACAGGCAAATTTGGCCTTGGAATGTGGAATGAAGCAGGGCAAAGACTAATAGAGTTTTGCCAAGAAAATGCACTGATCAGAGCAATCACTCTCTTCCAACAAGACAAGAGAAGACTCTACACATGGACATCACTAGATGGTCAACACTGAAATCAGATTGATTATATTCTTTGCAGCCAAAGATGGAGAAGCTCTATAATGTCAACAAAAAGAAGACCAGGAGCTGACTGTGGTTCAGATCATGAACTCCTTATTACCAAATTCAGACTGAAATTGAAGAAAGTAGGAAAAACCGCTAGACCATTCAGGTATGACCTAAATCAAATCCCTTATGATTATACAGTGGAAGTGAGAAATAGATTTAATGGACTAGATGTGACAGATAGAGTGCCTGATGAACTATGGAATGAGGTTCCTGACATTGTACAGGAGACAGGGATCAAGACCATCCCCATGGAAAAGAAATGCAAAAAAGCAAAATGGCTATCTGGGGAGACTTACAAACAGCTGAGAAAAGAAGAGAAGTGAAAAGCAAAGGAGAAAAGGAAAGATATAAGCACCTGAATGCAGAGTTCCAAAGAATAGCAAAAAGAGATAAGAAAGCCTTCTTCAGCAATCAATGCAAAGAAATAGAGGAAAAGAACAGAATGGGAAAGACTAGAGATCTCTTCATGAAAATTAGAGATACCAAGGGAACATTTCATGCAAAGATGGGCTCGATAAAGGACAAAAATGGTCTGGATCTAACAGAAGCTGAAGATATTAAGAAGAGGTGGCAAGAATACATGGAAGAACTGTACAAAATAGATTTTCAAGATCCAGATAATCATGATGATGTGATCACTCATCTAGAGCCAGACATGTTGGAATGTGAAGTCAAGTGGGCCTTAGAAAGCATCACTACAGACAAAGCTAGTGGAGGTGATGGAATTCCAGTTGAGCTGTTTCAAATCCTGAAAGATGATACTGTGAAAGTGCTGCACTCAATATGCCAGCAAATTAGGAAAACTCAGCAGTGGCCACAGGACTGGAAAAGGTCAGTGTTCATTCCAATCCCAAAGAAAGGCAATGACAAAGAATGCTCAAACTACCACACAATTGCACTCATCTCATACACTAGTAAAGTAATGCTCAAAATTCTCCAAGCCAGGCTTCAGCAATACATGAACCGTGAACTGCCTGATTTTTAAGCTGGTTTTAGAAAAGGCAGAGGAACCAGAGATCAAATTGCCAACATCCGCTGGATCATGGAAAAAGGAAGAGAGATCCAGAAAAACATCTCTTTCTGCTTTATTGACGATGCCAAAGCCTTTGACTGTGTGGATCACAAGAAACTGTGGATAATTCTGAAAGAGATGGGAATACCAGACCACCTGACCCGCCTCTTGAGAAATCTGCATGCAGGTCAGGAAGCAACAGTTCAAACTGGACATGGAATAACAGACTGGTTCCAAATAGGAAAAGGAGTACATCCAGGCTGTAGATTGTCACCCTGCTTATTTAACTTATATGCAGAGTGCATCATGAGAAATGCTGGGCTGGAAGAAACACAAGCTGGAATCAAGATTGCCAGGAGAAATATCAATAACCTCAGATATGCAGATGACACCACCCTTATGGCAGAAAGTGAAGAGCTAAAGGGCCTCTTGATGAAGGTCAAAGAGGAGAGTGGAAAAGTTGGCTTAAAGCTTAACATTCCAAAAACGAAGATCATGGCATCCGGTCCCATCATTTCATGGGAAATAGATGGGGAATCAGGGGAAACAGTGTCAGACTTTATTTTTTGGGGCTCCAAAATCACTGCAGATGGTGACTGCAGCCATGAAATTAAAAGATGCTTACTCCTTGGAAGAAAAGTTATGACCAACCTAGGTAGCATATTCAAAAGCAGAGACATTACTTTGGGGACTAAGGTCCGTCTAGTCAAGGCTATGGTTTTTCCTGTGGTCATGTATGGATGTGAGAGTTGGACTGTGAAGAACGCTGAGTGCTGAAGAATTGATGCTTTTGAACTGTGATGTTGGAGAAGACTCCTGAGAGTCCCTTGGACTGCAAGGAGATCCAATCAGTCCATTCTGAAGGAGATCAGCCCTGGGATTTCTTTGGAAGGAATGATGCTAAAGCTGAAACTTCAGTTCTTTGGCCACCTCATGTGAAGAGTTGACTCGTTGGAAGAGACTGTGATGCTGGGAGGGATTGAGGGCAGGAGGAGAAGGGACCGACTGAGGATGAGATTGCTGGGTAGCATCACGGACTCGATGAACATGAGTCTGAGTGAACTCTGAGAGAAGGTGATGAACAGGGAAGCCTGGCGTACTGCAATTCATGGGGTTGCAAAGAGTCGGACACAACTGAGCGACTGAACTGAACTGAACTGAACTGAATAGTGCCATTTCACATGACAAGTATCCCTTCTTATTCTTTACTTTGTTATTTCAAAAAACACTATAACTTTTACACTTAGTCAATTTCCTCTCAAATCATGTTGAGAGTTTTGGCACNTTTGGCACAATAACTAAATCATGAGTTGCTTGGAGGGAAAAAAAAGTATTTACAATATTGACTCTTTCCATCCACATTCATATATATATATCAATGTATATATATATATATATATATATATACACTAATCCACCTTTAAAAACTTTGTAAAATAGTTCTAGCTGTGTTCANTAGCTGTGTTCAAATTGGTCTTTATTTCCTTGTTAAGATTCTAATCAATTTATTTTATACATTTTTCTTTCCCCATGTTTCTGTTATCACATTATTTATTCTGATTATCATTGATATGTAGAGAAGTCAGTATTCTTAAACATATGTGTTCTTGTGTGTTTTGTCTGCTCACTTTACTGAAATATCTTTTCATTTCTCTAAACTTGGTTTTCTTAGTATTTGCGGTTTGCTAGTCATACAGTTTTGGAGTTTGATATACTGAAAAATTAAACTCAAGCCAAATCAGTGTCTCATAATGTTAGTAAGTGCTGTAGAGCACTGTGCTGGCAAAGCTAGGCAGGGTACTTGCTTTCTGGATGTGGGTAATGGGAATATATTGAATACAGTGATTATGATGTGGTAAGAAGAGAGATGACATCTATACTTGAGAAGATGAGTGGAAGGGTACTGAGCAACTCTTCTGCTTTCGAGCCATCTACTTTTGAGCTGTGTGTAGTGCCCTACCTAGACAACTTCTGGTCATTTAGGCTTTGTAGAAACTGTCTGGGTAGAGTAAGTTTCATAAGAAATATCATTTGTGTTTGACCTTGGAGCAGTTCTAGTAATGAAAATGCATGTGTTACTGGGCCGCTTGCCATGACCTCATGAGGGTCTAGGGAGCCATCTGGTTCCTCGGCATTTTGAGAATGCTTCCAGTGCTTGAGTATTTGAATACCATAGCAACAATATGTTACAAAATGGAAACACAGTTCTTATCAGAAAATAAATTAAATGGGAGTAAGCTTTCACCCATGGTAACACATCCTTGTCCAGATACAAATAGAACAGGTGACGAGATCCTGAAAGAGCTGGGATCCATGAATGAGGACAGTGGCAGAAAACGGTCAATGTTTTCTAGGTCTATGGCTAAATCTTGGGACCAGTCATAAAGATATGAGGGGAAGAGAGAAGGAAACTTCACTGCAGAGTGGGAAGTGAGGACTAAGCAGGTCATCTACCATGAAGCTATGCTGTGTACAGTATGCTGTCCAGACAGGTGCTGTTCACATAGACTAGGTGTACACAGAGCCTCTCTGGGCTGTGTAATGTGCAACAGAATTGTCACTTGTGGTGGCCTCTGGACCATTGATGGCTGCAGGTGTCTCAGAGCTGGCTTCTATGAAGTCAGGAGGGCCTTGGGATCCACATAGATATCTGGCCTCGTGACTGTGATTTCAGTGGTCCAGTCTGAAAATTTTGAACATATATGACAGGAAAAGGGAAGGATAACTGTCAATAGACTGGCATAGAACAAGAACAGGTTGATTTACTCTGGGATCTCAGATTTCCATAGGTGTACAGAGAGCAGGTGAGGAGGCCCCCAGAGAGAGTGGGATGAAACTGAAGGGCAGTAGGATGACATTTCTTCAGGTAAGTTCAGTTCAGTTGCTCAGTTGTGTCTGACTCTTTGCGACCCCATGAATCACAGCATGCCAGGCCTTGTCCATCACCAACTCCCGGAGTTCACTCAGACTCACGTCCATTGAGTCAGTGATGCCATCCAGCCATCTCATCCTCTGTTGTCCCCTTCTCCTCTTGCCCCCAATCCCTCCCAGCATCAGAGTCTTTTCCAACGAGTCAACTCTTTGCATGAGGTGGCCAAAGTACTGGAGTTTCAGCTTTAGCATCATTCCTTCCAAAGAAATCCCAGGTCTGATCTCTTTCAGAATGGACTGGTTGGATCTCCTTGCAGTCCAAGGGACTCTCAGGAGTCTTCTCCAACACCACAGTTCAAGCGCATCAGTTTTTCAGTGCTCAGCGTTCTTCACAGTCCTACTCTCACATCCATACATGACTACTGGAAAAACCATAGTCTTTTTTTTTTTTTTAATTTTTTTTTNTTTTAATTTTTTTATTTTTTATTTTTATTTTTTTTTCTTCTTCTTTTTTTTTTTTTATTTGTCTTGCCACACACTGACACGAATCAGCCACAGGTGAACACAATCGCCCAATGCCGAAGCCCCGTCCCACCCCCCATCCCACATCCTCTACCTGAATCATCCCGTGCATCAGCCCCATGCATCCTGCATCCTACACCAAACATAGATTAGCGCTTCGTTTCTTACAGGAAAATACACATGCTTCACTGCCATTCTCCCAAACCATCCCACCCTTTCCCTCTCCCTCAGAGTCCAAAAGTCCACTCTATACCTCTGTGTCTCTTGTTGTCTCACATATAGGGTCATCATTACTGTCTTCTAAATTCCATATATATGTGTCAGTATACTGTACTGGTGTTTTTCTTTCTGGCTTACTTCACTCTGTATAATCGGTTCCAATTTCATCCATCTCATTAGAATTGAGTCAAATTTATTCTTTTTAAGGGCTGAGTAGTATTCCATAGTGTATATGAACCACAGCTTTCTTATCCATTCATCTGCTGATGGACATCTAGGTTGCTTCCATGTCCTGGCTATTATAAACAGCGCTGCAATGAACAATGGGGTACATGTGTCTCTTTCAATTCTGGTTTCCTCAGTGTGTATGCCCAGCAGTGGGATTGCTGGGTCATAGTCTTGACTAGATGGACTATGGTTGGCAAAGTAATATCTCTGCTTTGAATATGCTACCTAGGTTGGTCATAACTTTTCTTCCAAGGAGTAAGCATCTTTTAATTTCATGGCTGCAGTCACCATCTGCAGTGACTTTGGAGCTCAAAATAATAAAGTCTGACACTGTTTCCACTGTTTCCCCAACTATTTCCCATGAAGTGATAGGACCAGATGCCATGATCTTCGTTTTCTGAATGTTGAGCTTTAAGCCAACTTTTCACTCCCCTCTTTCACTTTCATCAAGAGGCTTTTTAGTTCCTCTTCACTTTCTGCCATAAGGGTGGTATCATCTGCATATCTGAGGTTATTGATATTTCTCCTGGCAATCTTGATTACAGCATGTGTTTCTTCCAGTCCAGCGTTTCTCATGATGTACTCTGCATATAAGTTAAATAAGCAGGGTGACAATATACAGCCTTGATGTACTCCTTTTCCTATTTGGAACCAGTCTGTTGTTTCATGTCCAGTTCTAACTGTTGCTTTCTGACCTGCATACAGATTGAGTGCAGCACTTTCAAAGCATCATCTTGCAGGATTTGAAATAGCTCAACTGGAATTCCATCACCTTCACTAGCTTTGTTCATAGTGATGCTTTCTAAGGCCCACTTGACTTCACATTCCAAGTTGTCTGGCTCTAGATGAGTGATCACACCGTTGTGATTATCTGGGTGGTAAAGATCTTTTTTGTACAGTTCTTCTGTGTATTCTTTCCACCTCTTCTTAATATCTTCTGCTTCTGTTAGATCCATACAATTTCTGTCCTTTATCGAGCCCATCTTTGCATGAAATATTCCCTTGGTATCTCTAATTGTTTTGAAGAGATCTCCAGTCTTTCCCATTCTGACGTGCATACAGATTTCTCAAGAGGCAGGTCAGGTGGTCTGGTATTCCCATCTCTCACAGAATTTTCCACAGTTTATTGTGGTCCACACAGTCAAAGGCTTTGACATAGTCAATAAAGCAGAAAGAGATGTTTTTCTGGAACTTTCTTGCTTTTTCCATGATCCAGCAGATGTTGGCAATTTGTTCTCTGGTTCCTCTGCCTTTTCTAAAACCAGTTGAACATCAGGGAGTTCACGGTTGACATTTGGGATTGGAATGAAAACTGACCTTTTCCAGTCCTGTGGCCACTGCTGAGTTTTCCAAATTTGCTGGCATATTGAGTGCAGCTCTTTCACAGCATCATCTTTCTTAGGAGTATAGAAAATCTTTTGTGCAGTCATAGGGATGTAATGGGTAGGGTTCTCAAAATTACATGGGATAGTGAAAGGGATACAGTCATGTCCTTCCACTCAGAGCGGTGCCTTACCCAGCCTGGTGGTGTTCATATAGACTCTGTGTGAACCGAGCCTGCCTGGGTAGAATAAGGCTCACAAGAACATCGTTTGTTGTGGCCTCTGTACTAATGATGTGGGTGCAGTACAAGTGTCCATTACCTGGCTGTTTTGATTCCATAATAATCCTGAGCTTATCTGTTTCTCTGATATCCTTGGGATGATGTCATTGGTTTTCTGCTCTCAGTGTGAACTGAACACACAGAGTGTACAGAAGGAAAGATGATTTCTAAGAGGAATAAAAAGGAGTACATGAAGCATCCAGTCTCTCTCTGTCTTTCTCTCTCTCAGTTTTTTTTTTTTTTACACATTTCCAGTAGGCACAGAAACAGGGATGGTTGATATCAAGTGAGGGAGAGATGCAGGTTAAAATTAGTGGGCAGATATTCTCTAGGGGTATGGATATATGCTGAGTGCAGCCATCAGGATGTGATGGACAGAGATCATAGGTGCTTCTAAGACAGCCCAGGGACAGTGATCAGAGAGACTGATCAGACAGTCCTACTGTGTACAATGCCCTACCTAGACAGGTACTACTCATGTAGACCATGTGTAATCAGTATCTGTCTGGGTAGAGTAAAGCTCACAGAAATGTCATTTGTACTTGACCTTGGAACAATTCTAGTGCTGGAGCTGCATGTGTTCTTGGGCTGTTTGCCATGATATCATGAGGGTACAGGAAGGCACTTGGTCATAGGCATCTTGAGGATATTTTCCTTGCTTGAATATTCCTCATAGCATCAGCACCTACACGATAGACAAGGGAAGTAAGGTTCCTATCACACACAAAAATAAAAATAAAAATAAAAAAAAATTAAAGGGAGTAAGCTTTAACCCATGGTAACACATCTCATGCAGATACACATAGAATGGTAGTCAGATCCTGATGAGGTCAGAGTCAAGCTTTGGGGCCTGGGATCAACGTTTTCAATGTATATATCTAAGTCTTGAGGGCAGTCATCAATGTGTTTTGAGAAGAAAGAAGAAAATTGAAGAAGAGTATGGGAAATGAATTTAAGCAGGTCCTCCATATCCAAACCAAGAAGTGTGCCATGCCCTGCACAGACAGGTGCTTTTCACTTAAACTCTCAGTGATAAGACCTACCTAGGTAGAGTAAGACTCACAAGAACATTGTTTGTGATGGCTTCGGATCAGTAATGAGGGTGGAGTTGCAGGTTTCCTTGAGCTGCTTGCCTTGATGTTATAATGAACCTGAGAGGGATCTATGACCCTGGCATCCTCAGGATAATTTCAGTGGTCTTGTCTTCACAATGTGAAAACAGAGAGCTTACAGAAGGAAAATCGATTCCTTTGAGAAGAGAGAAATATGATATGTTTGTCTCTCTCTCTCGATTTTTGTAGATATCAAGTAGGCAAGAGAAGTGGACTGTGGATATCTAGTGATGGAGAGATGCAGGTTACAAAGCAGTGGGTGGATCTTCTTGAGGGATCCAGCTATATATTGAGTACAGCCATCAGGATGTGATGGAACAGAAATCATAGGTGCCTCTAAGTCAGCCCAGGGTCTTGCGTTGATTGATTAGAGACAGCCCTGCTGTGTGCAATGCCATGCCTAGACAGGTACTCATACTGTAGACCCTGGGTAGCCAGTATCTGTCTTGGTAGAATAAGGCTCACTAGGAACATGATTTGTGTTTGACTTTGGAGCAGTTCCATTGTTGGAGCTGTGTATGTCTTTGGCTACTTGCCATGATGCTATGAGGGTCCAGAGAGCCGTGCATTCCAGGTGTTTTGAGGATGCTTCCAGTGCTTGAATATTTCTAATATCATATTCGCACCTATAGGTTAGAAAAGGGAGGGAATTGTAAGAGAGTGAACTTCCTCCAATGTCCCTTATCTCTGTAGAGATACACGTAGAAGGTGACAAGATCCTCAAAGAGTTTGGATGTAAGATTGATGGTAGAGGGACAATTTTTTCTATGTCTGGAGCTAAATACTGAGTGCAGTGACCAAGGTATTGTGAGAAGAGATAATAAAATTGAAGAACAGCATGGAAAGTGAACTAATCAGATCCTCCACCTCATGGTGGTGTGGTGTGCTGTGCCCTGCCCGTCCAGGTGATGTTCACATAGACTCCCTGTGAGCACACCTGCCTGAGCAGAGGAAGGCTCAAAAGAACATTGTTTGTGGTGGCCTCTGGACAAGAGATGTGGATGGAGTTGTGGGTGACTGTGAACTGCCTGTCTTGATGTCATAATGACACTGGAGTCATCTGTGCCTCTAGCATCCTCAGAAAGATGTGTGGTCCACTCCTTACTATGTAAACACAGAAAGTTTACAGAGGGTAGGATGATACCTATGAGGAGAATAGAGAAATATGAGATGCTTTTCTTTCTCTGATCCTCCTTAATCTGAAGTAAGTATTAAGAGTAGTGAAGGGGACATCCCCTGAGGATGGATAAATGATTCACAAAGTGGATGAGTATTCCCTTGGTGTCTGGTTATATCTTGCATGGAACCATCAAGATGTGGAGGCAAGAGATATGGAAGCTACTTGGAAGAGCATAACAGGGACTGGGTTGTGGCTACATATTAGAGATTTCCTCTGTGTAGTGCCCTAGCAGACAGGTACTGTTGACTTTGACAGTGTGTGAACAGTGCCTGTCTGGGTGAGTAGGACACTCCAGGCACATTGATGTGGTGTTATTTGTGTTGGGTGCAGTTTTAAGTGTGAAACTCCAACGTCCTTAGCTCTCTCAAGAAAGTTATGAGCAGCCTTCAAACACCTGAGTCTCTGAAATCTTCAGTATCACTTATGAATTCCATTTCTAAACATTGAAAAGGTACAGGTTAGAAGAAAAAAGTGAAATTCCTTGGAAATGAAGAGTGGTCTGAGTTTGTACAGTATGTAGGAGTAGTGAGGGCAGTCTAGTGAGGGAGGGATGTAAATGTGAGGGCGGTGAATCACCATTTTCTAGCTCAATACATAAAACTTGGGTGAGATCCAAGGACATGGTAGGAATAATGAGGAATGTTTCCTTCTAGAATGTGAAGGGGTCAAGCAAGTTCTCCACCTTGAGGCTATGCTGTGTGCAGTGACCTGCCTAGAGAGGTTCTGTTTACTTCAACTACTGGTAAACAGAACCTTCTTGGATAGAGCAGTGTGCACCTTGTTCTTCACTAATAGTGGCCATTGGACCAGGGGTGGGTGTTGGCTTCAGGTGATATTTTCCCAATATGTTTGGAAAGCCCTGGAAGCCACGTAGATATTGAACATATATTGATTATGATTGCACTAGGCTAGATCTGAAAATGTGCCCATGTAAAGTAGGGAATAGAAAGATAAATGCTACTAGAATCACGTTCATCGTGCTTACTGATTATTTCCCTTATGATCACACATTTCCTCAGATACCTGTAGACCACCTAAAGAGATTATCAAGGAAAAGAGGTGTAAGTTGGATGAGAGAATGTTCATGTTTTAAAGGAAAATAGGAAAAACTTTGTTGCAGCACCAGAATATGATATGTGATAGTATGAAGGTCAAAGGGGAATCCTCCACCTGGAAGCCAAGCTGTGTGCAGGGCAGTGCAAGACAGGTGCAGTTCACAAAAGTCAATGTACTGTGCTCTGGATGGATAGTGTAACACTCACAATAAAAACATTTGTGGTGTCTTCTGGACCAGTGATGGGGATGGATTGGTAGGTTTCAATCAGCTGCCTGTCCTTATACCATAATAATCTGGGGAAACATCTGTGGCTGAGGCATCCTCAGGAATATTTTGTTGGTCCTATATGCACAATGTGAACACAAAGATTTTTCAAAAGGCAAGATGATTCCTGAGAAGAGAAGTGAGAAATACTAGAGGTCTTCTATCTCTGTCTCAGGATTCATATATATCAAGAAGACATAGAGGCATGGATGATGGCTATCTATTGAAGGAGACTTTCAGGTTAAAATAGGTAGGTGAATATTCTCTAGGGGTCTGGATCTATCTTGTGTGCAGCCTATAGAATGCAGCGGGTGGAGAGATCATAATTGCCTATATGACTGCCTGGAGTCTTGGGATAATCCATCTTTGAGATCTGTGATGTTTGCAATGCGCTGCCTAGAGAAGAAGTGATCATGGATACCTCATCTACACATTCCCTGTCTTTGTAGATTGAGGCTCACTGGGAACATGATTTTTGCTTGACCTTGGAGCAGGTCGAGTCTTGGAGCTACATATGTCTGTGGGATGCTTTCCATGATATCTTGTGGGTCCAGGTAGTCATCCAGTTTGCAGGTGTTTTGAGGGTGTTTCCAGTGCTTGAGTATTCCTAATAGTGTCAGCAGCTACAGGTTAGATAATGGAATCACAGTTCTGAGTAGAAAAGAACATAAATGGAGTGAGCTTTTACCCAAGGTATCTCATCTGGGTACAGGTACACATAGGTCAGGTGTGAGATCTGGCCAGAGGGGTGATACACTTTTGATAGTCGTGGGTCAAAATTTTCTAGGTGCGTAGCCAAATGTTGGGTGCAGTAACCACTTAATATGTTCACATATATCTCTATATATGTGTAGACTAGCTGACAATATCCTCAAGGGGAGGAGATGCATGTTAGATGACAAAGGATCAATGTTTTGATGAAGGCTGGATATATGTTTGTTGTGGCATCACAGTATGCATGATGAGCAGAAGTATGTGTGGATGTTAGGGTGAAAGAGCAAGTTCTCCTCCTGCGAGTCCTGCTTTGTGCAGTGCCCTGCCAAATGTTGGGTGCATTAACCACTTAAAGAACCTGTAAACAGAGGCTTCATGAGTAGCATAATGTGCAACAATATCACCATGACTGGTGGCCTTTGGACAATGGATGGGTGCGGGGCTCCTGGTGATATTAGTCCAAGATATCAGTGAAAGCCAGGAAGACACCTAGGTGACCAATGTACCTCGATTATGATCTCAGAAGTCCACATCTGAAAATATGACTATGTATAATGTACAGAATGGAAAAATTAATGCTACTAGAATCACATTCACCTTGATTGTTGTGCAATTACGTGTGTTCACATATATCTCTATATATGTGTAGACTAGCTGACAATATCCTCAAGGGGAGGAGATGCAGGTTGGATGACAGAGGTTGGATCAATGTTTTGATGAAAGCTGGATATATGTTTGTTGTGGCATCACAGTATGCATGATGAGCAGAAGTATGTGTGGATATTAGGGTGAAAGGGAAAGTTCTCCTCCTGTGAGTCCTGCTTTGTGTAGTGCCCTGCCCAGAAAGATTGATTTCACCTAGACGTTGTGTATACCGGACTGTCTAGGTAGAGTAAGGCTCACAACAAGGTCTTTTGTGGTGGCCTCAGGACCAGTGGTGTGCATGGTGTTTCAGGAGTCCTTGAGCTGGCTGCCTTGATGTTATAATGACCCTTGAGTCATCTTTGCCTCGACCATCCTCGGGGAGATTTCATTCACCTCCCCTCACAATGTGATCCCAGACATTGTACAGAGGGAAGGAAGTACATATTGGGAGAAGAGAGAAATTAAAGATGCTTCTTTTCTCACTCTTCGCCTTCATATATCTCAAACAAGCAGAGGGCTGTGAAGAGTGGACAGCCACTCAGGAGGGATGATGATGAAAATCAGCTCGCTGTTATCTCCAGGGGCTGGAAATATGCTGAGTACAGTCATGGGAATGATGGCAAGGGAGGTCACAGCTGCTTCTCAGGGAGAGCAGGGGTTTGGGTAGATCCTCCACTGAGAGCCCTTCTGGGTAGAGTTGCCTATAAAAAAAGGAGCTGGTCACTTCTGTTTCATGGCACCAGTGCATGTTTTGGTTGAAAATGCTCAGTAGGACACACTGTGCTGACCTTTGTATGCAGGATAATGGTGGAGATCCAGGTGTATTTGTTCCTGCTATAGAAAATCCATGAAGACACTGGCATTCCCCTAGTCTCAGAAATCTTCAGTGTGGATTCATCAGTCTCATGCTCTCAAGAATTTTTGCAGTAGCGTAAAAGAGAACTCCACCTATCTTGTCCTCCATGCTGCTCCTCATCACTCCAGTTAAGACACAAGGCAGAGAAGCAGAACTCCATTGAGTGATGCATGTGTTGAGTGTGCAGTGAATGAATATGTCTCAGTTTAGGGAAATTCTAGACATCACTTAATTGGATGTGGTATGAAGAAGGCTGAACATGACATTTGGAAATGCATGAAGCTGAGAGTTGGTGCTCCTTCCTGAGTCCACCCTCTGTGCAGTGTCCTGCTCAGAAAGGTTCTGAGCACTAAAAGTTGGTGTGAATCATGTCTGGGTAGAGTAATGCTTGGAAGAAACATCAATGTTGGTTGAACTTAGGAGATTTGTAGTGGTGAAGCTGATGTTTCCCTTGTGTGTTTGCCATGAAGTCATGAGGTTCTGCAGAGCCACATGGAGGCCTAACTTTAGAGAAGCCTTTGAATGCTAAAATTTCACAATAGAATGAATAGCTATAATTTGGAAAATGGAAACCCATGGCATGTTAGAAAAAAAAAAAAAAGAGAGAGAGAGAAAAACTAAAGGGAGTTCGTTTTTATCCAAGGTATCTCATCCTTGTGCATATACGAATAGAACACGGAAAGAGATCCTGCAAGAGATGCAAACCATGTTGCTGGGCCATAGGTAAACTTTCTAGTTCCACGACACAATGTTGGGTGTTGACTTAACATAAACAAGTGTAAATACAGCTTTCCTGGGAAGGAGAATACTTAAATGTATCACCATTGCCGGTGGTCTTGGAAGTTGAATGAGTTTGCGGCTCCATATGATATTACTCCAAGGTATCGGGTAGTCCCTGGAAGTCATATAACTGTGAAACATCCCTAGATTTTGATAGCAGTTGTTCAGATCTGAAAATGTGAACACGTGTAATGGAGAGAATGGAAAGGTAAATACTACTAGAATCACATTAAACTTGTTTGTTGATCATTTAAGCTATGTTCACAGATTTTTCAAGTAACCTGTAGAAGAGCTGAAACAATTCTCAAGAAGAAGAGGAGCATGGTGATGACAGACTGTCCATGATTTCAAGAGAAATCAGTAAATCTTTGTTGCAGCATCAGGATATGATGAGCAAAGGTATGTGTGGGTGTGAATGTGAAAGGGGAGTCTTCCACCCAGAAGTTCTGCTGTGTGCAGTGCCCTACCCAGCCAGGTGCAGTTCATGTACAATCGGTGTACTGTTCTCTGAGTGGGTAGTGTAAGGCACACAAGAACGTTATTGTGGTGGCTTCCGGACCAGTGATGGGGATGGATTGGTAGGTTTCACTGAACTGCATGCCTTTATATTATAATGACCTGTGGAGTCATCTGTGGCTGAGGCATCCAAAGCATTATTTCATTGGTCCTATCAGCACAATGTGAACACAAAGATTTTTCAGAAGGCAAGATGATTCCAAGAGGAGAAGAGAGAAATATTAGAGGTCTTCTCACTCTGTCTTGGGTTCCATATATAACAAGTAGACATAGAGACATGGATGATGAAATTCTATTGAAGGAGGGATTCATGTTAAAATAGGTAGATGAATACTCTCAAGAGGCCTGGATCTCTCTTGAGGGCAGCCTATAGAATGCAGTGGGCAGAGAGATCATATTTGCCTGTATGACTGCCTGGAATCTTGGGTTAATCCATATTTGAGATCTGTGCTGTATGCAGTGCCATGCCTAGAGAAGAACTGATCGTGTATATCTCGTCTACTCATTCCCTGTCTTTGCAGAGTGTTGGTTCTCATCGTGACTGGGTAGAGAAAGGCTCTCAGGACACATCAATGTTGGTTGAACTTAGGAGATTTGTAGTGGTGAATCTGATGTTTCCCTTGTGCCTCTTCCATGATATAATGAGGTTCTGGGGAGCCACATGGATCCTTATAATTTGAGAAGCCTCTGAATCCTGAAATATTCCTGATGGCATGAGTAGCAATAATGTATAACATGGAAACAAACAACCCATTAAAAAAAGAGAGAGAGCTAAAAGCTAAAGGGAGTCAGGTTTTACCCATGGTATCTCACCCTTGTGCAGATATGCTCTGAACAAGGAAAGAGACCCTGAGAGAAATGCAAACCATGTTGCTGGGCCATGGGTCAACTTTCTAGGTCCACGACTCAATGTGGGGTGTCGTCCTCACATAAGAAGTGTAAACCCAGCAGAAGAATACTTAAATGCATCACCATTACCGGTGGCCTTGGAAGTTTAAAGAGTTTGCGGATCAAGGTCATATTATTCCAAGGTATGGGGCAGTCCATGGAAGCCACAGAACTGTGAAACACCATAGATGTTGATGCCAGTTGTTCAGATGTGAAAATGTATAGTATAGAGAACGGAAAGGTAAATGCTACTAGAGTCACATTTGCCTTGCTTGCTGATCACTACAGCTATGTTTGCAGATTTCTCCAAATACCTGTAGACCAACTGAAAGGATTCTCAAGGAGAAGAGGTGCATGGTGGATGACAGTCTGTCCATGAGGTCAAGATAAATCAGTAAATCTTTGTTGCAGCACCAAGATATGATGAGCAAAGATATGTGTGGGTGTGAATGTGAAAGGGCCATCTTCCACCCGGAAGCTCTGCAGTGTGCAGTGCCTTGCCCAGACAGGTGCAGTTCACGTGCAATTGGTGCGCTGTTCCCTGAGTGGGTAGCATAAGGCTCACAAGAATGTCATTTGTGGTGGCTTCTGGACCAGTGATGGGCATGGATTGGTAGGTTTCACTGAGCTGCCTGCCTTTATATTGTAATGACATGGGGAGTCATCTGTGGCTGAGGCATCCACAGCATTATTTCATTCATCCTAATTGCACAATGTGAACACAAAGATGTTTCCGAAGGCAAGATGATTCCAAGAGGAGAAGTGAGAAATACTAGAGGTCTTCTCAGTCCGTCTTGGGTTTCATACACATCAAGTAGGCATAGAGACATGGATGATGAATCCCTATTGAAGGAGGGAATCAGGTTAAAATATGTAGGTGAATATTCTCTAGGGTCCTGAATCTCTCTTGTATGCAGGGTATATAATGCCGTGGGCAGAGAGATCATAATTGGCTATATGAGTGACTGGAGTCTTGGGTTAATACACCTTTTAGATCTGTGCTCTCTGCTATTCCCTTCCTAGAGAACAATTCATCATTTATACCTCGTCTCCTCATTCCATGTCTTTGTAGAGTGAGGCTCACTGGGAACAAGATTTTAGTTTAATCTTGGGATAGTTCGAGTTTTGCCGCCGTATGTTCCTGTGGGCTGCTTTTCATGATATCCGGTTGGTCCAAGGAGCCAGCCTTTTTGTAGGAATTTCAGTGGTGCTTCCATTGTTGAGTATTTCTAATAGCATCAGCATCTACAGGTTAGATAATGGAATCGCAGTTCCTAGTAGAAGAGGCACTAAAAGGAGTGAACTTTGACCCAAGGTATCTCATCCTGGTACTGATACCAATAGGTCTGCTGTGAGGTACTGTGAGTGGGGTGTTCCACTTTTGATAGTTGTGGTCAACTTTTTCTAGGTGCATAGCTATATGTTGGGTGCAGTAACCACTTAAAGAACCTGTAAACAGAGGTTTTCTGAGTATCATAGTGTGCAACACCATCACCATGGCTGGTGTACCTCAGCTGTGCAGTAAGACATAGAGCAGAAGAGCAGAACTCCATTGAGTGATGCATGTGTTGTGTGGTCAGTGAATGAATAGGTCTCAGTTTAGGGAAATTCTAGACATCATTCAATAGGATGTTGTAGGAAGAGAAGTGAACATGACTTTTGGATGTGCATGAAGTTGAGTGTTGGTGCTCCTACCTGAATCCAACCTGTGTGCAGTGTGCTGCTCAGACAGGTTCTGAGCACTTAGAGTTGTGTTCATAGTGACTGGGTACAGTAAAGCTCGCAGGAAACACCAGGCTTGGTTGAGCTTAAGAGATTTCCAGTGGTGATGAGGTTCTGGAGAGCCACATGGATCCTTATAATTTGAGAAGCCTTTGAATCGTGAAATATTCCCAATGGCATGAGTAGAAATAATGTATAAAATGGAAAGTAATAACCCATTAAAAAAAGAGAGGAAGGAAGTCAGTTTTTACCCATGGTATCTCACCCTTGTGGAGATATACTCTGAACACAGAAAGAGACCCTGAGAGAGATGCAAACCATGTTGCTGGGCCATGGGTCAACTTTCTAGGTCCACGACTCAATGTGGGGTGTCGTCCTCACATAAAGAAGTGTAAACCCAGCCTTCCTGTGCAGAAGAATACTTAAATGCATCAACGTTACTGGTGGCCATGGAAGTTTAAAGAGTGTGTGGCTCCAGGTCATATTGTTCCAAGTTATGCGGTAGTCCCTGGAAGCCACAGGACTGTGAAACATCCGGAGATGTTGATGCCAGTTGTTCAGATCTGAAAATGTGAACACGTATACTGTAGAGAATAGAAACGTAAATGCTACTAGAGTCACATTCGCCTTGCATGCTGATAATTTAAGTTATGTTCACAGATTTCTCCAAATACCTGTAGACCAACTGAAATGATTCTTAAGGAGAATAGGTGCATGGTGGATGACAGTCTGTCCATGATTTCAAGAGAAATCGGTAAATCTTTGTTGTGGCATCAAGATATGATGAGCAAAGGTATGTGTGGGTGTGAATGTGAAAGGGCCATCTTCCACCCGGAAGCTCTGCTGTGTTCCGTGGCCTAACCAGCCAGGTGCAGTTGACACATAATATCAGTGTACTGTTACCTGAGTGGATAGCATAAGGCTCAGAAGAATGTCGATTGTGGTGACTTCTGGACCAGTGATGGGGATGGACTGGTAGGTTTCTTGGAGCTGCCTGCCTTTATATCGTAATGAACTGGGGAGTAGTCTGTGGCTGAAGCAGCGACAGCATTTTTTGGGGGTCCTAACTGCACAATGTGAACACAAAGATTTTTCATAAGGCAAGTTGATTCCAAGAGGAGAACGAAGAAATACTAGAGGGCTTCTCACTGTGTCTCGGGTTCCACACATATCAAGTAGGCATAGAGACGTAGATGATGGATCCCTATTGAAGGAGGGATTTTGGTTAAAATAGGTAGGTGAATATTCTCTAGGGGCGTTGATCTCTCTTGTGTGCAGCCTATAGAAAGGAGTGGGTGGAGAGATCATAATTGCCTGTATGACTGCCTGGAGTCTTGGGATAATCCACCTTTGAGACCTATGCTGTGTGCTATTCCCTGCCTAGAGAAGAACTGATTGTTTATACCTTGTCTGCTCATTCCCTGTCTTTGTAGAGTGAGGCTAACTGGGAACAAGATTTTTTGTTTGACCTTGGAATAGTTCTTGTTTTGCTGCTGCATGTTCCTGTGGACTGCTTTTCATGATATCTGGTTGGTCCAAGGAGCAAGCCTTTTTGTAGGCATTTCGAGGGTGCTTCCATTGTTGAGTATTCCTAATAGCCTCAGCATCTTCAGGTTAGATAATGGAATCACAGTTCTTAATAGAAAAGGAACTAAAAGAAGTGAACTTTGACCCAAGGTATCTTATCCTGGTACAGATACCCATAGGTCTGGAGTGAGGTCCTGCAAGTGGGGTGTTCCACTTTTGATAGTTGTGGTAAACTGTTTCTAGGTGCATAGTTAAATGTTTGGTGCAGTAACCACTTAAAGGACCTGTTCAGTTCATTTCAGTTCAGCCTCTCAGTCATGTCTGAGTCTTTCTTACCCCATGAATCGCTGCACCGCCCGCCTCCCTGTTCATCACCATCTCTTGGAGTTCACTCAGACTCACGTCCATTGAGTCCGTGATGCCATCCAGCCATCTCATCCACGGCTGTCCCCTTCTCCTTCCCCCAATCCCTTCCAGAATCAGAGTCTTTTCAATGAGTCAACTCTTCACATGAGGTGGACAAAGTACTGAAGTTTCAGCTTTAGCATCATTCCTTCCAAAGAAATCCCGGGGTTGATCTCCTTCAGAATGGACTGGTTGGATCTCCTTGCAGTCCAAGGGACTCTCAAGAGTCTTCTCCAACACCACAGTTCAAAAGCGTCAATTCTTCGGCGCTCAGCCTTCTTCACAGTCCAACTCTCACATCCATTCATGACCACAGGAAAAACCATAGCCTTCCCTAGATGGACCTTAGTCGGCAAAGTAATGTCTCTGCTTTTGAATATGCTATCTACGTTGGTCTTAACTTTTCTTCCAAGGCATAAGCGTCTTTTGATTTCATGGCTGCAGTCACAATCTGCAGTGATTTGGGATCCCCCCCAAAATAAAATCTGACACTGTTTCCACTGTTTCCCCATCTATTTCCCATGAAGTGCGGGGACTTACTACCATGATCTTCATTTTCTGAATGTTGACCTTTAAGCCAACTTTTTCAAACTCTTCTTTCACCTTCATCAAGAGGCCTTTTAGCTCCTCTTCAGTTTCTGCGATAATGGTGGTGTCATCTACATCTGAGATTATTGATATTTCTCCCTATTGAAGGAGGGAATCAGGTTAAAATATGTAAGTGAATATTCTCTCGGGTCCTGAATCTCTCTTGTATGCAGGCTATAGAATGCCATGGGCGGAGAGATCATAATTGGCTGTATGAATGGCTGGAGTCCTGGGTTAATCCATCTTTGAGATCTGTGCTGTGTGCTATTCCCTGCCTAGGAAGAATCAATCGCTTATACCTCGTGTACTCATTCCCTGTCTTTTTCCACTAGCGCAGACGACTGCAAGAGTCGGGCTGGCACACAAAGCACAGCCGAGAGGAGCTACCCCATGTCCGTGGTCAGGGACAGCAGCCTAGAGTACCAGGCTGTGACGGCGCAGGAAAGGCAGAGTGGAGCTACCCCATATCCGAGGTCTGTGGCTCCAGGGAGGAGGCAACCCGCATCCGAGGTCAGGGCCCACGGCTGGGAGAAGCGACCCCACATCTGAGGTCAGGGTCAGCAGCCGGGAGGAGACACCCTGTGTCCGAGGTCAGTGGTGGCCGGGAGAAGCCACCCTGCGTGCGAGGTCAGGGTGGTGGCTAGGTGGAGCTATCCCACGTCCAAGGCAAGGGGTGGCTGGGGGAGACATGCCACATCCGTGTCCAAATTCAGGGGTGGCCAGGGGCAAACACCCCGCATCTGAGATCAGGGGAGGCAGCTGGGAGGAGCCATCTCACACCTGAGGCCAGGGGCAGTACGCTGAGGAGCCACACGGAGCTCGAGCCTGAGGTCCAGGGGAGGCAGCTGAAAGGAGCCACCCACGCTTGAGGCGAGGGCTGGCGGCCGGGAGAATCAACCCAAGGAGAAGTGGCTGTGCAGGAGCAGGAGGGCCTAGAGGAGCTATCCACACTGAAGGTCAGGAAGGTGGCGGTAAAGAGATATCCCACATTCAAGGTTAGAAAAAGAAGCTGTGCATTACTGGAGCAGTTGTGAAAAGATACCCCATGCTCAAGGTAAGAAAGAACCTGTAAACAGAAGCCTTCTGAGTAGCATAATGTGCAAAACCATCGACATGACTGGTGTTCCTAGGCCGTGCCGTAAGACATAGAGCAGAAGAGCATAACTCCCTTGAGTGATGCATGTGTTGTGTGGACAGTGAATGAATAGGTCTCGGTTTAGGGAAATACTGGACATCATTCAATAGGATGTGATAGGACGCGAAGTAATCATGACTTTTGGATGGGGGTGATGTTGAGAGTTGGTGCTCCTACCTGAATCAAACATGTGTGCAGTGTGCTGCTCAGACAGGTTCTGAGCACTTGGAGTTGGTGTTCATCGTAACTGGGTACAGTAAGGCTCGCAGGAAACATCAATGTTGCTTGAGCTTAGGAGATTTCTGGTGGTGAACCTGATGTTTACCATGTGCCAATGCCATGATATCATGAGGTTCTGGGGAGCCACATGGATCCTTATAATTTGAGAAGCCTTTGAATCCTGAAATATTCCTGATGGCATGAGAAGCAATAATGTATAAAATGGAAAGGACCCATGAAAAAAGGAGAGAGATAAAAGCTAAACGGAGTGAGATTTTACCCATGGTATCTCACCCTTGTGCAGATATGCTCTGAACCCGGAAAGAGACCCTGCGAGAGATGCAAACCATGTTGCTGCGCCATGGGTCAACTTTCGAGCTCCACGACTCAATGTGGCTTGTCATCCTCACATAAAGAAGTGTAAACCCAGCCTTCCTGGACAGAAGATTACTTAAATGCATCACCATTACCGGTGGCCTTGGAAGTGGAAAGGGTGTGCGGCTCCAGGTCATATTATTCCAAGGTATCTGGTAGTCCCCGGAAGCCACAGAACTGTGAAACATCCGTAGAGGTCGATGCCAGCGGTTCACATCTGAAAATGTGAACACGGATACTGTAGAGAATGGAAAGGTAAGTGCAACTAGAGTCACATTCGCGTTGCTTGCTGATCATTAAAGCTATGGTCACAGATTTCTCCAAATCCCTGTGGACCAACTGAAATGATTCTCAAGGAGAAGAGGTGCACGGTGGATGACAGTCTGTCCAAGATTTCAAGAGAAATCGGTAAATCTTTGTTGCAGCATAAGGATATGATGAGCAAAGGTATGAGTGGGTGTAAATGTGAAGGGGCCATCTTCCACCCGGAAGCTGTGCTGTGTGCAGTGCCCTATCCAGCCAGGTGCAGTTCACGGACAATATCGGTGTACTGTAACCTGAGTGGATAGCGTAAGGCTCACAAGAACGTCGTTTGTGGTAGCTTCTGGACCAGCGATGGGGATGGACTGGTTTGTTTCACGGAGCTGCCTGCCTTTATATCGTAATGATCCGGGGACTCGTCTGTGGCTGAGGTAGCCACAGCTTTCTCTTGGGGGTCCTATCTGCACAATGGGAACACAAAGATTTTTCAGAAGGCAAATTGTTTCCAAGAGGAGAATGAAGAAATACTAGAGGTCTTCTCACTTTGTCTCGGGTTCCACACATATCAAGTAGGCATAGAGACGTAGATGATGGATCCCTATTGAAGGAGGGATTTTGGTTAAAATAGGTAGGTGAATATTCTCTAGGGGTGTTGATCTCTCTTGTGTGCAGCCTATAGAAAGGAGTGGGCGGAAAGATCATAATTGCCTGTATGACAGCCTGGAGTCTTGGGTTAATCCAATTTGAGATGTGTGCTGTGTGCAATGCTCTGCCTAGAGAAGAACCGATCGTGTATACCTCGTCTACTCATTCCCTGTCTTGGTAGAGTGAGGCTCATTGGGAACATGATTTTTGTTTGACCTTGGAGTAGTTCGAGTTTTGATGCTGCCTGAGTCTGTGGACTGCTTTGCATGACATCTGATGAGTCCAGTGAGCCAGCCTGTTTGTAGGCATTTCGAGGGTGCTTCCATTGTTGAGTTTTCCAAATAGCAATCAGCACCTACAGGTTAGAGAATGGAATCTAGTTCCTAGTAGGAAAGGCAATAAACGGAGTGAGGTTTCCCCAAGGTATTTCCTCCTGGTACAGCTTCCGTAGGTCTGGTGTGATGTCCTGTGAGTGATGTGATTTCCTTTTGAGAGTTGGGGGTCAACGTTTTCTAGTTGCATAGATAAATGTAGGTTGCAGACACCAACAAAAGTACCTGTAAACAGAGGCTGCCTGAGTAGCATAGTGAGAAAAGACATCACCAAGACTGGTGATGCTCCTAATCAGTGCAGTAAGACTTAGAGCAGAAGAGCAGAACTCCATTGACTGATACATGTTTTGTGTGCCAGTGAATGAATAGGTCTCAGTTTAGGGAAATTCTAGACATCATTCAATAGGATGTTGTAGGAAAAGATGCGAACATGACATTCGGATGTGCGTGAACTCGAGAGTTGGTGCTCCTACCTAAATCCACCCTGTGTGCAGTGTCCTGCTCAGGCAGGTTCTGAGCACTTAGAGTTGGTGTTCCTAGTGACGGGGTACCGTAAGGCTCACAGGAAACATCAGTGTTGTTTGAGGTTGGGACATTTCTAGTGGTAAACCTCATGTTTGCCTTGTGCCCTTGCCATGATGTCATGAGGTTTGTGGAGCCACACGGGTCCCTACAATTTGAGAAGCCTTTGAATCCAAATATTCCCGATAGCATGAGTAGCAATAATTGATAAAGAGGAAACAAACAGATAATTAAAAACGAGACAGAGGAAAAAGCTAAAGGGAGTCAGTATTTACAATTGGTATCTCAGCTTGTGCATATACGCACAAAACACGGAAAGAGAAACTGGGAGAGATGCAAACCATGTTGCTGAGACATGGCTCAGCTTTCTAGTTCCATGACTCAATGTGGGGTGTCATTCTCATATAGAAGTGGTAACCCAGCCTTCCTGGGTAAAAGAATACCTAAACGCATCACCGTTACTAGTGGCCTTGTAACTGGCAAGGGTGTGTGGCTCCAGGACACATTATTCCAAGGTATCGAGTAGTCCCTGGAAGCCACAGAAATATGAAGCATCCCTAGATTTGATGCCAACTGTTCAGATCTGAAAATGTGAACACGTATAGTACAGAGAACGGAAAGGTAAATGCTGCTAGAGTGACATTCGCCTTGCTTTCTGATCATTTAAGCTATGTTCAGATATTTCTCCAGATAGCGTTCGACCAACTGAAACAATTCTCAAGGAGAAGAGGTGCAGATTGGATGACAGTCTGTCCATGAGGTCAAGAGTAATCGGTAAATCTTTGTTGCAGCATCAGGTTATGATGAGCAAAGGTATGTGTGTGTATGAAAGTGAATCGGCCATCTTCCACACGGAAGCTCTGCTGTGTGTAGTGCCCTGCCCAGCCAGTTGCAGTTCACGTGCAATTGGTACGCTGTTCCCTGAATGGGTAGCATAAGGCTCACAAGAACATCGTTTTTGTTGGCTTCTGGACCAGTTATGGGCATGGATTGGTAGGTTTCACTGAGCTGCCTGCCTTTATATTGTAATGACATGGGGAGTCATCTGTGGCTGAGGCATCCGCAGCGTTATTTCATTAGTCCTAATTGCACAATGTAAACACATGATGTTTCCAAAGCAAGACGATTCCAAAAGGAGAAGTGAGAAATACTAGAGGCCTTCTCCCTCTGTCTTGGGTTCCATACATATCAAGTAGGCATAGAGACGTGGATGATGGATCCATATTGAAGGATGGAATCAGGTTGAAACATGTAGGTCAATATTCTCAGGGGTCCTGAAACTCTTGTATGCAGGGTATAGAATGCCATGGGCAGTGAGATCATAATTGGCTATATGACGGGCTGGGGTCTATGGTTAATCCAACTTGGAGAACTGTGCTGTTTGCTATTCCCTGCCTACATAAGAATTGATCGCTCATAACTCGTCTCCTCATCCCCTGTCTTTGTAGAGTGAGACTCACTGGGAACAAGATTTTTGTTTGACCTTGGGATAGTTCACGTTTTGCTGCCATATGTTCCTGTGGGCTGCTTTTCATGATATCCGGTTGCTCCAAGGAGCCCGCCTTTTTGTAGGCATTTCAAGGGTGCTTCCATTGTTGAGTATTCCTAATAGCATCAGCATCTACAGGTTAGATCATGGAATCGCAGTTCCTAGTAGAAGAGGCACTAAAAGGAGTGAACTTTGACCCAAGGTATCTCATCCTTGTACAGATAGACATAGGTCTGCTGTGAGGTACTGCGAGTGGTGTGTTCCCCTTTTGATAGTTTTGTCCAACTTTGTCTAAGTGCATAGCTAAATGTTTGGTGCGGGAGCCACTTAAAGAACCTGTAAAGAGAGGCTTTTTGTGTAGCATAATGTGCAACACCATCACCAGGACTGGTATTCCTCAGCCGTGCCGTAAGGTAGAGAAGAAAAGCAGCACAACATTGAGTGATGCACGTGTTGTGTGGGCAGTGAATGAATAGGTCTCAGTTGAGGGAAATTCTGGATATCATTCAATAGGATGTGGTAGGAAGAGAAATGAATAAGACTTTTGGATGTGCATGAAGTTGCGAGTTGGTGCTCCTACCTGAATCCATGCTGTGTGCAGTGTGCTGCTCAGACAGGTTCTGATCACTTGGAGTTGGTGTTCATCGTGACTGGGTACAGAAAGGCTCGCAGGAAACATTAGTGTTGGTTGAGCTTGGGAGATTTCTGGTGGTGAACCTGATGTTTCCCTTGTGCCCATGCCATGATATCATGAGGTTCTGGGGAGCCACATGGATCCTTAGAATTTGAGAAGCCTTTGAATCCTGAAGTATTCCCGATGGCATGAGTAGCAGTAATGTATAAAATGGATAGAGCCCACTAAAAAAGAGAGAGATAAAAGCTAAAGTGGGTGAGATTTTACCCATGGTATCTCACCCTTGTGCAGATATGCTCTGAACCGGGAAAGAGACCCTGCGAGAGATGCAAACCATGTTGCTGCGCCATGGGTCAACTTTCGAGCTCCACGACTCAATGTGGCTTGTTACCCTCACATAAAGAAGTGTATACCCAGCCTTCCTAGGCAGAAGATTACTTAAGTGCATCACCATTACCGGTGGCCTTGGAAGTTGAAAGGGTGTGCGGCTCCAGGTCATATTATTCCAAGGTATCTGGTAGTCCCCGGAAGCCACAGAACTGTGAAACTTCCGTAGAGGTCGATGCCAGCGGTTCACATCTGAAAATGTGAACACGGATACTGTAGAGAATGGAAAGGTAAGTGCTACTAGAGTCACATTCGTGTTGCTTACAGATCATTTAAGCTATGGTCACAGATTTCTACAAATCCCTGTTGACCAACTGAAATGATTCTCAGGGAGAAGAGGTGCACGGTGGATGACAGTCTGTCCAAAATTTCAAGAGAAATCGGTAAATCTTTGTTGCAGCATCAGGATATGAAGAGCAAAGGTATGTGTTGGTGTGAATGTGAAGGGGCCATCTTCCACCCGGAAGCTGTGCTGTGTGCAGTGCCCTATCCAGCCAGGTGCAGTTCACGTACAATATCGGTTTATGTAACCTGAGTGGATAGCGTAAGGCTCACAAGAACGTCGTTTATGGTAGCTTCTGGACCAGTGATGGGGATGGACTGGTGTGTTTCACGGAGCTGCCTGCCTTTATATCGAAATGATCTGGGGAATCGTCTGTGGCTGAGGCAGCCACAGCTTTCTCTTGGGGGTCCTGTTTGCACAATGTGAACACAAAGATTTTTCAGAAGGCAAATTGTTTCCAAGAGGACAACGAAGAACTACTAGAGGTCTTCTCACTGTGTCTCGTGTTCCACACATATCAAGTAGGCATAGAGACGTAGATGATGGATCCCTATTGAAGGAGGGATTTTGGTTAAAATTGGTAGGTGAGAATTCTCTAGGGGCGTTGATCTCTCTTGTGTGCAGCCTAAAGAAAGGAGTGGGCGGAAAGATCATAATTGCCTGTATGACAGCCTGGAGTCTTGGGTTAATCCAATTTGAGATGTGTGCTGTGTGCAATGCTCTGCCTAGAGAAGAACCGATCGTGTATACCTCGTCTACACATTCCCTGTCTTTGTAGAGTAAGGCTCACTGGGAACATGATTTTTGTTTGACCTTGGAGTAGTTCGAGTTTTGGTGCTGCCTGAGTCTGTGGGCTGCTTTTCTTGACATCTGATGGGTCCAGTGAGCCAGCCTGTTTATAGGCATTTCGAGGGTGCTCCCATTGTTGAGTTTTCCGAATAGCATCAGCACCTACAGGTTAGAAAATGGAATCGAGTTCCTAGTAGGAAAGGCAATAAACGGAGTGAGGTTTCCCCAAGGTATTTCCTCCTGGTACAGCTTCCGTAGGTCTGGTGTGATGTCCTGCGAGTGCTGTGATCTCCTTTTGAGAGTTGGGGGTCAACGTTTTCTAGTTGCATAGATAAATGTAGGTTGCAGACACCAACAAAAGAACCTGTCAACAGAGGCTGCCTGAGTAGCATAGTGAGAAAAGACATCACCAAGACTGGTGATGCTCCTAATCAGTGCAGTAAGACGTAGAGCAGAAGAGCAGAACTCCATTGAGTGATGCATATTTTGTGTGCCAGTGAATGAATAGGTCTCAGTTTAGGGAAATTCTAGACATCATTCAATAGGATGTTGTAGGAAAAGATGCGAACATGACATCTGGATGTGCGTGAACTCGAGAGTTGGTGCTCCTACCTAAATCCACCTGTGTGCAGTGTCCTGCTCAGGCAGGTTCTGAGCACTTAGAGTTGGTGTTCATAGTGACTGGGTACCATAAGGCTGACAGCAAACATCAGTGTTGGTTGAGGTTGGGATATTTCTAGTGGTGAACCTCATGTTTGCCTTGTGCCCTTGCCATGATGTCATAAGGTTTGTGGAGCCACATGGTTCCCTACAATTTGAGAAGCCTTTGAATCCTGAAATATTCCCGATAGCATGAGAAGCAATAATTGATAAAGAGGAAACAAACAGACCATTAAAAATGAGAGAGAGAAAAAAGCTAAAGGGAGTCAGTATTTACCCATTGTATCTCAGCTTGTGCATATACGCACAAAACACGGAAAGAGACCCTGGGAGAGATGCAAACCATGTTGCTGAGGCATGGCTCAGCTTTCTAGTTCCATGACTCAATGTGGGGTGTCATTCTCATAAAGAAGTGGAAACCCAGCCTTCCTGGGTAAAAGAATACCTAAATGCATCACCGTTATTAGTGACCTTGGAACTGGCAAGGGTTTGTGGCTCAAGGACACATTATTCCAAGGTATCGAGTAGTCCCTGGAAGCCACAGAAATATGAAGCATCCCTAGATTTTGATGCCAGTTGTTCAGATCTGAAAATGTGAACACGTATAGTATAGAGAACGGAAAGGTAAATGCTGCTAGAGTGACATTTGCCTTGCTTTCTGATCATTTAAGCTATGTTCAGATATTTCTGCAGATAGCGTTCGACCAACTGAAACAATTCTCAAGGGGAAGAGGTGCATGATGGATGACAGTCTGTCCATGAGGTCAAGAGAAATCGGTAAATCTTTGTTGTAGCATCAGGATATGATGAGCAAAGTTAAGTGTGGTTGTGAATGTGAAAGGGCAATCTTCCACACAGAAGCTCTGCTGTGTGCAGTGCCCTGCCCAGCCAGGTGCAGTTCACGTGCAATTGGTACGCTGTTCCCTGAATGGGTAGCATAAGGCTCACAAGAACGTCGTTTTTGGTGGCTTCTGGACCAGTGATGGGCATGGATTGCTAGGTTTCACTGAGCTGCCTGCCTTTATATTGTAATGACATGGGGAGTCATGTGTGGCTGAGGCATCCGAAGCGTTATTTCATTAGTCTTAATTGCACAATGTGAACACAAGATGTTTCCGAAGCAAGACGATTCCAAAAGGAGAAGTGAGAAATACTAGAAGTCTTCTCCCTCTGTCTTGGGTTCCATACGTATCAAGTAGGCATAGAGACGTGGATGATGGATCCCTATTGAAGGAGGGAATCAGGTTGAAACTTGTAGGTCAATATTCTCCAGGGTCCTGAAACTCTTGAATGCAGGGTATAGAATGCCATGGGCAGAGAGATCATAATTGGCTGTATGACGGGCTGGGGTCTATGGTTAATCCAACTTGGAGAACTGTGCTGTTTGCTATTCCCTGCCTACATAAGAATTGATCGCTCATACCTCGTCTCCTCATCCCCTGTCTTTGTAGAGTGAGACTCACTGGGAACAAGATTTTTGTTTGACCTTGGGATAGTTCACGTTTTGCTGCCGTATGTTCCTGTGGGCTGCTTTTCATGATATCCGGTTGGTCCAAGGAGCCCGCCATTTTGTAGGCATTTCGAGGGTGCTTCCATTGTTGAGTATTCCTAATAGCATCAGCATCTACAGGTTAGATCATGGAATCGCAGTTCCTAGTAGAAAAGGCACTAAAAGGAGTGAACTTTGACCCAAGGTATCTCATCCTGGTACAGATAGCCATAGGTCTGCTGTGAGGTACTGCGAGTGGTGTGTTCCCCTTTTGATAGTTTTGGCCAACTTTGTCTAAGTGCATAGCTAAATGTTTGGTGCAGGAGCCACTTAAAGAACCTGTAAAGAGAGGCTTTTTGTGTAGCATAATGTGCAACACGATCACCAGGACTGGTATTCCTCAGCCGTGCGGTAAGGTAGAGCAGAAGAGCAGCACACCATTGAGTGATGCACGTGTTGTGTGGGCAGTGAATGAATAGGTCTCAGTTGAGGGAAATTCTGGACATCATTCAATAGGATGTGGTAGGAAGAGAAGTGAACATGACTTTTGGATGTGCGTGAAGTTGAGAGTTGGTACTCCTACCTGAATCCAGCCTGTGTGCAGTGTGCTGCTCAGACAGGTTCTGAGCACTTGGAGTTGGTGTTCATTGTGAGTGGGTACAGTAAGGCTCGCAGGAAACATCAGTGTTGGTTGAGCTTAGGAGTTTTCTGGTGGTGAACCTGATGTTTCCCTTGTGCCCGTGCCATGATATCATGAGGTTCTGGTGAGCCACATGGATCCTTATAATTTGAGAAGCCTTTGAAACCTGAAATATTCCCGATGGCATGAGTAGCAATAATGTATAAAATGGAAAGAACCCACTAAAAAGAGAGAGAGATAAAAGCTAAAGGGAGTGCGATTTTACCCATGGTATCTCACCCTTGTGCAGATATGCTCTGAACCCGAAAAGAGACCCTGCGAGAGATGCAAACCATGTTGCTGTGCCATGGGTCAATTTTCGAGCTCCACGACTCAATGTGCGTGTCATCCTCACATAAAGAAGTGTAAACCCAACCTTCCTGGGCAGAAGATTACTTAAGTGCATCACCATTACCGGTGGCCTTCGAAGTTGAAAGGGTGTGCGGCTCCAGGTCATATTATTCCAAGGTATCTGATAGTCACTGGAAGCCACAGAAATGTGAAACATCCGTAGTGGTCGATGCCAGCGGTTCACATCTGAAAATGTGAACACGGATACTGTAGAGAATGGAAAGGTAAGTGCTACTAGAGTCACATTCGCCTTGCATGCTGATCATTTAAACTTTGGTCACAGATTTCTCCAAATCCCTGTGGACCAACTGAAATGATTCTCAAGGAGAAGAGGTGCCCGGTGGATGACAGTCTGTCCAAGATTTCAAGAGAAATCGGTAAATCTTTGTTGCAGCATCAGGATATGATGAGCAAACGTATGTGTGGGTGTGAATGTGAAGGGGCCATCTTCCACCCAGAAGCTCTGCTGTGTGCAGTGCCCTATCCAGCCAGGTGCAGTTCACGTACAATATTGGTGTACTGTTCCCTGAGTGGATAGCGTAAGGCTCACAAGAACGTCGTTTGTGGTAGCTTCTGGACCAGCGATGGGGATGGACTGGTGTGTTTCTCGGAGCTACCTGCCTTTATATCATAATGATCCGGGGATTGGCCTGTGGCTGAGGCAGCCACAGCTTTCTCTTGGACGTTCTATCTGCACAATGTGAACACAAAGATTTTTCAGAAGGCAAATTGTTTCCAAGAGGAGAACGAAGAAATACTAGAGGTCTTCTCACTGTGTCTCGGGTTACACACATATCAAGTAGACATAGAGACGTAGATGATGGATCCCTATTGAAGGAGGGTTTTTGGTTAAAATAGGTAGGTGAATATTCTCTAGGGGTTTTGATCTCTCTTGTGTGCAGCCTAAAGAAAGGAGTGGGCGGAAAGATCATAATTGCCTGTATGACTGCCTGGAGTCTTGGGTTAATCCAATTTGAGATGTGTGCTGTGTGCAATGCTCTGCCTAGAGAAGAACCGATCGTGTATACCTCGTCTACTCATTCCCTGTCTTGGTAGAGTAAGGCTCACTGGGAACATGATTTTTGTTTGACCTTGGAGTAGTTCGAGTTTTGGTACTGCCTGTGCCTTTGGGCTGCTTTTCATGACATCTGATGGGTCCAGTGAGCCAGCCTGTTTGTAGGCATTTCGAGGGTGCTTCCTTTGTTGAGTTTTCCGAATAGCATCAGCACCTACAGGTTAGAGAATGGAATCGAGTTCCTAGTAGGAAAGGCAATAAACGGAGTGAGGTTTCCCCAAGGTATTTCCTCCTGGTACAGCTTCCGTAGGTCTGGTGTGATGTCCTGCGAGTGATGTGATTTCCTTTTGAGAGTTGGGGGTCAACGTTTTCTAGTTGCATAGATAAATGTAGGTTGCAGACACCAACAAAAGATCCTGTAAACAGAGGCTGCCTGAGTAGCATAGTGAGAAAAGACATCACCAAGACTGGTGATGCTCCTAATCAGTGCAGTAAGACGTAGAGCAGAAGAGCAGAACTCCATTGAGTGATGCATGTTTTGTGTGCCAGTGAATGAAAAGGTCTCAGTTTAGGGAAATTCTAGACATCATTCAATAGGATGTTGTAGGAAAAGATGCGAACATGACATTCGGATGTGCGTGAACTCGAGAGTTGGTGCTCCTACCTAAATCCACCCTGTGTGCAGTGTCCTGCTCAGGCAGGTTCTGAGCACTTAGAGTTGGTGTTCATAGTGACTGGGTACCGTAAGGCTCACAGGAAACATCAGTGTTGGTTGAGGTTGGGACATTTCTAGTGGTGAACCTCATGTTTCCCTTGTGCGCTTGCCATGATGTCATGAGGTTTGTGGAGTCACACCGGTCCCTACAATTTGAGAAGCCTTTGTATCCTGAAATATTCCCGATAGCATGAGTAGCAGTAATTGATAAAGAGGAAACCAACAGTCCATTAAAAACGAGAGAGAGAAAAAAGCTAAAGGGAGTCAGTATTTACCCATTGTATCTCAGCTTGTGCATATACGCACAAAACACGGAAAGAGACCCTGGGAGAGATGCAAACCATGTTGCTGAGGCATGGCTCAGCTTTCTAGTTCCATGACTCAATGTGGGGTGTCATTCTCATAAAGAAGTGGAAACCCAGCCTTCCTGGTTAAAAGAATACCTAAATGCATCACCGTTATAAGTGGCCTTGAACCTGGCAAGGGTGTGTGGCTTCAGGACACATTATTCCAAGGTATCGAGTAGTCCCTGGAAGCCACAGAAATATGAAGCATCCCTAGATTTTGATGCCAGTTGTTCAGATCTGAAAATATGAACACATATAGTATAGAGAACGGAATGGTAAATGCTGCTAGAGTGACATTCGCCTTGCTTTCTGATCATTTAAGCTATGTATAGATATTTCTCCAGATAGCGTTTGACCAACTGAAACAGTTTTCAAGGGAAAGAGGTGCATGATGGATGACAGTCTGTGCATGAGGTCAAGAGAAATCGGTAAATCTTTGTTGTAGCATCAGGATATGATGAACAAATTTATGTGTGGTTGTGAATGTGAAAGGGCCATCTTACACCCGGAAGCTCTGCTGTGTGCAGTGCCCTGCCCAGCCAGTTGCAGGTCACGTGCATTTGGTATGCTGTTCTCTGAATGGGTAGCATAAGGCTCAAAAGAACGTCGTTTTTGGTGGCACCTGGACCAGTGATGGGCATGGATTGGTAGGTTTCCCTGAGCTGCCTGCCTTTATTTTGTAATGACATGGGGAGTCATCTGTGGCTGAGGCATCCGCAGCGTTATTTCCTTAGTCCTAATTGCACAATTTGAACAGAAAATATTTCCGAAGCAAGATGATTCCAAAAGGATAAGTGAGAAATACTAGAGGACTTCTCCATCTGTCTTGGCTTCAATACATATGAGGTACGCATAGAGACGTGGTTGATGGATCCCTATTGAAGGAGGGAATCAGGTTGAAACATGTAGGTCAATATTCTCCAGGGTCTTGAAACTCTTGTATGCAGGGTATAGAATGCCGTGGGCAGAGAGATCATAATTGGCTATATGACGGGCGGGGGTCTAGGGTTAATCCATCTTGGAGATCTGTGCTGTGTGCTCTTCCCTGCCTAGATAAGACCTGATTGCTCATACCTGGTCTCCTCATCCCCTGTCTTTGTAGAGTGAGACTCACTGGAAACAAGATTTTGTTTGACCTTGGGATAGTTCATGTTTTGCTGCCGTATGTTCCTGTGGGCTGCTTTTCATGATATCCGGTTGGTCCAAGGAGCCCGGCTTTTTGGAGGCATTTCAAGGGTGGTTCCATTGTTGATTATTCCTAATAGCATTAGCATCTACAGGTTAGATCATGGAATCGCAGTTCCTAGTAGAAGAGGCACTAAAAGGAGTGAACTTTGACCCAAGGTATCTCATCCTGGTACAGATAACCATAGGTCTGCTGTGAGGTACTGCGAGTGGGGTGTTCCCCTTCCGATAGTTTTGGCCAACTTTGTCTAAGTGCATAGCTAAATGTTTGGAGCGGGAGCCACTTAAAGAACCTGTAAAGAGAGGCTTTTTGTGTAGCAAAATGAGCAACACCATCACCAGGACTGGTATTCCTCACCTTTCCGTAAGGTAGAGGAGAAGAGCAGCACAACATTGAGTGATGCCCGTGTTGTGTGGGCAGTGAATGAATATGTCTCAGTTGAGGGAAATTCTGGACATCATTCAATAGGATGTGGCAGGAAGAGAAGTGAACATGACTTTTGGATGTGCGTGAAGTTGAGAGTTGGTGCTCCTACCTGAATCCAACCTGTGTGCACTGTGCTGCTCAGACAGGTTCTGAGCACTTGGAGTTGGTGTTCATCGTGACTGGGTACAGTAAGGCTCGCAGGAAACATCAGTGTTGGTTGAGCTTAAGAGATTTCTGGTGGTGAACCTGATGTTTCCCTTGTGCCCATGCCATGATATCATGAGGTACTGGGGAGCCACATGGATCCTTATAGTTTTAGAAGCCTTTGAATCCTGAAATATTCCAGATGGCATGAGTAGCAATAATGTATAAAATGGAAAGAACCCACTAAAAAGAGAGAGAGATAAAAGCTAAAGGGAGTGAGATTTTACCCATGGTATCTCACCCTTGTTCAGATATGCTCTGAACATGAAAAGAGACCCTGCGAGAGATGCAAACCATGTTGCTGGGCCATGGGTCAATTTTCGAGCTCCACGACTCAATGTGCGTGTCATCCTCACATAAAGAATTGTAAACCCAGCCTTCCTGGGCAGAAGATTACTTAAGTGCATCACCATTACCGGTGGCCTTTGAAGTTGAAAGGGTGTGCGGCTCCAGGTCATATTATTCCAAGGTATCTGATAGTCACTGGAAGCCACAGAAATGTGAAACATCCGTAGTGGTCGATGCCAGCGGTTCACATCTGAAAATGTGAACATGGATACTGTAGAGAATGGAAAGGTAAGTGCTACTAGAGTCACATTCGCCTTGCATGCTGATCATTTAAGCTATGGTCACAGATTTCTCCAAATCCCTGTGAACCAACTGAAATGATTCTCAAGGGGAAGAGGTGCCCGGTGGATGACAGTCTGTCCAAGATGTCAAGAGAAATCGGTAAATCTTTGTTGCAGCATCAGGATATGATGAGCAAAGGTATGTGTGGGTGTGAATGTGAAGGGGCCATCTTCCACCCAGAAGCTGTGCTGTGTGCAGTGCCCTATCCAGCCAGGTGCAGTTCACGTACAATATTGGTGTACTGTTCCCTGAGTGGATAGCGTAAGGCTCACAAGAACGTCGTTTGTGGTAGCTTCTGGACCAGCGATGGGGATGGACTGGTGGGTTTCACGGAGCTGCCTGCCTTTATATCATAATGATCCGGGGATTGGCCTGTGGCTGAGGCAGCCACAGCTTTCTCTTGGACGTTCTATCTGCACAATGTGAACACAAAGATTTTTCAGAAGGCAAATTGTTTCCAAGAGGAGAACGAAGAAATACTAGAGGTCTTCTCACTGTGTCTCGGGTTACACATATATCAAGTAGGCATAGAGACGTAGATGATGGATCCCTATTGAAGGAGGGTTTTTGGTTAAAATAGGTAGGTGAATATTCTCTAGGGGCGTTGATCTCTCTTGTGTGCAGCCTATAGAAAGGAGTGGGCGGAAAGATCATAATTGCCTGTATGACTGCCTGGAGTCTTGGGTTAATCCAATTTGAGATGTGTGCTCTGTGCAATGCTCTGCCTAGAGAAGAACCGATCGTGTATACCTCGTCTACTCATTCCCTGTCTTGGTAGAGTGAGGCTCACTGGGAACATGATTTTTGTTTGACCTTGGAGTAGTTCGAGTTTTGGTGCTGCCTGTGCCTTTGGGCTGCTTTTCATGGCATCTGATGGGTCCAGTGAGCCAGCCTGTTTGTAGGCATTTCGAGGGTGCTTCCTTTGTTGAGTTTTCCGAATAGCATCAGCACCTACAGGTATGAGAATGGAATCGAGTTCCTAGTAGGAAAGGCAATAAACGGAGTGAGGTTTCCCCAAGGTATTTCCTCCTGGTACAGCTTCCGTAGGTCTGGTGTGATATCCTACGAGTGATGTGATCTCCTTTTGAGAGTTGGGGGTCAACGTTTTCTAGTTGCATAGATAAATGTAGGTTGCAGACACCAACAAAAGAACCTGTAAACAGAGGCTGCCTGAGTAGCATAGTGAGAAAAGACATCACCAAGACTGGTGATGCTCCTAATCAGTGCAGTAAGACGTAGAGCAGAAGAGCAGAACTCCATTGAGTGATGCATGTTTTGTGTGCCAGTGAATGAATAGGTCTCAGTTTAGGGAAATTCTAGACATCATTCAATAGGATGTTGTAGGAAAAGATGCGAACATGACATTCGGATGTGCGTGAACTCGAGAGTTGGTGCTCCTACCTAAATCCACCCTGTGTGCAGTGTCCTGCTCAGGCAGGTTCTGAGCACTTAGAGTTGGTGTTCATAGTGACTGGGTACCGTAAGGCTCACAGGAAACATCAGTGTTGGTTGAGGTTGGGACATTTCTAGTGGTGAACCTCATGTTTCCCTTGTGCACTTGCCATGATGTCATGAGGTTTGTGGAGTCACACGGGTCCCTACAATTTGAGAAGCCTTTGTATCCTGAAATCTTCCCGATAGCATGAGTAGCAGTAATTAATAAAGAGGAAACCAACAGTCCCTTAAAAACGAGAGAGAGAAAAAAGCTAAAGGGAGTCAGTATTTACCCATTGTATCTCAGCTTGTGCATATACGCACAAAACACGGAAAGAGACCCTGGGAGAGATGCAAACCATGTTGCTGAGGCATGGCTCAGCTTTCTAGTTCCATGACTCAATGTGGGGTGTCATTCTCATAAAGAAGTGGAAACCCAGCCTTCCTGGTTAAAAGAATACCTAAATGCATCACCGTTACTAGTGGCCTTGGAACTGGCAAGGGTGTGTGTCTCCAGGACACATTATTTCAAGGTATTGAGTGGTCCCTGGAAGCCACAGAAATATGAAGCATCCCTAGATTTTGATGCCAGTTGTTCAGATCTGAAAATGTGAACATGTATAGTATAGAGAACGGAAAGGTAAATGCTGCTAGAGTGACATTCGCCTTGCTTTCTGATCACTTAATCTATGTTCAAATATTTCTCCAGATAGCGTTCGACCAACTGAAACAATTCTCAAGGGGAAGAGGTGCATGATGGATGACAGTCTGTCCATGAGGTCAAGAGAAATCGGTACATCTTTGTTGCAGCATTAGGATATGATGAGCAAATGTATGTGTGTGTGTGAATGTGAAAGGGCCATCATCCACACAGAAGCTCTGCTGTGTGATGTGCCCTGCCCAGCCAGGTGCAGTTCACGTGCAATTGGTACGCTGTTCCCTGAATGGGTAGCATAAGGCTCACAAGAACGTCATTTTTGGTGGCTTCTGGACCAGTGATGGGCACGGATTGGTAGGTTTCACTGAGCTGCCTGCCTTTATATTGTAATGACATGGGGAGTCATCTGTGGCTGAGGCATCTGCAGCGTCATTTCCTTAGTCCTAATTGCACAATGTGATCACAAAAAGTTTCCGAAGCAAGACGATTCCAAAAGGAGAAGTGAGAAATACTAGAGATCTTCTCCCTCTGTCTTGGGTTCCATACATATCAAGTAGGCATAGAGACGTGGATGATGGATCCCTATTGAAGGAGGAAATCAGGCTGAAACATGTAGGTCAATATTCTCCAGGGTCCTGAAACTCTTGAATGCAGGGTATAGAATGCCATGGGCAGAGAGATCATAATTGGCTATATGACGGGCTGGGGTCTATGGTTAATCCAACTTGGAGAACTGTGCTGTTTGCTATTCCTTGCCTACATAGAATTGATCGCTCATTCCTCGTCTCCTCATCCCCTGTCTTTGTAGAGTGAGACTCAATGGGAACAAGATTTTTGTTTGACCTTGGAATAGTTCACGTTTTGCTGGGGTATGTTCCTGTGGGCTGCTTTTCATGATATCCAGTTGGTCCAAGGAGCCCGCCATTTTGTAGACATTTCGAGGGTGCTTCCACTGTTGAGTATTCCTAATAGCATCAGCATCTACAGGTTAGATCATGGAATCGCAGTTCCTAGTAGAAGAGGCACTAAAAGGAGTGAACTTTGACCCAAGGTATCTCATCCTGGTACAGATAGCCATAGGTCTGCTGTGAGGTACTGCGAGTGGTGTGTTCCCCTTTTGATAGTTTTGGCCAACTTTGTCTAAGTGCATAGCTAAATGTTTGGTGCAGGAGCCACTTAAAGAACCTGTAAAGAGAGGCTTTTTGTGTAGCATAATGTGCAACACCGTCACCAGGACTGGTGTTCCTCAGCCGTGCCGTAAGGTAGAGCAGAAGAGCAGCACACCATTGAGTGATGCCCGTGTTGTGTGGTGAGTGAATGAATAGGTCTCAGTTGAGGGAAATTCTGGACATCATTCAATAGGATGTGGTAGGAAGAGAAGTGAACATGACTTTTGGATGTGCGTGAAGTTGAGAGTTGGTGCTCCTACCTGAATCCAACCTGTGTGCAGTGTGCTGCTCAGACAGGTTCTGAGCACTTGGAGTTGGTGTTCATCGTGACTGGGTACAGTAAGGCTCGCAGGAAACATCAGTGTTGGTTGAGCTTAGGAGATTTCTGGTGGTGAACCTGATGTTTCCCTTGTGCCCATGCCATGATATCATGAGTTTCTGGTGAGCCACATGGATCCTTATAATTTGAGAAGCCTTTGAAACCTGAAATATTCCCGATGGCATGAGTAGCAATAATGTATAAAATGGAAAGAACCCACTAAAAAGAGAGAGAGATAAAAGCTAAAGGGAGTGAGATTTTACCCATGGTATCTCACCCTTGTTCAGATATGCTCTGAACATGAAAAGAGACCCTGCGAGAGATGCAAACCATGTTGCTGGGCCAGACAGCGTTCGACCAACTGAAACAATTTTCAAGGGAAAGAGGTGCATGATGGATGACAGTCTGTGCATGAGGTCAAGAGAAATCGGTAAATCTTTGTTGTAGCATCAGGATATGATGAGCAAATTTATGTGTGGGTGTGAATGTGAAAGGGCCTTCTTCCACCCGGAAGCTCTGCTGTGTGCAGTGCCCTGCCCAGCCAGGTGCAGTTCACGTGCATTTGGTACGCTGTTCTCTGAATGGGTAGCATAAGGCTCAAAAGAACTTCGTTTTTGGTGGCACCTGGACCAGTGATGGGCATGGATTGGTAGGTTTCCATGAGCTGCCTGCCTTTATTTTGTAATGACATGGGGAGTCATCTGTGGCTGAGGCATCCGCAGCGTTATTTCCTTAGTCCTAATTGCACAATTTGAACACAAAATATTTCCGAAGCAAGATGATTCCAAAAGGATAATTGAGAAATACTAGAGGACTTCTCGATCTGTCTTGGGTTCAATACATATGAAGTACGCATAGAGACGTGGTTGATGGATCCCTATTGAAGGAGGGAATCAGGTTGAAACATGTAGGTCAATATTCTCCAGGGTCCTGAAACTCTTGTATGCAGGGTATAGAATGCCGTGGGCAGAAAGATCATAATTGGCTCTATGACGGGCTGGGGTCTAGGGTTAATCCAACTTGGAAATCTGTTCTGTGTGCTATTCACTGCCTAGATAAGAACTGGTCGCTCATGCCTCGTCTCCTCATCCCCTGTCTTTGTAGAGTGAGACTCACTGGGCACAAGATTTTGTTTGACCTTGGGATAGTTCACGTTTTGCTGCCGTATGTTCCTGAGGGCTGTTTTTCATGATATGCGGTTGGTCCAAGAGCCCGCCTTTTTGTAGGCATTTCCAGGGTGCTTCCATTGTTGTGTATTTCTAATAGTATAAGCATCTACAGGATAGATCATGGAATCGCAGTTCCTAGTAGAAGAGGCACTAAAATGAGTGAACTTTGACCCAAGGTATCTCATCCTGGTACAGATACCCATAGGTCTGCTGTGAGGTACTGCGAGTGGGGTGTTCCCCTTTTGATAGTTTTGGCCAACTTTGTCTAAGTGCATAGCTAAATGTTTGGTGTGGGAGCCAATTAAAGAACCTGTAAAAAGAGGCATTTTGTGCAGCATAATGTGCAACACCATCACCAGGACTGGTATTCCTCAGCCGTGCCGTAAGGTAGAGCAGAAGAGCAGCACACCATTGAGTGATGCACGTGTTGTGTGGCTAGTCAATGAATAGGTCTCAGTTGAGGGAAATCTGGACATCATTCAAGAGCAAGTGGTAGGAAGAGAAGTGAGTGGTGAACATGACTTTTGGATGTGCGTGAAGTTGAGAATTGGTTCTCCTACGTGAATCCAACCTGTGTGCAGTGTGCTGCTCAGACAGGTTCTGAGCACTTGGAGTTGGTGTTCATTGTGACTGGGTACAGTAAGGCTCGCAGGAAACATCAGTGTTGGTTGAGCTTATGAGATTTCTGGTGGTGAACCTGATCTTTCCCTGGTGCCCATGCCATGATATCATGAGGTTCTGGGGAGCCACATGGATCCTTATAATTTGAGAAGCCTTTGAAACCTGAAATATTCCCGATTTCATGAGTAGCAATAATGTATAAAATGGAAAGAACCCACTAAAAAAAGAGAGAGAGAAAAGCCAAAGGGAGTGAGATTTTACCCATGGTATCTCACCCTTGTGCAGATATGCTCTGAACCCGGAAAGAGACCATGCGAGAGATGCAAACCATGTTGCTGCACCATGGGTCAACTTTGGAGCTCCACGTCACAATGTGGCTTGTCATCCTCACATAAAGATGTGTAAACCCAGCCTTCCTGGGGAGAAGATTACTTAAATGCATCACCATTACTGGTGGCCTTGGAAGTTGAAAGGGTGTGCTGCTCCAGGTCATATTATTCCAAGGTATCTGATAGTCCCCGGAAGCCACAGAACTGTGAAACATCCGTAGAGGTCGATGCCAGCGGTTCACGTCTGAAAATGTGAACACGGATACTGTAGAGATTGGAAAGGTAAGTGCTACTAGAGTCACATTCGCCTTGCTTGCTGATCATTTAAGGTATGGTCACAGATTTCTCCAAATCCCTGTGGACCTACTGAAATGATTCTCATGGAGAAGAGGTGCATGGTGGATGACAGTCTGTACAAGATTTCAAGAGATATCGGTAAGTCTTTGTTGCAGCATCAGGATATGATGAGCAAATGTATGTGTTGGTGTGAATGTGAAGGGGCCATCTTCCACCTGGAAGCTCTGCTGTGTGCAGTGCCCTATCCAGGAGGTGCAGTTCACGTACAATATCAGTGTACTGTTCCCTGAGTTGATAGCGTAGGGCTCACAAGAACGTCGTTTGTGGTAGCTTCTCGACCAGTGATTGGGATGGACTGGTGGGTTTCACGGAGCTGCCTGCCTTTATATCATAATGATCCGTGGACTCGTCTGTGGCTGAGGTAGCCACAGATTTCTCTTGGGGGTCCTATCTGCACAATGTGAACACAAAGATTTTTCAGAAGGCAAATTGTTTCCAAGAGGAGAATGAAGAAATACTAGAGGTCTTCTCACTGTGTCTCGGGTTCCACACATATCAAGTAGGCATAGAGACGTAGATGTGGATCCCTATTGAAGGAGGGATTTTGGTTAAAATAGGTAGGTGAATATTCTCTAGGGGCGTTGATCTCTCTTGTGTGCATCCTATAGAAATGAGTGGGTGGAAAGATCATAATTGCCTGTATGACTGCCTGGAGTCTTGGGTTAATCCAATTTGAGATGTGTGCTGTGTGCAATGCTCTGCCTAGAGAAGAATCGATCGTGTGTACCTTGTCTACTCATTCCCTGTCTTGGTACAGTGAGGCTCACTGGGAACATGATTTTTGTTTGACTTTGGAGTAGTTCGAGTTTTGGTGTTGCCTGTGTCTGTGGGCTGCTTTTCATGACATCTGATGGGTCCAGTGAGCCAGCCTGTTTGTAGGCATTTCGAGGGTGCTTCCTTTGTTGAGTTTTCTGAATAGCATCAGCACCTACAGGTTAGAGAATGGAATCAAGTTCCTAGTAGGAAAGGCAATAAATGGAGTGTGGTTTCCCCAAGGTATTTCCTCCTGGTACAGCTTCAGTAGGTCTGGTGTGATGTCCTGCGAATTATGTGATCTCATTTTGAGAGTTGGGGGTCAATGATTTCTAGTTGTATTGATAAATGTATGTTGCAGACACCAACAAAAGAACCTGTAAACAGAGGCTGCCTGAGTAGCATAGTGAGAAAAGACATCACCAAGTCTGGTGATGCTCCTAATCAGTGCAGTAAGACGTAGAGCAGAAGAGCAGAACTCCATTGAGTGATGCATGTTTTGTGTGCCAGTGAATGTATAGGTCTCATTTTAGGGAAATTCTAGACATCATTCAATAGGATGTTGTAGGAAAAGATGCGAACATGACATTCGGATGTGCGTGAACTCGAGAGTTGGTGCTCCTACCTAAATCAACCCTGTGTGCAGTGTTCTGCTCAGGCAGGTTCTGAGCACTTAGAGTTGGTGTTCATAGTGACTGGGTACCGTAAGGCTCACAGGAAACATCAGTGTTGGTTGAGGTTGGGACATTTCTAGTGGTGAACCTCATGTTTCCCTTGTGCACTTGCCATGATGTCATGAGCTTTGTGGAGTCACACGGGTCCCTACAAATTGAGAAGCCTTTGTATCCTGAAATATTCCCGATAGCATGAGTAGCAATAATTGATAAAGAGGAAACAAACAGTCCATTAAAAACGAGAGAGAGAAAAAAGCTAAAGGGAGTCAGTATTTACCCATTGTATCTCAGCTTGTGCATATACGCACAAAACACGGAAAGAGACCCTGGGAGAGATGCAAACCATTTTGCTGAGGCATGGCTCAGCTTTCTAGTTCCATGACTCAATGTGGGGTGTCATTCTCATAAAGAAGTGGAAACCCAGCCTTCCTGGTTAAAAGAATACCTAAATGCATCACCGTTATTAGTGTGTGTGTGGCTCCAGGACACATTATTCCAAGGTATCGAGTAGTCCCTGGAAGCCACAGAAATATGAAGCATCCCTAGATTTTGATGCCAGTTCTTCAGATCTGAAAATGTGAACACGTATAGTATAGAGAACGGAAAGGTAAATGCTGCTAGAGTGACATTCGCCTTGCTTTCTGATCATTTAAGCTATGTTCAGATATTACTGCAGATAGCGTTCGACCAACTGAAACAATTCTCAAGGGGAAGAGGTGCATGATGGATGACAGTCTGTCCATGAGGTCAAGAGAAATCGGTAAATCTTTGTTGTAGCATCAGGATATGATGAGCAAAGTTAAGTGTGGGTGTGAATGTGAAAGGGCAATCTTCCACACAGAAGCTCTGCTGTGTGCAGTGCCCTGCCCAGCCAGGTGCAGTTCACGTGCAATTGGTATGCTGTTCCCTGAATGGGTAGCATAAGGCTCACAAGAACGTCGTTTTTGGTGGCTTCTGGACCAGTGATGGGCATGGATTGGTAGGTTTCACTGAGCTGCCTGCCTTTATATTGTAATGACATGGGGAGTCATCTGTGGCTGAGGCATCCGCAGCGTTATTTCATTAGTCCTAATTGCACAATGTGAACACAAGATGTTTCCGAAGCAAGACGATTCCAAAAGGAGAAGTGAGAAATACTAGAGGTCTTCTCCCTCTGTCTTGGGTTCCATACATATCAAGTAGGCATAGAGACGTGGATGATGGATCCCTATTGAAGGAGGGAATCAGGTTGAAACATGTAGGTCAATATTCTCCAGGGTCCTGAAACTCTTGTATGCAGGGTATAGAATGCGTGGGTAGAGAGATCATAATTGGCTATATGACGGGCTGGCGTCTAGGGTTAATCCAACTTGGAGATCTGTGCTGTTTGCTATTCCCTGCCTACATAAGAATTGATCGCTCATACCTCGTCTTCTCATCCCCTGTCTTTGTAGAGTGAGACTCACTGGGAACAAGATTTTTGTTTTACCTTGGGATAGTTCACGTTTTGCTGCCGTATGTTCCTGTGGGCTGCTTTTCATGATATCCGGTTGGTCCAAGGAGCCCGCCATTTTGTAGGCATTTCGAGGGTGCTTCCATTGTTGAGTATTCCTAATAGCATCAGCATCTACAGGTTAGATCATGGAATCGCAGGTCCTAGTAGAAGAGGCACTAAAAGGAGTGAACTTTGACCCAAGTTATCTCATCCTGGTACAGATAGCCATAGGTCTGTTGTGAGGTACTGCGAGTGGGGTGTTCCCCTTTTGATAGTTTTGGCCAACTTTGTCTAAGTGCATAGCTAAATGTTTGGTGCAGGAGTCACTTAAAGAACCTGTAAAGAGAGGCTTTTTGTGTAGCATAATGTGCAACACGATCACCAGGACTGGTATTCCTCAGCCGTGCCGTAAGTTAGAGCAGAAAAGCAGCACACCATTGAGTGATGCACGTGTTGTGTGGGCAGTGAATGAATAGGTCTCAGTTGAGGGAAATTCTGGATATCATTCAATAGGATGTGGTAGGAAGAAAAGTGATCAAGACTTTTGGATGTTTGTGATGTTGCGAGATGGTGCTCCTACCTGAATCCATCCTGTGTGCAGTTTGCTGCTCAGACAGGTTCTGAGCACATGGATTTTGTGTTCATGGTGACTGGGTACAGAAAGGCTCGAAGGAAACATCAGTGTTGGTTGAGCTTGGGAGATTTCTGGTGGTGAAAATGATGTTTCCCTTGTGCCCATGCCATGATATCATGAGGTTTTGGGGAGCCACATGGATCCTTAGAATTTGAGAAGCCTTTGAATCCTGAAGTATTCCCGATGGCATGAGTAGCTGTAATGTATAAAATGGACAGAGCCCACTAAAAAAGAGAGAGATATAAGCTAAAGGGGGTGAGATTTTACCCTTGGTATCTCACCCTTGTGCAGATATGCTCTGAACCCGGAAAGACACCCTGCGAGAGATGCAAACCATGTTGCTGCGCCATGGGTCAACTTTCAAGCTCCACGACTAAATGTGGCTTGTTATCCTCACATAAAGAAGTGTATACCCAGCCTTCCTGGGCAGAAGATTACTTAAGTGCATCACCATTACCGGTGGCCTTGGAAGTTGAAAGGGTGTGCGGCTCCAGGTCATATTATTCCAACATATCTGGTAGTCCCCGGAAGCCACAGAATTGTGAAACATCCGTAGAAGTCGATGCCAGTGGTTCACATCTGAAAATGTGAACACGGATACTGTAGAGAATGGAAAGTTACGTGCTACTAGAGTCACATTCGCGTTGCTTACTGATCATTTAAGCTATGGTCACAGATTTCTCCAAATCCCTGTGGACCAACTGAAATGATTCTCAAGGAGAAGAGGTGCACGGTGGATGACAGTCTGTCCAAAAGTTCAAGAGAAATTGGTAAATCTTTGTTGCAGCATCAGGATATGATGAGCAAAGTTATGTGTTGGTGTGAATGTGAAGGGGCAATTTTCCACCCGGAAGCTGTGCTGTGTGCAGTGCCCTATCCAGCCAGGTGCAGTTCACGTACAATATCGGTTTACTGTAACCTGAGTGGATAGCGTAAGGCTCACAAGAACGTCGTTTGTGGTAGCTTCTGGACCAGCGATGGGGATGGCCTGTTGGGTGTCACGGAGCTGCCTGCCTTTATATCGAAATGATCTGTGGACTCGTCTGTGGCTGAGGCAGTCAGAGCTTTCTCTTGGGGGTCCTATGTGCACAATGTGAACACAAAGATTTTTCAGAAGGCAAATTGTTTCCAAGAGGACAATGAAGAACTACTAGAGGTCTTCTCACTGTGTCTCGGGTTCCACACATATCAAGTAGGCATAGAGACTTAGATGATGGATCCCTATTGAAGGAGGGATTTTGGTTAAAATTGGTAGGTGAGAATTCTCTAGGGGCGTTGATCTCTCTTGTGTGCAGCTTATAGAAAGGAGTGAGCGGAAAGTTCATAAATGCCTGTATGACTGCCTGGAGTCTTGGGTTAATCCAATTTGAGATGTGTGCTGTGTGCAATGCTCTGCCTAGAGAAGAACCGATCGTGTATACCTCGTCTACTCATTCCCTGTCTTGGTAGAGTAAGGTTCACTGGGAACATGATTTTTGTTTGACCTTGGAGTAGTTCGAGTTTCGGTGCTGCCTGAGCCTGTGGGCTGCTTTTCATGACATCTGATGGGTCCAGTGAGCCAGCCTGTTTGTAGGCATTTCGAGGGTGCTTCCTTTGTTGAGTTTTCCGAATAGCATCAGGACCTACAGTTTAGAGAATGGAATCGAGTTCCTAGTAGGAAAGGCAATAAACGGAGTGAGGTTTCCCCAAGGTATTTCCTCCTGGTACATCTTCCTTAGGTGTGGTGTGATGTCCTGCGAATGATGTGATCTCCTTTTGAAAGTTGGGGGTCAACGTTTTCTAGTTGCATAGATAAATGTAGGTTGCAGACACCAACAAAAAACCTGTAAACAGAGGCTGCCTGAGTAGGATAGTGAGAAAAGACATCACCAAGACTGGTGATGCTCCTAATCAGTGCACTAAGACGTAGAGCAGAAGAGCAGAACTCCATTGATTGATGCATGTTTTGTGTGCCAGTGAATGAATAGGTCTCAGTTTCGGGAATTTCTAGACATCATTCAATAGGATGTTGTAGGAAAAGATGCGAACATGACATTCGGATGTGCGTGAACTAGAGTTGGTGCTCCTACCTAAATCCACCCTGTGTGCAGTGTCCTGCTCAGGCAGTTTCTGAGCACTTAGAGTTGGTGTTCATAGTGACTGGGTACCGTAAGGCTGACAGCAAACATCAGTGTTGATTGAGGTTGGGATATTTCTAGTGGTGAACCTCATGTTTGCCTTGTGCCCTTGCCATGATATCATAAGGTTTGTGGAGCTACATGGTTCCCTACAATTTGAGAAGCCTTTGAATCCTGAAATATTCCCGATAGCATGAGTAGCAATAATTGATAAAGAGGAAACAAACAGACCATTAAAAATGAGAGAGAGATAAAAGCTTAAGGAAGTCAGTATTTACCCATTGTATCTCAGCTTGTGCATATACGCACAAAACACGGAAAGAGACCCTGGGAGAGATGCAAACCATGTTGCTGAGGCATGGCTCAGCTTTCTAGTTCCATGACTCAATGTGTGGTGTCATTCTCATAAAGAAGTGGAAACCCAGCCTTCCTGGGTAAAAGTATACCTAAATGCATCACCATTATTCGTGACCTTGGAACTGGCAAGGGTGTGTGGCTCCAGGACACATTATTCCAAGGTATCGAGTAGTCCCTGGAAGCCACAGAAATATGAAGCATCCCTAGATTTTGATGCCAGTTGTTCAGATCTGAAAATTTGAACACATATAGTATAGAGAACGGAAAGGCAAATGCTGCTAGAGTGACATTCGCCTTGCTTTCTGATCATTTAAGCTATGTTCAGACATTTCTCCAGATAGCGTTCGACCAACTGAAACAATTATCAAGGGGAAGAGGTGCATGATGGATGACAGTCTGTCCATGAGGTCAAGAGAAATAGGTAAATCCTTGTTGTAGCATCAGGATATGATGAGCAAAGTTATGTGTGGATGTGAATGTGAAAGGGCCATCTTCCACACGGAAGCTGTGCTGTATGCAGTGCCCTGCCCAGCCAGGTGCAGTTCACGTGCAATTGGTACGCTGTTCCCTGAATGGGTAGCATAAGGCTCACAAGAACGTCGTTTTTGGTGGCTGCTGGACCAGTGATGGGAATGGATTGGTAGGTTTCACTGAGCTGCCTGCCTTTATATTGTAATGACATGGGGAGTCATCTGTGGCTGAGGCATCTGCAGCGTTATTTCATTAGTCCTAACTGCACAATGTGAACACAAGATGTTTCCGAAGCAAAACGATTCCAAAAGGAGAAGTGAGAAATACTAGAGGTCTTCTCCCTCTGTATTGGTTTCCATACACATCAAGTAGGCATAGAGACGTGGTTGATGGATCCTTGTTGAAGGAGGGAATCAGTTTGAAACATGTAGGTCAATATTCTCCAGGGTCCTGAAACTCTTGTATGCAGGGTATAGAATGCCGTGGGCAGAGAGATCATAATTGGCTATATGACGAGCTGGGATCTAGGGTTAATCCAACTTGGAGATCTGTGCTGTGTGCTATTCCCTGCCTAGATAAGAATTGATCGCTCATACCTCGTCTCCTCATCCCCTGTCTTTGTAGAGTGAGAATCACTGGGCACAAGTTTTTTGTTTGACCTTGGGATAGTTCACGTTTTGCTGCCGTATGTTCCTGTGGGCTGCTTTTCGTGATATACGGTTGGTCCAAGGAGCCCGCTTTTTGTAGGCATTGCCAGGGTGCTTCCATTGTTGTGTATTCCTAATAGCATCAGCATCTATGGGTTAGATCATGGAATCACAGTTCCTAGTAGAAGAGGCACTAAAAGGAGTGAACTTTGACCCAAGGTATCTCATCCTGGTACAGATAGCCTAGGTCTGCTGTGAGGTACTGCGAGTGGGGTGTTCCCCTTTTGATTGTTTTGGCCAACTTTGTCTAAGTGCATAGCTAAATGTTTCGTGTGGGAGCCAATTAAAGAACCTGTAAAGAGAGGCTTTTTGTGTAGCATAATGTGCAACACCATCACCAGGACAGGTATTCCTCAGCTGTGCCGTAAGGTAGAGCAGAAGAGCAGCACACCATTGAGTGATGCACGTGTTGTGTGGGCAGTGAATGAATAGGTCTCATTTGAGGGAAATTCTGGACATCATTCAATAGCATGTGGTAGGAAGAGAAGTGAGAGGTGAACAGGACTTTTGGACGTGCGTGAAGTTGAGACTTGGTTCTCCTACGTAAATCCAACCTGTGTGCAGTGTGCTGCTCTGACAGGTTCTGAGCACTTGGAGTTGGTGTTCATTGTGACTGGGTACAGTGAGGCTCGCAGGAAACATCAGTGTTGGTTGAGCTTTTGAGATTTCTGGTGGTGAACCTGATGTTTCCCTTGTGCCCATGCCATGATATCATGAGGTTCTGGGGAGCCACATGGATCTTTATAATTTGAGAAAGCTTTAAATCCTGAAATATTCCTGATGGCATGAGTAGCAGTAATGTATAAAATGGAAAGAACCCACTAAAAAAAGAGAGAGATAAAAGATAAAGGGAGTGAGATTTTACCCATGGTATCTCACCCTTGTGCAGATATGCTCTGAACCCGGAAAGAGACCCTGCGAGAGATGCAAACCATGTTGCTGCACCAAGGGTCAACTTTCGAGCTCCACGACTCAATGTGGCTTGTCATCCAAATATAAAGAAATGTAAACCCAGCATCCTGGGAAGAAGACTACTTAAATTCATCACCATTACTGGTGGCCTTGGAAGTTGAAAGGGTGTGCTGCTCCAGGTCATATTATTCCAAGGTATCTGGTAGTCCCCGGAAGCCACAGAACTGTGAAATATCCGTAGACGTTGATGCCAGCGGTTCACTTCGGAAAATGTGAACACGGATACTGTAGAGAATGGAAAGGTAAGTGCTACTAGAGTCACATTCGCCTTGCTTGCTGATCATTTCAGGTATTGTCACAGATTTCTCCAAATCCCTGTGGACCAACTGAAATGATTCTCAAGGAGAATAGGTGCACGGAAGATGACAGTCTGTCCAAGATTTCAAGAGAAATCGGTAAATCTTTGTTGCAGCATCAGGATATGATGAGCAAAGGTACGTGTGGGTGTGAATGTGAAGGGCCCATCTTCCACCCGGAAGCTCTGCTGTGTGCAGTGCCTTATCCAGCCAGGTTCAGTTCTCAGACAATATCAGTGTACTATTCCCTGAGTGGATAGCGTAGGGCTCACAAGAACGTCGTTTGTGGTAGCTTCTGGACCAGTGATGGGGATGGACTGGTGGGTTTCTCGGAGCTGCCTGCCTTTATATCGTAATGATCCGGGGACTCGTCTGTGGCTAAAGTAGCCACAGATTTCTCTTGGGGGTCCTATCTGCACAATGTGAACACAAAGATTTTGCAGAAGGCAAATTGATTCCCAGAGGAGAATGAAGAAATACTAGAGGTCTTCTCACTGTGTCTCGGGTTCCACACATATCAAGTAGGCATAGAGACGTAGATGATGGATCCCTAATGAAGGATTGATTTTGGTTAAAATAGGTAGGGGAATATTCTCTAGGGGCGTTGATCTCTCTTGTTTGCAGCCTATAGAAATGAGTGGTCGGAAAGATCATAATTGCCTGTATGACTGCCTGGAGACTTGGGTTAATCGAATTTGAGATGTGTGCTGTGTGCCATGCTCTGCCTAGAGAAGAATCGATCGTGTATACCTCGTCTACTCATTCCCTGTCTTGGTAGAGTGAGGCTCACTGGGAACATGATTTTTGTTTGACCTTGGAGTAGGTCGAGTTTTGGTGCTGCCTGAGTCTGTGGGCTGCTTTTCATGACATCTGATGGGTCCAGTGAGCCAGCCTGTTTGTAGGCATTTCGAGGGTGCTTCCATTGTTGAGTTTTCCAAATAGCATCAGCACCTACAGGTTAGAGAATGGAATCGAGTTCCTAGTAGTAAAGGCAATAAACGGAGTGTGGTTTCCCCAAGGTATTTCCTCCTGGTACAGCTTCCATAGGTCTGGTGTGATGTCCTGCGAGTGTTGTGATCTCCTTTTGAGAGTTGGGGGTCAAAGTTTTCTAGTTGCATAGATAAATGTAGGTTGCAGACACCAACAAAAGAACCTGTAAACAGAGGCTGCCTGAGTATAATAGTGAGAAAAGACATCACCAAGACTGGTGATGCTCCTAATCAGTGCAGTAAGACGTAGAGCAGAAGAGCAGAACTCCATTGACTGATACATGTTTTGTGTGCCAGGGAATGAATAGGTCTCAGTTTCGGGAAATTCTAGACATCATTCAATAGGATGTTGTAGGAAAAGATGCGAACATGACATTCGGATGTGCGTGAACTCGAGTGTGGGTGCTCCCACCTAAATCCACCCTGTGTGCAGTGTCCTGCTCAGGCAGGTTCCGAGCACTTAGAGTTGGTGTTCCTAGTGACTGGGTACCGTAAGGCTCACAGGAAACATCAGTGTTGGTTGAGGTTGGGACATTTCTAGTGGTGAACCTCATGTTTCCCTTGTGCCCTTGCCATGATGTCATGAGGTTTGTGGAGCCACACGGGTCCCTACAATTTGAGAAGCCTTTGTATCCTGAAATCTTCCCGATAGCATGAGTAGCAATAATTGACAAAGAGGAAACAAACAGACCATTAAAAACGAGAGAGAGAAAAAAGCTAAAGGGAGTCAGTATTTACCCATGGTAACTCAGCTTGTACATATACGCACTAAACATGGAAAGAGACCCTGGGAGAGATGCAAACCATGTTGCTGAGGCATGGCTCAGCTTTCTAGTTCCATGACTGAATGTGGGGCGTCATTCTCATAAAGAAGTGGAAACCCAGCCTTCCTAGATAAAAGAATACCCAAATGCATCAACGTTACTAGTGGCCTTGGAACTGGCCAGGGTGTGTGGCTCCAGGGCACATTATTCCAAGGTATCGAGTAGTCCCTGGAAGCCACAGAAATATGAAGCATCCCTAGATTTTGATGCCAGTTGTTCAGATCTGAAAATGTGAACACGTATAGTATAGAGAACGGAAAGGTAAATGCTGCTAGAGTGACATTTGCCTTGCTTTCTCATCATTTAAGCTATGTTCAGATATTTCTCCAGATAGCGTTCGACCAACAGAAACAATTCTCAAGGGGAAGAGGTGCATGATGGATGACAGTCTGTCCATGAGGTCAAGAGAAATCGGTTAATCTTTGTTGCAGGATCAGGATATGATGAGCAAAGGTATGTGTGGGTGTGAATGTGAAAGGGCCATCTTCCACCCGGAAGCTCTGCTGTGTGCTGTGCCCTGCCCAACCAGGTGCAGTTCACGTGCAATTGGTACGCTGTTCCCTGAATGGGTAGCATAAGGCTCACAAGAACGTCGTTTTTGGTGGCTTCTGGACCAGTGATGGGCATGGATTGGTAGGTTTCACTGAGCTGCCTGCCTTTATATTGTAATGACATGGGGAGTCATCTGTGGCTGAGGCATCCGCAGCGTTATTTCATTAGTCCTAATTGCACAATGTGAACACAAGATGTTTCCGAAGCAAGACGATTCCAAAAGGAGAAGTGAGAAATACTAGAGGTCTTCTCGCTCTGTCTTGGGTTCCATATATATCAAGTAGGCATAGAGATGTGGATGATGGATCCCTATTGAAGGAGGGAATCAGGTTGAAACATGTAGGTCAATATTGTCCAGGGTCCTGAAACTCTTGTATGCAGGTTATAGAATGCCGTGGGCGGAGAGATCATAATTGGCTCTATGACGGGCTGGTGTCTAGGGTTAATCCAACTTGGAGATCTGTGCTGTGTGCTATTCCCTGCCTAGATAAGAACTGTTCGCTCATACCTCGTCTCCTCATCCCCTGTCTTTGTAGAGTGAGACTCACTGGGAACAAGATTTTTGTTTGACCTTGGGATAGTTCACGTTTTGCTGCCGTATGTTCCTGTGGCCTGCTTTTCATGATATCCGGTTGGTCCAAGGTGCCCGCCTTTTGTAGGCATTTCCAGGGTGCTTCCATTGTTGAGTATCCCTAATAGCATCAGCATCTACAGGTTAGATCATGGAATCACAGTTCCTAGTAGACGAGGCACTAAAAGGAGTGAACTTTGACCCAAGGTGTCTCATCCTGGTACAGATAGCCATCTGTCTGCTGTGAGGTACTGCGATTGGGGTTTTCCCATTTCATAGTTTTGGCAAACTTTGTCTAAGTGCATAGCTAAATGTTTGGTGCGGGAGCCACTTAAAGAACCTGTAAAGAGAGGCTTTTTGTGTACCATAATGTGCAACACCATCACCAGGACTGGTATTCCTCAGCTGTGCCGTAAGGTAGAGCAGAAGAGCAGCACACCATTGAGTGATGCACGTGTTGTGTGGGCAGTGAATGAATAGGTCTCAGTTGAGGGAAATTCTGGACATCATTCAATAGCATGTGGTAGGAAGAGAAATGAGAGGTGAACAGGACTTTTGGACGTGCGTGAAGTTGAGAGTTGGTGCTCCTACCTGAATCCAACCTGTGTGCAGTGTGCTGCTCAGACAGGTTCTGAGCACTTGGAGTTGGTGTTCATCGTGACTGGGTACAGTAAGGCTCGCAGGAAACATCAGTGTTGGTTGAGCTTAGGAGATTTCTGGTGGTGAACCTGATGTTTCCCTTGTGCCCATGCCATGATATCATGAGGATCTGGGGAGCCACATGGATCCTTATAATTTTGAAGCCTTTGAATCCTGAAATATTCCCGATGGCATGAGTAGCAATAATGTATAAAATGGAAAGAACCCACTAAAGAAAGAGAGAGATAAAAGCTAAAGGGAGTGAGATTTTACCCATGGTATCTCACCCTTGTGCAGATATGCTCTGAACCTGGAAAGAGACCCTGCGAGAGATGCAAACCATGTTGCTGCTCCATGGGTCAAATTTCGAGCTCCACGACTCAATGTGGCTTGTCATCCTCACATAAAGAACTGTAAACCCAGCCTTCCTGGGCAGAAGATTACTTAAATGCATCACCATTACCGGTGGTCTTGGAAGTTGAAAGGGTGTGCATCTCCAGGTCATATTATTCCAAGGTATCTGGTAGTCCCCGGAAGCCACAGAACTGTGAAACATCCGTAGAGGTCGATGCCAGCAGTTCATGTCTGAAAATGTGAACACGGATACTATAGAGAATGGAAAGGTAAGTGCTACTAGAGTCACATTCACCTTGCTTGCTGATCATTTAATCTATATCTCAGATTTCTCCAAATACCTGTGGACCAACTAAAATGATTCTCAAGGAGAAGAGGTGCACGGTGGATGACAGTCTGTCCAAGATTTCAAGAGAAATGGGTAAATCTTTGTTGCAGCATCAGGATATGATGAGCAATGGTATGTGTGGGTGTGAATGTGAAGGGGCCATCTTCCAACCCAGAATCTCGGCTGTGTTCAGTGCCCTATCCAGCCCGGTGCAGTTCACGTACAATATCAGTGTACTGTTCCCTGAGTGGATAGCGTAAGGCTCACAAGAACGTCGTTTGTGGTAGCTTCTGGACCAGCGATGGGGATGGCCTGTTGGGTGTCACGGAGCTGTCTGCCTTTATATCGTAATGATCCGGGGACTCGTCTGTGGCTGAGGCAGCCACAGCTTTCTCTTGGGGGTCCTATCGGCACAATGTGAACACAATGATTTTTCAGAAGGCAAATTGTTTCCAAGAGGAGAATGAAAAAATACTAGAGGTCTTCTCACTGTGTCTCGGGTTCCACACATATCAAGTAGGCATAGAGACGTAGATGATGGATCCCTATTGAAGGAGGGATTTTGGTTAAAATAGGTAGGTGAATATTCTCTAGGGGCGTTGTTCTCTCTTGTATGCAGCCTATAGAAAGTAGTGGGTGGAAAGATCATAATTGCCTGTATGACTGCCTGGAGTTTTGGGTTAATGCAATTTGAGATGTGTGCTGTGAGCAATGCTCTGCATAGAGAAGAACCGATCGTGTATACCTTGTCTACTCATTCCCTGTCTTGGTAGAGTGAGGCTCACAGGGAACATGACTTTTGTTTGACCTTGGAGTAGGTCGAGTTTTGGTGCTGCCTGTGTGTGTGGGCTGCTTTCATGACATTTGATGGGTCCCGTGAGCCAGCCTCTTTGTAGGCATTTCGAGGGTGCTTCCATTGTTGAGTTTTCCGAATAGCATCAGCACCTACAGGTTAGAGAATGGAATCGAGTTCCTAGTAGGAAAGGCAATAAACGGAGTGAGGTTTCCCCAAGGTATTTCCTCCTGGTACAGCTTCCGTAGGTCTGGTGTGATGTCCTGCGAGTGATGTGATCTCCTTTTGAGAGTTGGGGGTCAAAGTTTTCTAGTTGCATAGATAAATGTAGGTTGCAGACACCAACAAAAGAACCTGTAAACAGAGGCTGCCTGAGTAGCATAGTGAGAAAAGACATCACCAAGAGTGGTGATGCTCCTAATCAGTGCACTAAGACGTAGAGCAGAAGAGCAGAACTCCATTGAGTGATGCATGTTTTGTGTGCCTGTGAATGAATAGGTCTCAGTTTAGGGAAATTCTAGACATCATTCAATAAGATGTTGTAGGAAAAGATGCTAACATGACATGCGGATGTGCGTGAACTCGAGAGTTGGTGCTCCTACCTAAATCCACCCTGTGTGCAGTGTCCTGCTCAGGCAGATTCTGAGCACTTAGAGTTGGTTTTCCTAGTGACTGGGTATGGTAAGGCTCACAGGAAACTTCAGTGTTGGTTGAGGTTGGGACATTTCTAGTGGTGAACCTCATGTTTCCCTTGTGTCCTTGCCATGATGTCATGAGGTTTGTGGAGCCACACGGGTCCCTACAATTTGAGAAGCCTTTGAATCCTGAAATATTCCCGATAGCATGAGTATCAATAATTGATAAAGTGGAAACAAACAGACCATTAAAAACGACAGAGAGAAAAAAGCTAAAGGGTGTCAGTATTTACCCATGGTATCTCAGCTTGTGCATATATGCACAAAACACGGAAAGAGACCCTGGGAGAGATGCGAACCATGTTGCTGAGCCATGGCTCAGCTTTCTAGTTCCATGACTCAATGTGGGGTGTCATTCTCATAAAGAAGTGAAAACCTAGCCTTCCTGGGTAAAACAATACCCAAATGCATCACCGTTACTAGTGGCCTTGGAACTGGCAAGGGTGTGAGGCTCCAGGACACATTATTCCAAGGTATCGAGTAGTCCCTGGAAGCCACAGAAATATGAAGCATCCCTAGATTTTGATGCCAGTTGTTCAGATCTGAAAATGTGAACACGTATAGTATAGAGAACGGAAAGGTAAATGCTGCTAGAGTGACATTCGCCTTGCTTTCTGATCATTGAAGCTATGTTCAGATATTTCTCCAGATAGCGTTCGACCAACTGAAACAATTCTCAAGGGGAAGAGGTGCATGATGTATGACAGTCTGTCCATGAGGTCAAGAGAAATCGGTAAATCTTTGTTGCAGCATCAGGATATGATGAGCAAAGGTATGTGTGGGTGTGAATGTGAAAGGGCCATCTTCCACACGGAAGCTCTGCTGTGTGCAGTGCCCTGCCCAGCCAGGTACAGTTCACATGCAATTGGTACGCTGTTCCCTGAATAGGTAGCATAAGGCTCACAAGAATGTCGTTTCTGGTGGCTTCTGGACCAGTGATGGCATGGATTGGTAGGTTTCACTGAGCTGCCTGCCTTTATATTGTAATGACATGGGGAGTCATCTGTGGCTGAGGCATCCGCAGCGTTATTTCATTAGTCCTAATTGATAATGTGAACACAAAATGTTTCCAAAGCAAGACGATTCCAAAAGGAGAAGTGAGAAATACTAGAGGTCTTCTCCCTCTGTCTTGGGTTTCATACATATCAAGTAGGCATAGAGACGTGGATGATGGATCCCTATTGAAGGAGGGAATCAGGTTGAAGCATGTAGGTCAATATTCTCCAGGGCCCTGAAACTCTTGTATGCAGGGTATAGAATGCCGTGGGCAGAGAGATCATAATTGGCTATATGACGGGCTGGAGTCTAGGGTTAATCCAACTTGGAGATCTGTGCTGTGTGCTATTCACTGCCTAGATAAGAACTGATTGCTCATACCTCGTCTCCTCATCCCCTTTCTTTGTAGAGTGAGACTCACTGGGAACAAGGTTTTTGTTTGACCTTGGGATAGTTCACGTTTTGCTGCCGTATGTTCCTGTGGGCTGCTTTTCATGATATCCTGTTGGTCCAAGGAGCCCGCTTTTTGTAGGCATTTCCAGGGTGCTTCCATTGTTGAGTATTCCTGATAGCATCAGCATCTACAGGTTAGATCATGGAATCGCAGTTCCTAGTAGAAGAGGCACTAAAAGGAGTGAACTTTGACCCAAGGTATCTCATCCTGGTACAGATACCCATAAGTCTGCTGTGAGGTACTGTGAGTGGGGTCTTCCCCTTTTGATAGTTTTGGCCAACTTTGTCTAAGTGCATAGCTAAATGTTTGGTGCGGGAGCCACTTAAAGAACCTGTAAAGAGAGGCTTTTTGTGTAACATAATGTGCAACACCATCACCAGGACTGGTATTCCTCAGCCGTGCCGTAAGGTAGAGCAGAAGAGCAGCACACCATTGAGTGATGCATGTGTTGTGTGGGCAGTGAATGTATAGGTCTCAGTTGAAGGAAATTCTGGACATCATTCAATAGGATGTGGTATGAAGAGAGGTGAACATGACTTTTGGATGTGCGTGAAGTTGAGAGTTGGTGCTCCTACCTGAATCCAACCTGTGTGCAGTGTGCTGCTCAGACAGGTTCTGAGCACTTGGAGTTGGTGTTCATCGTGACTGGGTACAGTAAGGCTCACAGCAAATATCAGTGTTGGTTGAGCTTAGGAGATTTCTGGTGGTGAACATGATGTTTCCCTCGTGGCTGTGCTCTGATATCAAGTGGTTCTGGGCAGGCACATGGATCCTTATAATTTTAGAAGCCATTGAATCCTGAAATATTCCCGATGGCATGAGTAGCAATGATGTATAGATTGAAAAGAAACAACCCATTAAAAAAGAGAAGGAGCTAAAAGCTAAAGGAGTCACTTTTCCCCCATAGTATCTCACACTTTTGGAGATATGCTCTGAACACGGAAAGAGACCCTGCGAGAAATGCAAACCATTTTGCTGGGCCATGGGTCATCTTTATAGTTCCCCGACTCAATATGGGGTGTCATCCTCACATAAAAAAGTGTAAACACAGCCTTCTTCAGCAGAAGAATTCTTAAATGCATCACCATTACCGATGGCCTTGGAAGTTGAAAGGGTGTGCGGCTCCAGGTCATATTATTCCAAGGTATCTGGTAGTCTCTGGAAGCCACAGAACTGTGAAACATCCATAGATGTTGATGCCCGTTTTTCACTTCTGAATATGTGAACACGTATACTGTAGAAAATGGAAAGGTAAATACTACTAGAGTCACATTCGCCTTGCTTGCTGATCATTTAAGCTATGGTCACAGATTTCTCCAAATACCTTTAGACCAACTGAAATGATTCTCAGTGAGAAGAGCTGCATGGTGGATGACAGTTTGTCTAACATTCAAGAAAAATCACCAAATATTTGTTGCAGAATCAAGATATTATGAGAAAAGTTATGTGTGGATGTGAATCTGAAAGGGCCATTTTCCACCCGGAAGTTCTTCAGTGTGCAGTGCCCTGTCCAGCCAGGTGTAGTTCACGTACAATATCAGTGTACTGTTCCCTGATTGGATAGCATAAAACTCACAAGTATGTTGTTTGTGGTGGCATCTGGGCCAGTGATAGGGATGTTCTGGTGGGTTTCATGGATCTCCCTGCCTTTATTTTGTAATGATCTGGGAGCCGTCTATGGCTGAGGCAGCCATAGCATTCTTTTGGGGATCCTATCTGCACAATGAGAACACAAACATGTTTTTAAGACACAAGTTGATTCCAAGAGGTGAAGAACAAATGCTAGAAGTCTTCTCACTGTGTTTCTGGTTCCATACATATCAAGTTCGCATAGAGACGTAGTTGATGGATCCCTATTGAAGGAGGGATTTTGGTTAAAATAGGTAGGTGAATATTCTCTAGGGGTGTTGATCTCTCTTGTGTGCAGCCTATAAAAAGCATTGAGTGGAAAGGTCATAATTGCCTGTATGACTGCCTGGAATCTTGGGTTAGTCCACATTTTAGATGTGTGCTGTGTGCAGTGCTCTGCCTAGAGAAGAACTGATCAAGTATACCTTGTGTACTCATTTCTTTTTTTTGTAGAGTGAGGCTCACTGGGAATATGATTTTCTTTGACCTCGGAATAATTCGAGTTTTGGTGCTGCCTGTGTCTGTGAGCTGCTTTTCATGATATCTTTTGGGTCCAATGAGCTAGCCAGTTTGTAGGCATTTCGAGTGTGCTTCCTTTTTGGAGTATTCCTAATAGCATCAGCAACTACAGGCTAGATAATGGAATCTAATTCCTAATAGAAAAGACAATAAATGGAATGAGGTTTCCCCAAGGTATTTCCTCCTGGTACAGATACCATAGGTCTGGTGTGATGTCTTGCGAGCGATATGATCTACTTTTGATAATTGTGAGTTAATGTTTTCTAGTTGCATAGATAAATGTGGGTTGCAGTAACCAACAAAACATCCTGTAAACAGAGGCTTCCTGAGTTGCATAATGTGCAACAACATCACCATGACTGGTGTTCCTCATTTCTGTTGTAAGACAGAGCAGAAGAGCCAAACTCCATTGAGTGATGCATGGTTTGTGTGGGCAGTGAATTAATAGGTCTCAATTTAGGGAAATTTTGACATCATTCAATAGGATGTAGTAGGAAGAGAAGTAATCATGACGGTTTGATGTGCGTGAAGTTGAGAGTTGTTTCTTCTACCTGAATCCACCCTGTGTATAGTGCCCTGCTCCGACGGATCTAAGCACTTAGAGTTCTGTGCATAGTTACTTGGTACAGGAATGCTCCAAGGAAACATCAATGTTGGTTGAGTTTGGGAGATTTCTAGTGGTGAACTTGATGTTTCCATTGTGCCCTTTCCATGATGTCATGAAGTATTGTGAGCCACATGGATCCTTATAATTTGAGAAGCCTTTGAATCCTGAGATATTCCCGATAGCATGAGCAGCAATAATTTATAAAATGGATACAGCCTATTACAAAAAGGAGAGAGAGAAAAGCTAAAGGGAGTTAATTTTTATCCATGGTATCTCATCCTTGAGCATGTACACACAGAACATGGAAAGAATTTTGCAACAGATGCAAACCATGTTGCTTGGCCATGGGTCAAATTTCTAGTTCCACGACTCAATGTGGGATGTCATCCTCACTTAAAGAAGTGTAAACATGGCCTTCCTTGGTAGAAGACTACTTAAATGCTTACCATTACTGGTAGCCTTGGAAGTTGAAAGGGTGTGTGGATCCGTGTGGTGTTATTCCAAGGTATCGAGTAGTCCCTGGAAGCCACAGAATTGTGAAGCATCTGTAGATTTTGATGCCAGTTGTTCAGATCTGAAAATGTGAACATGTATACTGTAAAGAATGGAAAGGTAAATGCTACTATGGTCACATTTACCTTGCCTGCTGATCATTTAATATATGTTCACATATTTCTCCAGACACCTGTATACCAGCTGAAATGATTCTCAAAGAGAAGAGGTGCATGGTGGGTGACAGTCTGTCCATGATTTCAAGAGAATTTGGGAAGTCTTTGTTGCAGAATCAGTATATAATGAGCAAAGGTATGTGTGGGTGTGAATGTGAAAGGGCCCTCTTCCACCTGGAAGGTCTGCTGTGTGCAGTGCCCTGCCCAGCCAGGTGCTGTCCATGTACAGTTTGTGTACTGTAAGTGTAAGCTTTACAAGAACGTCGTTGTTTTTGGTGGCTTCTGGACCAGTGATGGGGATGAACTGGTGGGTTTCACGGAGCTGCCTGCCTTTATATCGTAATGACCTGGGGAGTCATCTGTGGCTGAGGCATCCACAGTTTTATTTCATTGGTCCTATCTGCACAATGTGAATACAAAGGTTTTTCAGAAGGTAAGATGATTCCAAGAGAAGTGAGAAATACTAGTGGTCTTCTCCCTCTGTCTTGGGTTCCATACATATCAAGTAGGCATAGAGACGTGGATGATCAATCCCTATTGAAGGAGGGGTTCAGGTTAAAATAGGTAGGTGAATATTTTCTAGATATCTGGATCTCTCTTGTGTGTAGTCTATAGAATACAGTGGGCAGAGAGATCATAATTGCCTGTATGACTGCCTGGAGTCTTGCTTTAATCCATATTTGTGATCTGTGCTGTTTGCAATGCCCTGCCTATAGAAGAACTGATCATGTATACCTCTTCTATTCATTCCCTGTCTAAGTAGAGTGAGGCTCACTGAGATCATGATTTTTGCTTATCCTTGGAGCAGTTCTAATGTTGATGCTTCATGTGTCTGTGGGCTGCTTTCCATGATATCTTGTTGGTCCAGGGAGCCACCCGGTTTGTATGCATTTCGAGTGTGCCTCCAGTGCTTAAGTATTCCTAATTGCATCAGCACCTACTGCTTAGATAATGGAGTCGCAGTTCCTATTAGAAAAGAAACTAAACAAAATGTGATTTTACCCAAGGTATCTCATCCTGGTACAGATACACATAATTCAGGTGTGAGATCCTGCGAGAGAGGTGATCTTCATTTGATAGTCGCTGGTCAACTTTTTCTAGGGGCATAGCTAAATATTGGGTGCAGTAACCAATTAAAGAACCTGTAAACAGAGGCTTCCTGTATAATGTTCAAAAACCTCACCTTGACTGGTGGCCTTTGGACAATGATGGATGTGGGTCTTCAGGTGTTATTATTCCAAGATATCAGGGAGGGTCAGGAAGACAGTCATAGCTAAATCATGATCTCAGAAGTCCACATCTGAAAATGTGACTATGCCTAATGTAGAGAATTGAAAAACTATTGCTACTAGAGACACATTCACCTTGATTCTTGTGCATTTATCTGTTTTCACTTAAATCTCTAGATATTTGTAGACAAGCTGAACAAATCCTCAAGAAAAGGAATTGAAAGTTGCATGACAGAGGTTCAGTGTTTTGATGGTGGTTGGATATATGTTTGTTGTAACATCCAAATATGCATGATGAGCAGCAGTATGTGTGGATGTAAGGATGAAAGGGCAAGTTCTCTTCCTGCAAGTCCTGCTGTGTGCAGTGGCCTGCCCAGATAGTTTGATTTCAACTTTACACTATGTTTCTGGACTGTCTTGGTAGAATAATGGTAACAAGAACATCTTTTGTGGTTACCTTGGACCAGTGGTGTGGGTGGAGCTCTAAGAGTCTTTGAGCTGCCTGCCTTGATGTCATAATGACTCTTGTGTCATGTGTGCCTCTACCATCCTTGGTAAGATTTCATTTGTCCTCTCCTCAGAATGTTACATGGAAACTTTGGAGAAGTAAAATCTGCCAGGGTCCAACCCCCAGAGGATCCAGGAGAACCTGAAGGAAAAACGGTGTCAGCGGATGGTTTAGAGAGAGAGATAAGGAAATAATATTATAGATGAGAAAATAGAGGAGAGAAAGAGGCTGATATTCTTTGGTTTACATAGAAAGCCAATAAAACTTCAAGACAAGAAATTTGCCCTGTTCATAGAGGCCACAGGTGCCTTCCCGATCTCCCAAGGAAGTGAAGATGCAGAACGTCTTCCCGTTCAGGTCTTAGAAACCCGGGCAGATAAGTGAACACAGGGAGCCTCTATGCTCCAAGGGATCAGCCTGAAAAAGAGACGGTGGAAGAGAGAGAGGGAGAAAATGATTGACACGAGGAGACCAAGCTACTTCAGTAAGCAAGGCTACATAGCTTTATTTTTTAAAAGTACTTTTATACTCTGTCTTATACATAGAAGGAAAGGAAAAATGCAAAGTCATACAGAGTCAGCCCAAACATTACATCTGTTTTGTCTTTATCAAACAAACCTTTCCCATAAACAATATTGTGTACATTATCTTCTGGCCTTGGAGGCCTGTAAACATTTTATGACCCTCTTTTGATAAAGGCTTCTCAACCAGTAAACTTATTTTCCCTTGAAATGTTTTTTCTTTTATTTCTAATCTATGTCAGCTTCATAAAGTATTAAACAAGCTACATTTCTCATGGAGTAAAGGTGCAATGAGTTACAAGAAAGAACCAATTAGCTCAGAAGTCTGATGTGATTAAATTCAAGGCTACACTTGTTTTTCTTACATTCCAACTATGTTAACTAATGCACTCCCAGGTGCACAGTGAATAAGAGATATGGAACTTAGCAACAAGCATTGGCCAAATAATGAAATCCTACATTAACACTACTCTAATAACTTTTAACTCTTTGAAAGGCTCTATGTTTTAGGCTTTCCATGCCTCTCACAGTTGGGAGGCTGTAAATAATCATATGTATAGCTGCAAGAGTCTGGATATACCTGCCAAGCAAGCTAGAATGCTAACAGAGGGGGTTTGATTTGAAATATTTCTCTCATGTCCATGAGACTTATTAGCTATAGCCCTAAGTTGATTTTTTTCAGATAAGGGTGGTCAGAAATAGCCCCCTGTTAATGTCAGAGAAGTTGGTGAAAGTCATGAAATAGTAAAACAGACAGATTCTGGTTTTGGGGTAGATGCTCGAGAAAGCCTAGGGAGCCCGTTGAGTCCTGAAGCCTTGCTTAACAGTTCTCTTCCACATGACCTCGTCATGGGTCGGATCTCCCAAAGTGGCTCCTGGCAAAAATCATACGTGTTTAAGGAAAAGAGAAATACGAGATTCTTTTCTTTGTCTAGGCCCTCACACATCTAAAGTAAGTATAAAGGGTATTGAAGGGGATAACCCCTGAGGTTGGTTAAGGGATTCATAAAATGTGTGGATATACCTTCAGTGTGTGGAGATATCTTGCATGGAGCCATCAGGATTCAGAAGCAAATGATGTGGAAGCTACTTGAAAGAGCATAACGGAATGGGTTTTTCCTACACATTAAAGAATTTTGTGTGTCATGCCCTACTCAGCTAGGTACTATTCATTTTTATAGTGTGTAAACAGTGCCTCCCTGAATGAGTAAGTCTCTCCAGGAATGCTAATGTGGTGTTATTTGTTTCATGGGAAGTTTAAGCTTGGATTTCCAAGTGTCCTTAGCCCCCTCCAGAAAGTTATGAGCACCCTTATAACACCCTCATCTCTAAAATCTTATGTATCACTTATGAATTCAATTTCTAAAAGTTGAACAGGTACAGGTTATAAAGGAATAGTGGAATTCCTTTGAAACAAAGAGAGATCTGAAACACCTATTACTCTCAGGGTCCTCATCTGAGCGTGTACAGTATGTTGAAGTAGTGAGGACAGTGTAGTGAAGGAGGGATGCCAGCTGGAGGGCTGTAGATCACTATTTTCAAGTTCTATGCATGAAACTTGGGAGGGGTTCAAAGACTTGGTTGGAATAATGAGGAATATTTCATTCGAGAATGTGAAGGGAAAAAGCATGATGTCCACATTAAAGCCATGGTACATGCCATGCCCTGACTAGAAAAGTGTGTTGACTTCAACTACCAGTAAACAGAGCCTTCCTGGGTAGAGTAATATGCACCTAGTTCATCATTACTGGTGGCCTTTGGACTAGGGATGGGTGTGGGGCTCCAGGTGATATGACTCCAAGACATCAGGAAGGACCTGAAAACTATAGAGATATCAAACATATGTTGATTATGATCTCCATAGTCCAAATCTGAAAATGTGCACATATATACATTAGAGAATAGAGAGATATATTAGAGAATAGAAAGATAAGTGCAAATATAATCACATTCATCTTGCTTGCTGATCTTTTCCCTTATGCTCACATGTTTTTTTTTTTTTTTCAGATACCTATAGGCCAGCTGAAGAGAATCTCCAGAAGAAGAGATTATCAAGGAAAAGAAATGAAAATTGGATGACAGTGTGTCCAAATTTTAAGGGAAATCAGAATATCTTTGTTGGAGACTCAGGATATGATGATCAAAGTTATGTGTGGGCATGAGGGTTAAAGGGCAATCCTCCACCTGAAAGACTTGTTGTGTGCAGTGCCCTGCCCAGACAGGTTTAGTTCATGTAGATTCAGTGTATTGTGCTGTGGATGGATAGAGTAAGGCTCACAAGAACATCATTTTTGAAGGCTTATGGACAAATGATGGGGATGAGCTGCCTGTCTTTATACCATGATGACCCAGGGAGTCATCTGTGGCTTAGATATCCTAGGATTATGTCATTGGTCCTATCTGCACAATGTGAACACAAAGAATTTTCAGAAAGCAAGATGATTCCTCTAAGAGAAGAGAGAAATACTAGAGGTTCTCTCTCTCTCCCTCCCTCTCTCTCTCTCTCTCTCTCTCTCTCTCTCTCTCTCTCTCTCTCTCTCTCTCTCTCTGTCTCAGTTTTCATATGTCTCAAGTAGGCATAGTGAAGTGGATGCTGAATATCAGGTGAAGTAGAGATGCAGGTTATAATCTGTGGGTGGATATTTTCATGGATATATCTTTCCTGGAGCCATCAGGATGTGATGCAGAGAGATCCTAGGTGCTTCAAAGACAGCCCAAAGTCTTGGGTTGATTAGTCAGTGACAGCCCTGCTGTGTGCGATCCCCTGCCTAGACAGGTACTGATCTTGTAGTTCTCATGTAATCACTATTTGTCTGGATAGAGTAAGGCTCCCATGCAACATGGTTTGTGGTTGACCTAGGAACAGTTCTATTGTTGGAGTTGCATATGTCCTTGGCTACTTGCCAATGTGAGGGGGAAACTGGGTCTTTTTCAGATGAGTGGGGCCATGCTTGGTAAATCTTTAATCCATGAGATTATACAGTTGATGTGAGAAACAGAGTCAAGAGAATAGATCTGATAGACAGAGTGCCTGAAGAATTACAGACAGTGGTTCATGAAATTGTGGGATTCCCCAGTGATTCAGATGGCAAAGAGTCTTCCTGCAATGCAGGAGACCCAGGTTCGATCCCTGGGTCAGGAAGATCCCCTGGAGAAGGAAATGGCAATCCACTCCAACACTCTTGCCTGGACAATTCCATGGAGGGAGGAGCATGGTGGGCTACAGTCCATGGGGTCTCAAAGAGTTGGACATGACTGAGTGACTTCACTTTCTTTCTCTCATGACATTGTATAGGAGGCTGGGATCAAGACCATCCCCAAGAAAAAGAAATGCAAAAAGGCAAAATGGTTGCCAGAAGATGTCATACAAATAGCTGTGAAAAGAAGAGAATCAGAAGGCAGAGGAGAAAAGGAAACATATACCCATTAAAATTCAAAGTTCCAAAGAATAGAAAGGAGAGATAAGAAAACATTCCTCAGTAGTCAATGCAAAGAAATAGAGAAAAACAATAGAATGGGAAAGAATAGAGATCTCTTCCAGAAAATTAGAGATACCAAGGGAACATTTCATGCAAAGATGGGCAGAATAAAAGATAGAAATGGTATGGACCTAACAGAAGCAGAAGATATTAAGAAGAAGTGGCAAAAATATGCAGAAGATCTGTACAAAAAAGATCTTCAAGACCAAGATAATCACGATGGTGTGATCACTCACCTAGAACCAAACATCCTGGAATGTGAAGTCAAGTGAGCCTTAGGAAGCATCACTATGAACAAAGCTAGTGGAGGTGATGGAATTCCAGTTGAGCTATTTCAAATCCTAAAAGATAATGCTGTGAAAGTGCTGCATTCAACATGCCAGCAAATTTGGAAAACAGTAGTGGCCACAGGACTGGAAAAGATCAGTTTTCATTCCAATCCCAAAGAAAGTCAATGCCAAAGAATGTTCAAACTCCTGCACAGTTTCACTCATCTCACACTCTAGCAAAGTAATGCTCAAAATTCTCCAAGCCAGGCTTGAAGTGTATGTGCACTGTGAAGTTCCAGATGTTCAAGCTGAATTTAGAAAAAGCAGTGGAACCAGAGATCAAATCGCCAACATGTGTCAGATCATGGAAAAAAGCAAGAAAGTTCCAGAAAAACATCTATTTCTGCTTCATTGACTATGCCAAAGCCTTTGATTGTGTGGATCACAACAAACTGTGGAAAATCTGAAAGAGATGGAAATACCAGACCAACTGACCTGCCTCCTGAGAAATATGTATGCAGGTCAGGAAGCAGCAGTTAGACCTGGACATGGAACAGACTGGTTTCAAATTGGGAAAGGAATACGTTAAGGCTGTGTATTGTCACCTTGCTTATTTAATTTATATGCAGAGCACATCATGATAAATGCTGGGCTGGATGAAGCACAAGCTGGAGTCAAGATTTCCGGGAGAAATATCAATAACTCAGATATGCAAGTGACAGCACCCTTATGGCAGAAAGTTAAGAACTAAAGAGCCTCTTGATGAAAATGAAAGAGGAGAATGAAAACGTTGGCTTAAAACTCAACATTCACAAAACCAAGGTCATGGCACCTGGTCCCATCTCTTCATGGCAAATAGATGGGGAAACAATGGAAATGTTGAGAGCTTCTGTTTTGGGTGCTCCAAAATCACTACAGATGATAATTGCAGCCATGAAATTAAGACACTTGCTCCTTGGAAGAAAAGTTATGACCAACGTAGACAGGATATTAAACAGCAGAGACATTACTTTGCTGACAGAGTTCCATCTAGTCAACACTATAGTTTTCCCAGTGGACATGTATGGATGTAACATTTGGACTATAAAGAAATCTGAGCACCGATGAATTGATGCTTTTGAACTGTGTGTTGGAGAAGACTCTTGAGAGTCCCTTGGATTGCAAAGAGATCCAACCAGTCTATCCTAAAGGAAATCAGTCCTGAATATTCATTTGAAGGACTGATGCCTATGCTGAAACTCCAATATTTTGACCACCTAATTCGAAGAACTGATTCATTGGAAAAGACCCTGATGCTGGGAAAGATTGAAAGGAGGAAGAGAAGGGGAAGACAGAGGATGAGGAGGACAGAAGAGAGGATGAGATGACTGGATGGCATCACCGACTCAATGGACATGAGTTTGAGTAAACTTCAGGAGTTGGTGATTGCAAGGGAGGCCTGGCATGCTGCAATCCACGGGGTCACAAAGAGTCAAGACACAACTGAGTGACTAAGCTGAACTGAACTTGACAAAGTGTCATGAGGATCCAGAGAGCCATGTGGATTCTATGCATTTTAGGATGTTTCCAGTGCTTGAATATTTCTAATATCATCTACACCTACAGGTTAGAAAAGGTGAGAAACTGCAAGAGAGTGACCTTTTTCCATACTCCCCAATCTCTGTGCAGATATGCATAGAAGGTGACAAGTTCCTCAAAGAGATGAAATGCACATTTGAGGGTAGTTGGACAACTTTTTCAACAACTGGAACTAAACTTGTTTATGATGTTCAAGGTAAGGTGAGAAGACACAAGAAAATGGAAGAAGAGCATGGGAAGTACACTAAGGTGTTCCTCCAGCTTGAGGCCATGCTGTATGCCATGCCCTGGCCACCCAGGTGCTTTTGACATAGACTCCCTGTAAATGCACCTGAGTGGGCAGAGTAAGGCTCACATGAACATTATTTGTGGTAGTGTCTGAACCAGTGATGTGTGTGGAGTTGCAGAGGTCCTTGAGCTGCCTGCCTTAATGTCATAATGACCCTGGAGTGATATGTGCCTCTAGCAACCTCTGAAAGTTGTCAGTGGTCCTTTCCTCAAAATGTCACTTCTGAGAATTAATAGAGGGTTAGATGATAGAAATGAGGAAAAAAGAAATACTAGATGTTTATCTTCCTCTAGTCCTCATACATCTAAAGGATGTATAAAGGGGAATGAAGGAGCAATTCTTGAGGATGGATAAAGGATTCACAAGGTGGATGGATTTCCCTCAGTTTCTGGATATATTATGCATAGAGCTGTCAGGATGTGGAGGCAAGAGATATGGAAGATATTTGGGAGAGGATAAACTGAACTGGGTTTTGCCTACACAGTAAAGAATTCCTGTGTGCAGTGCCCTATGCAGACAGGTATTGTACACTCTGACGATTTGTGAACAGTTCACCTCTGGTGAATAAGACTCTCCAGGCACTTTGGTGTGGTGTTATTTGATTGGGTGAAGTTTTGAGTATGGAGCTCTTAGTGTCCTTAGCTCCCTCCAGAAAGTTAGGAGCAACCTTAAAACATGGGATTCTGAAGTATTCAGTATGACCTATGAGTTCCATATATAACAATTGAATAGGTAAAGGTTAGAAAAGAGAAGGGTACTTCCTTTCAAATGAAGAGAAATCTGAAAAACTTTTATCATTCTGGATCCTCATCCTTATGAATGTGCAAAGTATGAAGAAACAGTGAGAATGGTCTAGTGAGGGAAGGAAGCAAGTTGGAGGACTGTGGGTCAACATTTTCAAGTTCTATTCATAAATTTGGCGAGGTCCAATGATGTGGCAGGAGTACTGAGGAATGTTTCATTCAAGAGTGTGAAGTGGGCAAGCAGGGCCTCCACCTTGAGGCCATACTGTGTGCCGTGACTCACCTAGAGAGATAAGCACTCTGAAACTGTGCAACTCAGCACTGTGCAACTGGATGTTTATTACAGATAGCCTTTGGACCAGAGCTGGCAAACATAAAATGTGACAAAAACATGAGAGAGATGAAAACTATGTTGGTGGGCCATGGGTCAAGATTTTCTATGTCCATAGCAAAATGATGGGTGTATTCATCATTTAAAGAAGTGTAAACAGGGCCTTCCTGGATAGAGTAATGTGCAACTGCACCATCAAGACTGGTGGCCTTGAACAATGGATGGATGTGGGGCTCCAGGTGATTGTATTCCAAGATATCAGGGAGGCTCTGAAAGATACAGAGTTGTCAAACATACATTGACTATGATCTTGGTAGTTCAGATCTGAAAATGTGACCATGTATAAAGTAGAGAATGGAAAGATAAATGCTAGTAGAATCACTTCCACATTGCTTGCTAATAATTTACCCTATTTTCACATATTTCTCCAGGTACCTGTAGATGAGCTGAAGAGATTCTGAAGGAGATACAATGCAATTTGGATGACTGTGCCCATGTTTGAAAGGGAAATCGGTAAATATTTGTTGTGGCATCAAGGTATGAGGAGCAGTGGTGTGTGTGTGTATGAGTGTCAATAAGCAATCCACCTGGAAGCCCTGGTATGTGCAGTGCCCTGTCCAGACAGGTGCAGTTCATGTAGAATCACTGTACTGTGCTGCAGCTAGATACCATAAAGCTCACAAGAACACCATTTGTGGTGGCTTCTGGACCAGTGATGTGAATGGAGTTACAGGTTTCACTGAGCTGCCTATCCTTGCAATTACATGGGGCTCACACATCCTAGGATGATTTCATTGGTCTGATCCACACCATGTGAACAGGAAGCTAGATGATTTCTAAAAGGAGCAGAGAGAAATACTGGGGGAGTTTATTTTTGTCTCTCAGTTTTTGTGCATCTCAAGTAGGCATAGTGAAGTAGATGGTGGATATCTAGTGAAGGAGAGATGCATTGTACAATCAGTGGGTAGATATTCTCTTGGGGTCTGGATATATCTTGCATGCAGACATTGCTATGTGATGCAGAGAGATCATAGCTGCTTCTAATACAGCTTAGTTCTTGGGTGGAGGGATCAGTAACAGCCCAGCTGTGTGAAACACCCTGCCTTGACAGGGGCTGTCTTGTACATCTAGTGTAATCAGTATTTGTGTGGGTAGAGTAAGGCTCACAAGGAACGTGATTTGTGGTTGACACTGGAGCAATTTTAGTGTTGGAGCTGCATATGTCCTTCAGTACTTGCCAAGGTATCATGAGGATACATGAGGGAGCCATGTGGATTCTAGGCCTTTGAGGATGCTTCCAGTGCTTGAATATTTCTAATATCATCTGAACCTACAGGGTAGATAAGGGAAGAAATTACAAGAGAGTGAGCTTCTTCCAATGAATCTCTTATCTGTTCAGATACACATAGAAGGTGACAACATCTTCAAAGAGCTGGAATACAAATTTGAGGGCAGTGGGACAACTTTTTCAACACTTGAAATTAAATCTTCAGTGCAGGAATCAAGGTATGGTGGGAAGACTCAAGAAAATTGAAGAAGAGCCTGGGAAGTGCACTAAGCAGATCCTCCAGCTCAAGGCCAAGCAGTATGCCATGCCCTTCATCCAGGGGCTGTTGACATAGACTCCTTGTAATCACATCTGCCTAGGCAGACTAAGGCTCACAAGAAGATCTTTCATGGTGGCCTCTGGACCAGTGATGTGCATGGAGTTTCAGGGGTCCTCAAGCTTCCTGCCTTGATGTCATAATGACCCTGGAGTCATCTGTGCCTCTAGCATCCTTGGGAAGATGTCAGTGGTCCTTTCCTCACAATGTGAACCCCAAGAGTTTACAGAGGATAAGATGATATGTATGAGGAGAATATAGAAATCTGAGATTCTTTCTATCTCTGATCCTCCTACATCTGCAGTAAGTATAAAGGGGATCTAAAGGGACAGTGCCTGAGAATGGGAAAGAATGCAAAACTGGGTAGATAGTCCTTTGGTGTGTGGTATATCATGCAGAGAGCCATTAGAATGTGGAGGCAAGAGATGCAGAAGCTAAATGGAAGATGATGAAGGGGACTGGGGTGTACCTATGCGTTACAGATTTCTTGTGTTTAGTGCCCTACCCATACAGGTAGCAGAGAAGGCAATGGCACCCCACTCCAGTACTCTTGCCTGAAAAATCCCATGGACTGAGGAGCCTGGTGGGCTGCAGTCCATGGGGTCGCTAAGAGTTGGACATGACAGAGCGACTTCCCTTTCACTTTTCACTTTCATGCGTTGGAAAAGGAAATGGCAACCCACTCCAGTGTTCTTGGCTGGAGAATCCCAGGGGTGGGGGAGCCTGGTGGGCTGCCATCTTTGGGGTCACACAGAGTCGGACACGACTGAAGCGACTTAGCAGCAGCAGCAGCAGCAGCATACAGGTACTGTTCACTTTGACAATGTGTAAATACTGCCTGTCTAGGTGAGTTAGACTCTCCAGGCACATTGGTGTGGTGTTGTGTTTGGTGCAGTTCTGAGTGTGGAGCTCCAATGACCTTAACTCTCTCGAGAAACTTATAAGCACCTTTAAAACTTTAACTGAGCTTCCAAAATCTTCAGGATGACTTTGGGGATCCAATTCTCAAAGTTTAACAGGAACTTACAGAAAAGAAAAGATTAATTCCACTGAAATGAACAGAGATCTGAAACACCTGTTTCTCTCTGGGTCCTTATCCTTCTGACTCTGTACAGTATGTAGAGTAGTGAAGACAGTTTCGAGAGGGAAGGACGCAAATTGCAGGGTCCCAGGTCATCATGTTCTAGGTATAAATCTTGCATGAGATTCAAGGATGTGGCAGGGGTGATGAGGAATGATGCATTTAAGAGTGTGAAAGGGACCAGTAGGGCCTCCACCTTGAGGCAATGCATTGTGCAGTGTTCTGCAAAGAGATACTATTGACTTAAGCCAGTAAGCAGAGCTATCCTGGTTAGAGTACTTTGCAACTGGTTCATCAGAGCTGGTGACCTTTGGACTATGGGAGGCTATGGGACTCCAGGTGATATTCCTCCAAGATATCAGGAAGGTGCTGGAAGCCACAGAGATGTCAAAATAAGTTGATTATGATATCAGTAGTCCAGATCTGAAAAGGTGCCCATGTATAAAGTAAATGATAGAAACATAAATGCTTACAGAGTGACACTCATCTTGTTTGCTGATCATTTCTCTTACACTAATATATTGCCTCAGATACCTGTGGACCAACTGAAGATTTTCTCAAGAAGAGGGGATTCAAACTGGATGACAGTGTGTACATGATTTAAAGGATAACTGGTAAATATTTGTTGTAGCATCAGGATATGATGATGAAAGTCATGTGTGGGTGTGAGGGTAAAGGGCAATCCTCTGCCTAGAAGCCATACTGTGTGTAATGCCCTACCCAGCCAGGTACAGTTCATGTAGAATCAGTGTACTGTGCCCTGGATGAGTAGCATAAGGCTCACAAGAACATCATTTGTGGTGTCTTCTTCACCATGATGTGGATGGATTTGCAGGTTTCAATTTGCTATCTGTCTCGGTATCATAATGATCTGGGGATTCATCTGTGGCTCAGGCATCATCAGGATGATTTTCTTGGTCTGTCCTGACAAAAGGAACACAAAGATTTTTCAGAAGCCAAGATGATTCCTTAGAGGAGATGTGAGGAATACTACTAGAGGATTTCTCTCTCTCTCTCTCTTTCTTTCTCTCTCTCTTTCTCTCACACACACGCTGTTGGTCACTCTCTCTTTCTGTCCTTGTGTGTCTGTACATGTCAGATTTCATACATATCAAGAAGGCTTAGAGAAGTGGATGTTCACCATCGAGAGAAGGAGACATACAGGTTGCACTCAATGGGTAGATATTCTCTGTTGGTCTGGATATATCTCGAGTGCAGTCTATTGTATGCATTGGGTTAGAGATCATAGGTGCTTCTAAGATAGTCCAGGGTCTTGCCTAGATTGATGAGAGACAGCCCTGCTGTGAGCAATACCCCACCTAGACAGGTATTGATCCTGTAGACCTCGTGTAATCAGCATAAAATAAGGCTACAAGGCATGAGATTTGTGGTGGACATTAGAGCAGTTCTAGTGCTGGAGCTATATGTGGCCATCTGACACTTGCCATGGTATCTTGAAGGTCCAGGGAACCTGCAGCATTAGGCGTTTTGAGGATGCTTCCAGTGTTTGAATATTCTTACGAACATTAGCACCTACAGCTTAACAATGGAAACAGTTCCTATAAAGAAACGAAGGAAAGGGAGTAAGCTTTTACTCATGGAACTTCATCCTGGTGCAGATACATGGAGAACAAATGATGACATCCTGAGAGAGGTGTGTGATCCATGTTTGAGCATAGTGGGTCAGCTTTTTCTAGGTCCACAGCTAAATCTTGGGTGCAGTCATCAAGGTATGGTGCTCATAGGGAAGGAAACTTTATTGCAGTGTGGAATGTGGTGCAGGAAGAAGTTTTCCACCATGAGGCTGTGGCATGTGCAGTGCCCTGCCCAGAGAGGCACTATCCACGTAAACTAGATGTAGAGAGTGCCTTTCTGGGTTGTGTAATGTGCAACAGGAGTATGTCCTGTGGTGGCCTCTGGGGCAGTCTTGTGTATAGGTTTGCTTGTGACTCTGAGCGTTCTTCCATAAATTCAGGAGTGCTGTAGGAGTCTTGAAGATATCTGTTATGTGACTGTGATTTCTGTGGTCCATTCTGAAATATTGAAATCTGATAATCTGGGTAAAGGAAGGGTACTTCTCAATAGCTTATCGTAGAACTGGAACATGCTGAATATCTCTGGGATTTCAATGTTCTCCTGTAGTACAGAGAACTTGTGAGGAAGTTCTGAACGGGAGTAGGATGAAAATTGAAGGGCAGTGAGATAACATGGTCTAAGAATAAGGAAAATCATGTGAGCATTCATCAGGATCTAATGGGTAGTTTTCTCAAAGCTAGATGATAAACTGAGCGGTCCAGAGTGTATGGGCTTACACTTGGTGCCTTGCTGGGGGAAGCGCCTTGCCCATTCAGGTGCTGTTCACGTAGACTCCCTGTGAATGGCCTGCCTGTGTAGAGTAAAGCTCACTATAACATAATTTGTGGAGGCCTTTGGACCAGTGACTTTGATGGAATTGCAGGCGGCCTGGAACTGTCCTCCTTGATGTCATAATGACCCTGGTTTCATCTATGCCTTTAGCATCCTCTGAAAGATGTCAGAGGTCTTCTCCTCACAATGTGAACACAGAGATTTTACAGAGGGCAAGGTGATACCTATGAGGAGAAGAGAGAAATATGAGATGTCTTTCATTCTCTGGTCCTCATTCATCTGAAGTAAGTATAAAGGGGAGTGAAGGGGACAACTCCTGAGGATGGATACAGAATTCACACGGTGGGTGGATATTTGCTTGGTGTCTGGATATATCTTGCATGGAGCCATCAGGATTTGCTGGCACAAATATGGAAGAAGTTTGGAAGAGGACAATGGGGACCTGGATGTGCCTAGACATGAAATGTTTCTGTGTCTGGTTCCCTATACAAACAGGTGTTTTTCGTATCGACAATGTATGAACACTCTCTGGGTGAGTAAGACTCTCCAGGATCGTTGGTGGGGTGTTATTGTGGTGGGTGCAATTTTGAATGGGAAGCTTCAAATGTCCTTAGGTTCATCCAGAACGTTAGGAGCAGCCTTAAAACATGACACTCTGAAATATTCAGTATGATTTATGAGTTCCATTAAAAAAAAATAGGTACTGGTTAGAAAAGGGAAGGGTACCTCCTTTGAAGGTAAGAGAGTTCTGAAAATCTGAAACACCTTTTTCTCTTTGGATCCTCATCCTTCTGAGTGTGTACACTATGTAGAAATAGTGGGGATAATCTTGATTTGGGGGAGTGCACGTTGAAAGGCAGTGGGTCACCACTTTCAAGTTTATATATAAATTTGGTGATGTCCAAGGATGTGATAGGAGTCATGAGGAATGTTTCATAAGAGAGTGTGAAGTGGGCAAGTAGGGCCTCCATATTGAGGCCATACTGTGTGCTGTGAGCTGCCTAATGAAGTATGTACTGACTACCTGGTTCTTTATTACGGGTGGCCTTTAGAATATGGTTGGGAAATAGAAAATGTTGTGAACCCTGAGAAAGATGAAGACTATGTTGGTGGGCCATGGGTCAATTATTTCCAGGTCCATACCTAAATGTTGTGTGTAGTCATCACTTAGAGAATTGTTAACAGAGCCTTTCTGGGTAGAGTAATATGCAAATGCATCATCATGACTACTGGCCTTGGACAATGGAAAGATGTGGGGCCCCAGGTAATATTATTCTAAAATATCAGGGAGGCTGTGGAGCTGCCAAACATACCTTGATTATGTCAGTACTTCACACCTGAAAATATGACTATGTATAATGTAGAGAATGGAAAGATAAAGGCTAGTGGAATCACATTAGCCTTGCTTGATGATCATTTACCCTGTGTGCACATATTTCTCCAGATACCTGTAGACCAGCTGAGGGGATTCTGAAGGGGAAGTGATATGACTTAGATGAACTTGTGTCCATGTTTTAAAGGGAAATCAGTAAATATTTGTTGTAACATCAGAATGTGATGAGCAAAACTATGTGCAGTTGTGAGGGTCAATAGGCAAACCTCCACCTAGAAGTCCTCCTGTGTGCAGTGCCCTGCCCATACAGGTGCAGTTCATGTAGAATTGGTGTACTGTGCCACAGCTGGGTAGAATAAGGCTCACAAGAGCATCATTTATGGTGGCTTCTGCACCAGTGATGTGGTTGGAGTTACAGGTTTCACTGGGGTGCCTGCCCTTCCAATGACATGGGCTTTCACATATGCCTCAGGCATCCCAGTAGGTTTTCATTTTTCCTATTGACACAATGTGAACACAATAATTTTTCAGAAGGCTAGATGATTCCTAAGAGGAGAAGAGACAAATACTGGAGGTGTTTTCTCTCTGTCTCTTAGTTTTTGTACAACTCAAGTAGGCATAGTACAATAGATGGTGGCTATCTATTGAAGGAGAGATGCAGCTTACAATCAGTGTACATATTCATATTGGGATCTGGATATATCTTGCATGTAGCCATTGGTATGTGATGCAGAGAGATCTTAACTGCTTCTGATAGCCCAGTTCTTGGACTGATGGATCAGTGACAGCATTGCTATATGCAATGTCCTGCCTATACAGGGTCTGTCCTTGTAGATATCGTGTAATAAGTATCTGTGTGGCTAGAATAAGGCTCACAAGGAACATGATTTCTGGTTGACGATGGAACAGTTCTAGTATTGGAGTTGCATATGTCCTTGACTATTTTCCATGATATCATGAGGGTACAGGGAGCCAGGTGGTTTCTAGGCCTTTGAAGATGCTTCCAGTGCTTGAACATTTCTAATATCATTTTAACCTTCATGGTAGATGAGGGAAGAATCTGCCAGTGATTCTCATATATGTTTGGATACACATGGAAGTTGACTATACCCTCAAAGAGCTGCAATGCAACTTTGAGGGCAGTGGGATAACTTTTGAAACAACTGAAAGTAAATCATGGGTGCGGTGATCAAGGTATCATGGAAAGACACAAGAAAATTGAAGGAAATCCTGGGAAGTGCACTAAGCAGGTCCTCCAGCTCAAGGCCAAGCTGTATGCCATGCCCTGCCCAACCAAATACTGTTGATGTAGACTCCCTGTAAAAGCACCTGCCTGGTCAGAGTAAGGC